>VZRH01002289.1:1016408-1240055 GCA_013397555.1 Urocynchramus pylzowi | reverse complement strand
TTTCCTCTCCAGAAACCCTTAGGCTTTTGTTTGCAGGGAATAAATAAAGAGGGATTAGTTACGTTTATCTGTGTTTTCCTAAGTCTTTACGGAATAACTGTTACGTGTAATTAAGTAATTTGTCTGTCCTTGACCAAGCTGATAGCAAATTACCAGACATTACTGATGAGGTTCCATTACATTTTAAGAATAGATTACACGGATCTGGGATTTATTGATTTTTATTTCTTATTTTAGACAGGATCAGCTGGAAATAATGGTCTTGTGAAGGTGAAAATGCAATGTGCTTTGACAAGTCGCCTTTATCTAGCAGTATTGTTTGGCTATATATGGATGTGGGACTCCAAAACCATTTTTAATGTTGCCCCAACACAGAGATATTCTCCCTCTAGAGAGAGTTTCATCAGGCACACCTGGAGCTATGGGAACTGATTGAATCCCTCCCTCCACCCACCCATCCATCCAGCTGAGGAGCTGTTGTCTTCTCCACAAAGGATCTGCACTGAACCAGCTGCACAGCAAGTTTTCCATTCACAGCTTTCCCCTGCCCAGTGTCAAACATGCTGATTGGATATATTCAGGCAACTTTTGTTAAGAGCAATATCATCCTGGATCTGTCCCCTGTGATCCTGCTGATATTTAAATAATTCACACTCTTCAAGGATCCAGCTTAGCTGCTTCCCCTATACTTTGCTGCATCTCAATTCACTAACCCATATTCCCCTTTCTTAAAATCTGCTTCCTGTGAGGTTTCCCATATAATTGTGGCCCCAGATTGATGAGTTTCTCTTCAGGAGCCACGAAGCATCGTTGTGCAGAGAGAATGTCAAAACATCGTGTATAAAAATGGATTCTCTTGTCCAAGATACAGATACCACTTCATTCACATACTTTGAAGGCACTTTATTGAGCCTGCCAGGTCCTTACAGACTCCCAGGGAATATGCTCTCCTCAAAACTGAGACTGGATACTTCACCTTTGTCTCTTGGTCCCCCAGCGAGCCTCTCAGGGCCCCCGGCCAGCCCCGGGCCGGCAGACAACGGGGGGGCTCCCCCGATGCGTCCGACAGCGGGGGGACACTCTGAGGACACTCAGAGGGGGGACACTCTCTGTGCCCCCAGGGGACTGATGGCAGCCAGGCCAGTGCCTTTGCAGCAGGAGAGACACTGGAGACAGTGGCAGAGGAAAAGGCCGACTCCCAGCAGGGGCTGTTCCAAGGTTTATTCAGAGCTCCCGAGGGACTCCTGCAACCTCAGGGGGCCTCCTGCTCAGAGCCCCGGGAGGGATGCCAAGGTCACATTTAAAGGGAGGTGGAAACAAAAAGTAGATAACGTTTGTTGACCAATAAGGATGCTAAAGGGATGGGATCTTAAGGAATGGACATTTTGGGCAACGTATAGGATGCTTCTTGGGGGGCTGACTCTTGGCCTCCAGCTAATCACCCGACGGATTTGGCCGAAGGTTCTGGATAGAGGATGGGATGCTGAGTGATTGACAGAGGGTCAGGGTGGGGGGTTTGGGGATGATCTCAGCCCAGGAGAATGATAACACAGGTATAGGGAAGGGGTACAGTTTGGGGTAAACTACTTAGGAAAACTAAAGGAATACAAAAAATTATTACAAAGTATTACAAAATATAAAAACAAACTACAACAACCTTAAAATTTACTAATCCTATTACACCTTTGGTTTTTAGGTATATATTAACTTACTATAGTCACACAAACATGCTTCATACTAAACATATGCACCACTCTGCCAACAGAAGCCTTGGAAGTATGTCCACAACTCCTGACAAACTGCAAAGAGGAAAAAATTTTCCAAGGAGATACTGCACTGGTGCATTTGCCAAGAGGCCTGGCCAGAACTGATTACAGCCCTCCACTGAGCTCTAGAAAATGTGGCATCAAGGCTAGGTCTTCAAAAGTGAAAGGCAACAACTAATCGTAATTAAAGGGTGTGGATGATTTTTTCGTCCCCTGGGAACTAGCACTTGGGGTAAAATAAGAAACTCTTTCACTAAACCCCATTGTGTGGCTTTGTCTTCCAAACACACTGGGGAAAAGAAGGGGAGGAGATTAGAGAAGTGCATCCAGGAGAAACTTGGATTACGGCCAAGAGTCGTGATCTGGACAGTGCCAAGGCTGTCAGCAGCACTGAGAGGAGGGGTCGCTTCCAAAAGACTTTTTGCAGAGATTTTATCCCTGCCAAACCCTCCTCCCAAGGCTGTAAGTAAGCCATGATGGCTATGCCTTTTTTTAGTACATGCAAAACCTCTTTTACCAGAAATTAGAATGCCATTGGGACACTTCTGTTTCTTGAGGAAATGTCAGTGGTTTCCTCAGAGAAGTAAGCAGCACCCAAGGACTGCTGCCAGTGCACAGAAAACATTTTAGGTGATTTTGGTCACAGGCCAGCCCATACCTGTAGGTACATGGACTAAGCTGGTCTAGTTTCCTGGGACATGGGATTTCAGGGTCTGTTTCTCTGACAGCCTGACCTGGCACACAGGCAGCAGAATATGCTCCAGGGAAGGCAGCTATTTTCAACAAGAGAAGTGTGAGGAGCTGGGAGTCCCCCAGCCCAGTCTGGGGCAGCCCCAGCAGCCAGCAGGGCTGAAGCACTGGCTACCCACTGCTTTGGGTGAGGTTTACCAAGGTGGGATAAGCAGACTAGCTGCTCACTGGCATGGCTAAAGGGCAGTCCCTCTCCCTGCTCCTCTCCCCCTGCACTCATGTGAATGTGTGTCTGGCTGCTTCTCTCAAATCAGCTCTTGCTCTCAGTCTGCTCTGGGTGAACTGATTCAGCTCATTAAACTGGCTGAAAGATAACTAACTGTGCCTGTGAGGGAAAAGGGCAGGACACACTCCTCAGGGACAGGGAGAGGTGGCCCCAGAGACATTTCTCCAGGCTGTGAGTGGCTAGTCTTGACCAATCCTCCCTTTCAGATAGGCCAAGGAGGGACAAGCAATCACAATTCTTGCACAGGCTACCTTCCTTGGGATTACATGCCCTGTCCCCCTGCCTGCATCCAGGCTGGCAGCTAGGGAACTTCATGTGCCCCTCACACTCTACACACACCACATTCAGCATGAAGGCACCTCCTCTCCTCCACCTCCCACATGCAGCATCACCAGCCCGTGGGTGTTGCCAGAAGTCCACCACTGGCAGCTGCAGTTGTGCCACCTTAGACTGAACAGAAATGTCCAAGTTTCGTTCCCACTGATAAATATGTGAGGGTTTCATAGGTGTCCCTGAGGAAGGATGCTAATTATTTTGCTTATTTTTGGAGTTTTTATAACTGACCTCTCTCTTGTCAGAACTACAAATCCCACAGATCAGACTATAAGTTACATTATCTTTTTTCATCAAGGGGAGCACAAACTTCTCTCAGTTTCTTTCTTCCCCTCCATGGGGAGAAACAAAACTTGTTTTATTCAGTAGCCCAGTCATTGCCCCTTTGTTCTGTTTGTATAAAGCAAAATGCAAAGAATCCTGAAGAAGCAACCAATTTTTGTATTCTTATTGCAAAGAACAAGTATGCCAGAAATCTTTTGTTTTTTTCCCTTGGAACCTGTCTTTTTATGTAGGCACTTGAAACATAAAAAGTAAGTCCTTACTTTCCCTTTCCATTTGGAATGGGTGGGGAATCACACAACAGAAAAGGACAGTTCATTTTCCTAAATGTTTTTTCTAACAACCAACAGGATGGCAACTTAGAGCTGACACAGTCTCTTCAGGTCTTGGGGTCTTGGCCAGGTCACCATGGAGAAAAAAAAGCCCAACGTGTCTGGATTCCTTGCAACAGCTTTCCTGAGTGGCTGCTCCTGCTGCTGTGCTGCCCCACGCTTCACTGGAGAGCACTGATGTCCCATGAGCTGCTCATCTGCTCCCTGCCCTGCCTGCTCAGCCTGCCCAGCCTGGCACGGACCCGGCAGTCCTGCGAGAGCGCCGCGCTCTGCTCTGCTCTGCTGCGTCCACGCCTGCCCCCGTATCACAGGCTGCCTCCCCCAGCAGGCAAGCTGACAGGGCAGGGGCTCTGTGCTCAGGCCTGGGTCCCCTGCACAGTGTCCTTCCACCTCTGAACCCAGCCAGGCAGAGCCCTGGCCAGCAGTGTCACCTGCAGTGCCGTGCATGGGGTGTCACTGGCCGCTGGCTCAGCCTGGCCATCTCTCCCCGGGCAGCTTTTGCCAGCTGCCAACTTTAGCTGACTCCAGCCTGCTCCCTTCTCATGGGGAAAAGGTCACTGAGGCACAGCTCTGTGTGAGCTTCAGCACAGATGGAGCTTGCACTGCCCTCCAAAGCCCCTCTCTGTGTGTCTCATTCTTGTCACACAGACCCTCTTCCCTTGGCTGCCTCGCAGAGCACAGCAGTCAGGCTCTAGTTAGTCCCTGTGTCTCCACACTGCCTCTGGAAAGATGCTGTGGAGCAGCTCTTTCTCTCCAGACACCTAACCTGGGTCTCTTTACCTCGTTATCTGTGAAATAGGGGCCATCTATAACAGATTTTTTCTTACATCTGGTTGCTGACTGTGTGAAAATTCGTGCTGTAATACCTTGTCCCCATTCAATTTTTAGCAGATTTGGACACAATTCCACTTTATTCAGAGACGTAGCATCATTCCTTATGAAATCCTGGAGTGTTTGAGGATAGCTTTTAATTTGGGGTGCTTTTAATTTGTTTGGCTCTCTCCTGGTCTTGAGTTTTCAGCTGATGCACAGACCAGGAACAAAGAAAAAAATGGACAAACACTGAGTTATGTGCTTGCTGAGTGAGAATCTCCCCTATTTAAAAACAGTTTTATCTTAGGAAAGGTTTTCTCTTGACAGAGATTCTTTACTCTAACACTTGTAATGAGTATTTATTACTACAGTTGCATTTGTCAGACCCTTGTATGCACTGGGCTCTGTGGAGATTTAATGTAGCTAAATGAGATGATGGATTTGATTTCTGGTGAAATATCAGATACTTGTCTTCTCTTAAAAAAAAAAAAAAAAAAGCAATATAGTTTTTCATATAGTTTTTCAGCTTTTCTTACATGGCAGCACCCATTCTGCTTCACATGGTGCCAACAAGACACTTTAAAATTTCCTGGACCTTCTACCTTGGCAGCTCAGCAAGAACAGCTTTCTCTGAAACCTCCCTAATCAATTGACTTTGCCAAGCCTTTTGCTTAACAAATCCTGCAATTGCTTCCAGCTTTTTCCCACAAGTGATACCAAATTAATGGATTTGTAGTCTCTTGGTGAGTCTCTTGGCCTTTCATTGTCTGATTAGGCACACTCTGGTCTGCTGGGAGAAATGTACTGCATTGATAAAGATGCTGGAAGAGGCTCAGTTCATGTCCCACTTTCCTTTTGCATTCTTGGATTCGTGCAAGCCAAAGTGTTGCGCCGAACATGGACGAGATTAAAAAGCTCAAAGTCCCTCAACATGGGCACGTCTCATGTCAAGACTAATCCAGTGTCTAAGGCATCCCAGGCAGTCATGCATGCTAGTCCAAATCTGTCTTGCATTGAAGAGCTTGGCCCAAATTCATAAGAGTGTATTCTTAAACTATATTTGGGGCTCAACTGTACATGCAAATAAAATGTTCATACAAGTAACCTAAGGACCCAGCAAATCTAACTTTATGCCTCTGTCAAACAGCCCAAACCAAAGCAGTATATGAAATCTACATTTTTAAGCATGGATATTTTAAGCATACAACTGCTTTCCGAATGCTATTTCCTGTCATATGTTTAGAATCACTGTCCTTAAACAACAGACTTTTCTTAGAAAGAAAAACAACAAACAGGATTTTGTTATTTTTCCAAACAGTTTCAGCTCTATTTCTGCCTTGCACCAGATATTGTTTCATTTCTAGATAATCCAGTAAATCTCAGAAGTAGCTAACTCTTGCACCCCACTATATATGAAAATGCTCACAATTCACTTTCCCCACTCTTCCTTTGGCCTCCAGTCATGCTGCACATATGATAGGGTTCAAGTCTTCTTTCCCAGAATCTGTGTTCAGACTGCTAATCATTTCCAGTTCCCTAACTGCCCCCTAGAACTAGCAGGTTCCTCTGACCCCAGGCTTCCCCTGAGGACAGATACTGATTGTTGGGCTGGAGAGGTGCTCTAGGACTTGAGGATTATGAACCTACCTTCTCCAGCATCCATGGATAGGAGTCCCACCACCAAGCTATTGCACACCCTGGGCAGGAGAGCTCTGCACAGCTTCTCCTGGCACTGAGGCTTTTCACTGCCAGGAACACAGCCACAAGCCAGTGAGACAGAAGGGCAGGCAGAAAATCCTTTGGTCAGCCCAGTTACTGAGTTACAGCCTGGGAGGGGAGAAATACAAAACCCCTGGATAGTTTCTGTTTAATTTCTTTCTGACAATAGTCCAACATGTACACAGGAACACGGAATCAGCACTTTAGTTCTGGTCCTCGGTGTGGATATCATCTGCTCAAGAGAGTCTTGGATAAGATGGGAGCTATAAATCGTGGCATATGTTTGGTTTTGCATGCTAATCATACATTCAGAGATTATAAACTCCAATTTTAACAGTCCTGTTCTCCAGCATTTTTCTGTCATCAAACTACTACTTCCCCCCTAAATTTTTGGACTGGAAAAAACAGGGACTTGAAGCATTCTCAATTCAGAGAGCTGTAGGCAGAGTATTTGAGGTAAATCTCCCTATTCAGTCAAGAGCTCCTCTGAACCTGATCACCCTTCTTTGTTTCTGGGGTTTGGTAACACTGCTATATCTCAGCAGCTCTTGATATTGCTATACAATTTTCCTTGGGTTTCTTGCAGCGTTTAGGGTTTGTTGTTTTTTTTTTTGGTGGGTTTTTTTTTGGTGGGTTTTTTTTTGTTTGTTTTTGGTTTTGGTGGGGTTTTTTTGTTGTTTTTTGGGTTTTTTTTGGTTTTGGGGGGTTTTTTGTGGGGTTTTTGTTTGTTTGGTTTGGTTTTTTGTTTGGTTTTTTTTTTGTTTTGTTTTGTTTTGGGTTTTTGGTTTTTTTGTTTGTTTGTTTTTGTTTTGTTTGGGGTTTTTTTTTGTTTTTCTTCTAAAAGGCTTATTTGTCCTGTTCTTACCCCAGCAGTGAGTACTAGATCAATGCACCTTCCTTCCATTCCTTTTTTTTACCTGAAGTTGAAGGTAACTTTTGCTGGACTGGCAATCCAGGGGATTCTCAACATTTTATCTAATAGTGAGCAGTAGGATAAATGTCACTCAGTCTCTTGGAAGATGTCCTCAAACACTTCTCACTAGTTTTGATCCACAGACACTCCAGTAATGGTGTCCCTTGAAAGGGACTCAACACTTGATACATATTACCTCTGACTATTAACATCATACTTTTCTCACATTTTATAACTTACTCTTACACCCATCTCTAATAAACCCTCAGTGGGAATAAAATTTAACCTTTTTCTGACAGTACATTTGAAAATTCCTCTTTGTCCCAGTAACACTGTGTGTGATGCCTGTGTCCTTGATCTCAGCAGGCTGCCTGGGACATTCTTGGTACAGCACTTGGTTTCAGGTCAACCCATTTAGCATCTTCTCCAACACTATTAAGAAGAACACCTCTGAGCTAACAGGGCCTGACACCATTCTCTGTTGACATCATTTACAATCATACTTGGGCAGTGACAGTGTTCAGAAATCACAGTCACATCCAGAAAAATGTCTGGCACCACTAAAGAGCAGCATCAACCCAGGCAACTCCTGTGGCATTGGGACTTGACAGGTAAGCAACCAGGGCAAGAGATGTCACTCAGTCCCTCTAGTGATGTGTATGTCTCCATCCTGCTGCATTTCACCATGCAGGATACCAGGTTTGATTCTGGCACCAGGCCAAAAGCAAAGAGGTTCACCGGAAACAACTTCTACTCCCTCACATGTGTGAAGGAGAAAATAAAGAGTAGAGCAAAAAGGAATCCCACTGAAGGCATCCAAATGCTCTTTCTGTTGTCACAACTTCTGGCACCTGCATGTTCTGGCAAGACAAGAAAGTCATTGCAGCTCCTGGATGTTTCTTTTCAGGCACTGGCTCTAAATCATGCCTTGTACTTTTTCCATACTTCAGGGAGCTCCACGATCTGGTTTTGTGGCCTTTTTTTTATTTTCTGATAAGATATTTCAGATAATCTGTAAGCCAACTATGGGAGTATTAACATTTGCCCTAAGCTTCAATGTGAGCTAGGCAGCTGTCCTTTGTGCAAGAAATTTTTGTTTTGTTGCAAGGGTTACTTATCTTCACAGTAGGACTTTGTTTCCTACTCTTATTGTCTCAGAATTTAAGGGTTTGGGGCAAGTTTCTTTGTTGCAGATAACAAGCTGCTATTTTACCTTCCCTGAAATTGCAAGATTGACTGGGAAACCTTAGATCAATCACAAACTATGTTGGGCCTTCCCCTTCTCTGTACAGTATCAGTATCAGTTAAAAACTTACTGCTCATTTCAAGGGCACTGCAACACTTTTCAAACATTTGTAGCAGTTTCACGGATAACTTTGTCTGAGTGGATAGAAAATGATTAAAAACATATTCAGGATCAGTTATTGCAAAAAATAAAGCTGCCTATTGTGTTCCTTTTCCTCTGCAGAGCTGACCTAAAGCTGACTTCATACTTTCCTCACTTACCTGTTTCCATTTTCCTGGAAAGCTCAACACTGGCAGCGCTTCTCTCTGCCTTGCAATTCCAGAAGTGCTGGCCTCATGCAGCTTACCCCGGTGTTGTGTGCTGCCTGTCCAGCACTCAGAGCCACGGAGTATCCCAGAGGCAGGCTCCCTCTGCCATCTCAAACTCTAGCTGGTCACTATGGGGTTAGCTTGAGAGTTTGAAGCACATCACAGCTTGCCCCAGCCAGTTCTTGGCAGATTCTCCAAGGCAATAATTTCTTCTTGTTTTTAGTGATCATTTCTTGGTCAGTTTGAATGAGTGCTGCCACCTCCAGACATACTTTTCAGGTATGAACCTCCTGTCAGTCAGCAGCATTCATAGTTATGCCAGTGTAATGGAAGTCAACTCACTGGTGGAGCAAGTTGGTTGATCCATAGCACTGGAGGACATTGTGTTAATGGAGACCTTGCTGGAGAAGATCCTGAGTTAAAAAATACCAGGAAATCTTTAACAGCTGTCTTCCTGCATTTGAGTTTTGCTGTTAAAAATTTCCTGGTATTTTTTTGCCCTTTCCATACTCTTTTGATTCAAGGGATGAAATATCAGTAAGTTTTCCCATTGATCCCAGCTGCAGTTACATTTTCAACGTGACTACAAGAGTTTACAAAATGGAAAACTTGAACAGATGCCTGTGGATGGTCTAAACATAAATCCAAAATGGATTTTCCCCAGCATATTTCCCTTAGTATGAAGAGATGTTCTCTTGTATAGCAGCTCACGTGCTGCTCCACCAAATGGAGAAATATAAAAGTAGATGTTGCTGTCAATGGAGACCATTTAGCTCATTACCAGCTGATCACACACATGTGTGTCACCTGCAGAAACAAGACTGGGATAATATTGGCAAGCTGGGGAGAACCAAACAAGATTTGGAGCATTACAGCAGAATTCCAAAGTAAGAACCAGACTTTGAGGTATCAGCTCAAAACACTGAATTGTTGGGTGTTGAAAGCGGCAGCAGCTACGTTGGTGAAGGCTATGTCCTGGAAGTATGTCTCTGAACAGGCTGCTTTGCTAGTTGTTGAGATGCCCACCAGCAAGGCCTTGGCATAGTCTCTACCCTGTGCTGGATCCCAAATGCCAGCTGAGGCTGGTCAGTGCATGACTGAGGCTGACTTGATGCACATTGCCACAGAGCAGTGAAAAGTCCCAGTCTTCAGCTGTAAATGAAAGAGAAGCAAGTTTGCCTATTATCCAGCACAGAGTGCAGAGTCAGCTGTGTGATGCACATGTCCAGCTCAAGAGATTTTTCCCATTACTGAGACAGAGAAATGGCACATTATCTCAGTATCTCATTTCTCAGTAGACAGAGAAATGGTACATTATCTTCTGAAGAGAAGAACCAATAGCACTTTGGGTTAGATCAACTCAAACCATGTTACAGGACTTCTACACAAAACACTCACTGAAGCATCTAGTGATGATGGTTTGTACACCTGACTTGAAACCTACATTTCTGAATATTCCCTTACATGGCTTCATTGTAGCTCCATCCATGGAGGTGCAGCACCAGAAAAATCTTATCCAAATGTGTGTCAAGTTTACAATTCTGTAAGTCCCAGCTATTGAAGAGCTCAGAGAACTTCCAAATGCAAGTGCATATCCAGTTCAGCTGGCAACTGCCAGCAAGCTAAATGAAAAATTCCCAACCCCAGCCCCCAAACATATTTTTTGCTAGGCACTGTAATACACTGTAATATATCCCCTTCTTCTATGAGCTTCTGGCATCTCCAAGTCTCATCCCCAGGAAAAGAATAGTTGGAAAAGTACCACAGCTTCTTTCAATAAGATACTATTGTGTTTTTAGTGAACTCAAATATCAGGAAGCATTTTTCAAGTGCATCACAGCAAATGAATTTCTTGCAATATTCCTTAATTGAATTGCATTTTAATCTACCGTTTGACCAATAATGGAAGACATTTATATTTCAGAATTTTCTGTCTCAAAAACAACTCTTTCTCACAGATCCCACTTCTTCATACCTGTGACATCACATGAATCATGACATCACAGTCACTACCATGGAAAGACACTTACCTCACAATATTTATTGTGTTATCAAACAGAAGCAGCTGGGTAGTGTGGGTGAATAATCCTGTTCTGTATATTCAGCAATAGCAAAATGAATACCGAAAATTGCCAACAAACTAAATAGCTACTTCTATAAATACTCCCCTCGCAAAAGTTCACCCTATTTTAAAAGCCACTTGTTAAATGCTATTTAGTATATATATAAAGACTGGTGGATGAAGACCAAAGTCCTTGAAACAGACAGGAAAAATACCTCATTGCTAAGTGTAAAGTAAAATTATCTCTCTGCCTTATCTGTATGACTTTTCTGTCCCCATCAGCCAGAAAGAAGCATTCTGCTTGCTATCACTACCAGCTGCTTGGGCATTTTTGGTTTTATAAAAAAAAATAAACAAGTGTCCTGTACATCAGTTACTGTTGTACTTTCCACCACTGCATTTCATTCCTCTCAATGCTGTGAGGCAACATTAAATCCCTGCTTGGATTTAGAACCACCAACTTTCTCCACAACAGATGGAGACAAGTAGATAATCGACAAGTAGTGAGGGATGAGCACCAGAAGTCTGTTCTGGAGAGTCAAAGAATTCTGTTTAATCAGTATCAGAGGAAAAGGAAGTGCAATAGAGTTGGAAAATACCCCAACAGTTTCAAACCAACCTAATTTGGGCCAAATTTAAAGCCAATACCAGTGAGCAAAGCACCTTGAAAGGAAGCAAATTTCAGCACCCCATGATCTGAGTTGCTTGGGTACTCAGCAAGATGACCCACCATGTTGTTATGACTGATGACAAAAGAAAAGAGCTCAACAGCATCTGGGCATCATGGTAGGGCTCATTGTTAGAAAAGGTATCCTGCCCTACAAGTGGATAAAATTTGTGCTACAGAGACATGTCCTGTCCTTGTGCTTGGATGATAAAGCAATACTGTCCATATTGCACACAAAGTCCAAGCCACAGCCCAATGAGTTTTCACTGAGGGCAGATCTGTCTACACATGGAGAGAAAATGTGCACCAAATAGCACTGAAAGCTCCAGAGGAGATTTTGGATAATAGAGCTGTTCCCTTTCCTTCACAGTGAAACAAGTAAATGAGATCTCTTTCCCCTCTTCTCTCTTTAAAATATTAGAAATCGTTACCAAAGCTTGACTATTATATTCCCTGTGCTTAAAAGCCCCTGTTTTCTTCTCATGTGAAAAGAACGTTGAATGCATCACATTTGCTGCTGAACAAATGCATTTGCCAGTTCTCTTAAATGCCAGCAGAATTGCTTTAACAGAGTTAATAAGGGGGGGTGGTGATGTGAACAGCCTTATTTTTGTCCTTAGCACCCCAAAAGGAAATGTGTTTCTTACTAATAATAGTGTATGTGACAGAAAATACCAAGTACACGCAACTGTTCTCATTCACTTGCCAAAACGGATAATTCACATCAGGGCTTAAAAAAGTGAAACAAAATAAACAGAAAACCACCCCAAGTAAACAAATTAACCCTTCCCCTTCTACCAGCAATTAAAGCTTGAATCTAAATTATTTTGCCAGTGACCAGAGGGTGAATTAAAGGGAAGAAGAACAGAGTTTGTGTTTAAATTCCCTGAGGAGCTTGTAAGAAACCATCCTGTCTGACACATTTTTTTTCCTCCAGTCAACCGTTAAGCACACCCTGCCAGTGTAAACCAGACCTGTGGAGGAAACAGCTTATTCACACCCAAATTTATTTCTAGCCATCCACTTTTTTGTAGTACTCAATACAATTCTGACAGGCTCAAACATTCAACAGTCATAAATTCACTTTCCTCCTGCCTCCCCCTAGAGAAATCGTGTAACTGGGCTTGAAACCAGGGAGACTTAACTGAAATTTATTAATAAATGTTGCATGGTTTTGTTTGTTTCGCTTCCTGATTTTCAAAGCTACATGTACCCTCTGCTGCATTTCCAGGATTTTTTGTAACCACAATGACAAGAAAGGACGTTCTTTACACCCCTTTATTCCAGTGGCTGAAGCTGTAGGGGGAAAATAAAAGTGAATCAGCATCATACAGCTCCAGATGGAACAGATGTAGCAATGCTGCTGCCTTGTTAGCTCAAGCCCAGCATGCTTAAACCCGAAACCCCAGCACACTGCCTTCAGGGGTGCTGGAAGTGAACGCCACACCTAATTCCAGGGAACAAAATGGTACAAGATAGCTGGCTGAGGGTATATGCCTGCACCTCATTAACAACTTGTCTCAAATTAGCAACCAGCTCTCAGAAAAAAAGTCTTCTGCTTCAAATGTAATGGATGATGGCATTCCCAACCTAGCCAGGTATTTCTTCCCTGACTTGGGAGATTTCAGCACCGCAGGAGAACTGTGATGACAGAAAGTAGCCAGGGGACCCTGTACCTGGGATGTCACCTGCAGTGTGTTCACTGGTTACCAGGAGCCCCTTCTCAGGCTGGGATGTGCCCCTGTGGGTGGGCTTGGCTCAGAGGGCCCATGGCCAGCAGGGCAGGGCGGCGGGGAGCTGGAGACTGGCCCTGCTGCAGTGCGGGTGGAGCAGGGGCTGGTGGCCAAGGGGCTGGTGGCCAAGGGGTGACATGGAGTCCAGGGCCTGGACAGGTGAGAGGAGCCCCTCAGGGTGGGCAGGGACAGGCAGGGCTGGGGTGATGGGATGAGCCATTGCAGGGCTGTGACATTGTCTGGGACAGTCTGGAGTGGGTCTTCTCTCAAACATGGGCTCTTCTCCCTGCAGGAGGAAGGGGACATTTTGGTGTTTTACCATGTGCACACAGATATCTGCAGATCTACAAAGCCTTCCCCAAAGCCACTATAGATAGCCCTGTGCAAAAGATTAATTCCTTCCTAAATTAACCCTAGGTTCATAGAGAGACCAGAGGCTTATAACAAGTACACCAAAAACCTGCTGCCTGCTACAGGAAAATCACTCTGTGCCTTTTACTCACTCTTTGGCTACCAATGAGTAACTGTAGAGAGCATTTTCTTCCATGGAGCAAGGGCTCTCAAAATCCTCAAGAGCCTTTGGTTGAATCCATTTAAGACCAAGCAACAGCTTAGCAGTCAGATCCTGAAAATCCATTTTTGACAGTCCAGGACCTGAGGATAGATCCTTCCTTTCCTCCCTGTTAGTGCTCTCTGGAGGCCAGCATGCCCCTGAGACCTGGGATCCCCTGCCCACCTGCCCTGAGAGAACCAGTGGGTCCCTTCCTCCCCATCCAGGGTTTTGGCACTGCAGGATTACAGTCAGACCCAGGCTCACTTCTCAGCTCCCTTCTGTGTAGCAGCTGGACACAAAATCCACACTATTCCTCTCGAAGACTTGTTTTATTTCTGCAACAGGACTTCAAAGGCTGACCAGGTATGAAGCCTTTCTAGTTTCTGGTTCCTATGATGTATTTATTCACTGCAGGAACACTGCTTTCTAGTTTAATCTTCCAGGAAAAAAACACACCAAAATAAAGTAAGGAGTAAAGATTTACTAAATAAAACTCTTAACCCTGTCTCAATAATCTCCAATAGTAGAAAGCATTATCAACCAGTGCTGTGGAAAGAGCTGACCCAAAACCTCCTCTCCTTGCTTGGACAGAGTCAGTCCAGACATCACTCAAGCCTTCTCTTCTTTCCAAGCCTCTTCAGAAACACTTGGCTGTGATTTAATAAAGACAGTTTTAAAAGAGACTTTTTCTACATCTTATTTTACGTCTGTCTTAAAAAGTATGGATCTTAAGGCTCTCTTGGCTTGGCACACTTGGATCTACTCTGCTACAAGGTCAAAATAGCCATAGTGAACATTTGAAGGCATGGCCTGTGAAGGTACAATCCCTCTGAGATCTCTTTGGGGCATCCCACACATCATTTTTAGTGTACAATGGATAGAATAAACTGACACTGTGCAGACTGGCTTAGCACCTAGACAGAGGCAGCCTTGCAAACCCAGTGCTGCTGTCCAAATACCAGTCATAGTCCAGCAGAGAAGCATCTCCCACCTCTCACAAATGGATTCAGTTTCTATTCACCCTTCCATGAGCTCCAAGAATTAACAAAAACCAGCTGATCTCCACAGCTGTCTAGATTTTGGGGGAGATGGTGAGGATCTGGGATTCACAGGGCTAGAGATATGCCTATGGGCTTCTGCACAGTGTTAACAGCCCTTCTACCAAAAAAGTGTGGGGCACCAAAATTCTGCAGTGAAGAAAAAGCCCATTTTTCTTATGTATTTGGAATGACAATCCAGCACAACCAACAGCCTTCTGGGTGCCCATTTCACACCAGCCCTGGTGCAGGGATTATTTTCCATGTTTTGGTAGCAATGTGACAAGCTTATGGCCTTCGTGGTAGGAGAAGTAATTCCTTTAAAAATCATTCCTAAAAAGCAGACGCAGGTAAAAACCTAAATATTAGTGGAGTTCCTAGCCTTATTAGTCTTTCAGTTTTTCTGTGTTCATGTATAATGCTAACTAGTCTAATCATTTTTTACTGTCAAGTGTGAAAATGCAGTATTAAAGGCCACCTCCTTATTTAAGACTGAGAGTGTGAAATGGGGAAAGTGTTAAGAAAAACAGAACAAAACAAAACCAAAACAGAAAGGAAATTAAAGCTCTGTATGGCTTTTTTTATTGTTATTTATTTTCAGTTGCTGAGAATTTTATAGACTCTCTTTCATCTTTGTTCCCTTGAAAGACAAGTCTATTTTTTCTTCATTCTGAAGGCATTCGTTCAGTGTGAAGCAGTGGCATGGCTCCCTGGGCAGAGAGCTGTCAGCAAGCCCAAAGTGCTGCCATGCAAACCAGGCCCACATCAAAACTTGCCACATGTCTCATGAAGCTGTCTCAGGGAGAGCCATTTTCTGAGAAAAATGTTTCCTCCTTTCCCCATTACTTTCACCATCCATATTTTTATGGAGGAGCCCTTTTAGCACAGTATTTATTTCTGAGTCATACAAATCAGCTCCAAAGCTTGGGTAGTGCCAAAAATGGGCTATTCATATTCATTCGTGCTCTTGTGTGCATCTCTGCTCTCATAAAATAGAACATGTGTCTGATGAGCTTATTTACTTTCTAAATGTGTGGCAGGAAAGGATAGAGAATGTGCAGGAGATAATGGTAGAAGCACTGGAATAACATCAATAAGGCACTTGCAAATAGAAACTTCACAGTTTGCCTGATCTCTGCCAAACTCTGTGAAGTTTGGTTACAATGGTGTAGATTTTATTGTTAGGCCCTTAAAATACAGGGGCAAACGCTTCCGTCAGTTAATTCCCAAAATAATGATGCTGCTCAGCACAGCGATGACTCATTCCAAGATGCCACTTGACTGGTTGCTGTTCACTTCCACAGGGAAGAAAACTGCTTAGGTCGTCACCTGTGCTGCCACTTAGAGCCTCTTGGGGGCCAGGGCATTTTGAGTACCCCCATCTGCACAGGTTGAGTCTGCTGTGACTCATCCTGCACACAAAACTCACGGTCAGCTCCCATACCCCAGCCCTGATGGATAATGCAATACAGAAAATGCTCGGGGAGCAAATTTCTCCACTCCCTGGTGCCCCCGTGACATAACAACACCTTGCTGGACTACCCCAGGGACCACGGGGAGTGCTCACGATGCTGCCCTGCAGCATCTCTTTCCACATAAGAGAAAAAGGCATTATTTTCACTGTAGGATGGTGGTGCCCCCTCATAGGACCCCACACTAAAAAGGAGGATGCTTCCCACCCAGCTGTATTGTGTACACGAGGCAGTGGCTAACTGATCTGTCCTCTCTTTGGCAATAAGTAAGGAACCTAGATAAGCCTATGTCTACCAAGTTACTACAACAGCAAATGAGATTCCTGTCCTTTCTCCAAAAATATTGAACATAATTTCAGGTTTTGCAAGTGTTTTTCTTACCCACATTGCTGACATTGTATCCCCTCTGTCATAAACATTCTTATATTTATGCCTAAAGTATGATGGAATTAAAGAGCGCGATTCTGAAATATCCTTAGGGAATAATTTTGTAAATATATATTCAGTGCTATGAGTCCACTTCAACAGTAAAAAAGAAAAAAAAAAAAAAAAAAGGAAAAGAGAAAAAAACCTCTTAGCTCTTCAGAAGTATTTTTATGAACCTCAGGGATGAGTCATCTCTGGCAGAGGAGATTTAACAGGATGCAAAGAAGGGCTGATTCCACACCGGAGCAGGGAAATCACCATTCCTTCAGTTTGATGGCTAATTTTTTTTTAACTAGAACTTCCCTTACCTCCACAAAGAGCCCCCAGCTCCTCAGACATGACTGACAGATAGTCCTCTCTGTCTCCACATTGTGGCACTGACAACCTTGCCCATAACCTGGGCCAGGGGATGTGTAATAACAGGGACAAGAATCTCTGCTACCTTGAGAAAGATCCAGAAGGGCTGCTTCCTTTTTTCTTTTTTTCCTCCCCAGAAAAATGTATCTCCTTCAATAACCACACTCTCCTTTCCTCACCAGGCATGGCAACCCAGTATCAGGCAGAGCCATCTCTAATCTCCCACATAACTTTGAATTTTACTTGCTACCAGGGCACTAAGATTCCCCTCTCTCTGTGTAGCAGATAAAATGAGCTCAAAGTTACACTTTCAGGGATGGAGGTCAGTTTCCTGATATATCTAGACTGAAGCCTCTAATCACTTGAGATTTGTCCAAGTGAGAGCTGTGAATATGCTGCATTTCTAAAATCTACTTATTAACATGATAACTAATCTAATGGATGCCTTCAGATGCTTGAAAGCTGAAGGCAGAAGCAAGCGTGCATACACATAAGGACAGCTTCTACATTTTTAAGCCAATTTGGTACTTGCCTAGAATTACAAAGAGGATGACAAGTTCAGATCTGCAAAGAGTTTAATGGGAGCTAACAAAGTCTAACTATGGCTGACAGGGCAGAGATGGATGATGTCTTCCCTAATGCAGATAACATTTTATTTTGTGGCCTTAAATCTTTTGAGTCTAAATTTTAAATACTCTATTACTCTCTACCATTTTGATGTTTGCGTACAGGTTCCTGTAAGAGAGTTGCAAAAATCCATTTGGGATAATTTCTCAATCAACAGGTTAAAAGAAAGACAAAGTGCTCCCAGCTATTCTTTCAATGTATCTAGCATTTCTAACTGCAGAAAGTACATTCTAGAAAAAGCCCTGGTCTTGGTGTGGGCTCAACAAAGTTTTCCAATATGTCACTTAAAGAAAAAATTGGTGAAAGGATTTTGTTGAATGAAGATTAGAATAGTCTCACATATTTTGGTGGAAGGACCCTTTCCAAATGCAAGTCAGGAATATCTTTTCCATTGTTCTCAGCACTGAATGGCAGTCATGCACTAGGCTTCCCAAAAGTCCTGGCCCAGATTCATCACAGGACTTACCTGCATGACACAGTCAATTCACCTGGAAGGGAAGAGCAAAGGTCCTTCCTAACACCAATAACACACACACACTTTGAAACAAACGTGTTACTAACTCCACACCTGGAGTGGGAGGGAGGGTCCTCAGTTCCTAAGCCTTCTCAGTTTTAGATCAACTGCTACTTCTGGGGTGGAAGTAGTGTCTTTCCTGCCCCAAGCACAGCTACACAGTGCCATATGAATAAACAATAGAGCAAGGCAAGAGAGCAGAGAAATATAACAGTGCTCTGACACCTCGAGTTTGGATTACTTACAAACTGCATCAATTCCTGGCAAGGCTGACCTAACTTGTGATCCTGAGAGCTCGATAAATTGAATTCCACAGAGTTCACCATGTAGTGGTTTTTTTGATGAAAACTTTAAAAAACAGTGTTGTTTGGTTTTTTCCTCTCCACAGCAGTATAGTTCTAAGAGTGTTGCATAAGCATCGTGACTTCTCTTTCAGCTTTGAGACAAGTTTCTTACTGTGCTATGCACTGAGTTCTCCGTGGGTTTTTCTGTCCACCCCAGAGGATGCTGTGTTTCCATGATGTATTATTAAAGTATGTATGTTGTTTATGAGCTACCCTGATATCCTTCAGTAGGGAGACACAATCTAAATGTAAAATAGCATTACTGTGATAAATAAGGAGAATTCAAAGCTGTGGCATCTTTACTGCATGTATGAGATGTGCTAGGATGCTAAAGCTATCCTCTTTTGCATGTAAAACACTAATACTTTGTAGTTTCTTCACTGAGATCTGTAAGTACAGAAACAAAGTCTGACTTCTAAATGACTAATGCTTGCAACTGCACTGCAGACCTGAGACGTGGCCTCCGCAGCCACCTGAAAATGACTGACTGGTTCATGGCAGGCAGGATGGAGTGGCAAGAAGAAAGGCCTGAAGTGGAAAACTGCCCCATCAGTTGGCAGGAAGCTTATGAGGTGTTTTGTTGATTCATAGACAAAAAATGTGAGAACTGGGGGAGACAGAGGCCCAAAACCTAGAATGTTTCACTGGCATTAGGAAGGCGTCTCACAGAGCAATGGGTGTAATCCCCTCCCCGAGAGAGCCCTGCGGGGACTGTGTATGAAAGCCACCAAAAGTGAGGCAGCAATGACCCCACCCTGCAGCACTCTTTTGACTTAACAGGAACAGCTGGTCAGTGAAGTGTTTGCTAGAAATTTAACAAGGCTCAAACAGTGAGAAATGTCTGCCAATAAATGAAAAGGGAGCACCAAGCTAAATGAGTTTTAATTTAAATTCATACCTAGGGCTGAAAGATGAGAGCTTCATGGCTCTTCTGCATTGCATTAGCACACGCAGGTCTGTGCCCCCAGCAGCAGCAGCAGCTCGGGGAAGATGTTTTAGGATGGCAGCCTGGGGTCTTGGGTAAAGTGTGTGGCCATTGTGAGAAAGAGTGCATTGCACCCAAGGGGGGCTGTGAGGAGAGGCAACAGGGAAGTTCTCCCTAATGGCACAATTTCCAAGCCATTTGAACACCATGAAAGCCACCTTGGCCACAAATGTTTAGGGCTCTGCTGGCCCCATTCCTGCCACCAGCTTGATTCCACTGTTCCCTATCAGAGCAAGCTGCTGTAGCAGAAAAGGCTGTGGCCATAGGGATAAAGTTCCCCCAAATGGTAGCTGGGGATAGCAAGGGGGGGGAAGTCAACTGAAATTTCTGTTCCCATGCCTGAAGAAGCCCTCACAGTCCCCAGTGAAAGGCCAGCTTTCCCTGAATCCACAGGATATGGTGGGTGTGGGTGGAAGCCTCCAGAAGGTCACCTCACAGTGACCAAGGCCATCACAGGCACAGGGGGTTCATGAATCCCTCCTGCTTCCATGAGCAGTTTTCAGTCTGGCAGCAAGGGCTGCATTTCAGCTTGAGACACTCACAGGCAGACTGGGTGCCTTTGATCCTCTGGGGGATCAGGAGAGTCATGCCAAGGGAAACACGGGTGTTTGCTGATTGTGTCTGCACATCACTCTGCTCTGCCAGGGGCAGAGCTGGCTTATTTTCAGGGAAATGCTCTGTCACACTTACTGTGGCTTTGAAGAAAAACTTCATGGCTGCTCATGGGCAACTTCAGCATCCACAGCAGTGGCAATTCCATTGCAGACTTTGTGCCATAGCTGAGCCCGTTTGGCATCCATGCCTGCTGGTTTGTCTGAAGGAGGCTGGCATCTGATTTCCAGCCTAGCTGCACCATGTCACACGGGTGTCTGTGCCCTGGAGAAAACTGAATCTGCTGCTGAAGCAGCATTCACTTTGCCAGAAGGTCTTGTGGTGCCATCAGTGGAAATAATCACTTTTCAGGCTGTTGGGGTAATGCAAGCAGCCAGCCAAAACTGCAGGAGCAAGAATAGCAAGTGGGATGTTGCTGCCTCACAGATGTGAGAGCACAGCCAGGTGCCGAGGTGGCTGCCTGTGTGTCTCCATGTGCAGGGTCCTGGGGCCACTGCAGGGCCAGGCACCCCCAGGGGCCTCTCCCTTCCCTCCCAGGCCTCTGCCCATGGCTGGAAATCCCTGCAGAGGTACATGGACAGCACGCTGTGCCTCAAAACATCATTTGTGCTGCCCAAGGTGGCTTGCTTTGGATCTCACAGGTCTGCTGGATTGTTTGCTCACAGCTCATGATCCAAGATACAGGGCTGGTTGTCCCTTCATCTGGGATGGGCCATCACTGGAGAGGCAAAGGAGAGAGAGAAGGTGGGAATGGCTGAAAGATGAGCTGCAAGATGAATTTTTCTGGGCTGGCTTGTCACTGAATTCTGCATGGCTACTCTTTTCTTGAGCTGAGGATTCAGTTTGGCTGGTTTTTTTGGTTTTCCCCCAAATGAAACTAGAGATATACAAAGCATGACATGTGACAAAGGATACCAGGGGGTAGTTCTGGTCTATGAACAAATCTAAATAAATGCATCTGTATGGAAAGAATTGTGATCACTGCCTCTTATACTCATCGATGGTCTGACTGCAAGAAACTTCAACTGACTTCTTTTTGTAATGTTTTCCAGAAGTTTCAAACAAAAGAGACTGAAAACAGTGCACAAAATTTTTTTAAAAAAAACAACAAACAAACAAACACAAAAACATTAAAGAGAAAAAACAAAACAAACAAACAAACAAACAAAAAACCACAAAAAACCAAAACAAACAAACAAAAACAAAAAACCTACCTCAAACAGATATACTGGTGTATGTTAGCTTTTCATACACAAACTTCCANTGGTCTGACTGCAAGAAACTTCAACTGACTTCTTTTTGTAATGTTTTCCAGAAGTTTCAAACAAAAGAGACTGAAAACAGTGCACAAAATTTTTTTAAAAAAAACAACAAACAAACAAACACAAAAACATTAAAGAGAAAAAACAAAACAAACAAACAAACAAACAAAAAACCACAAAAAACCAAAACAAACAAACAAAAACAAAAAACCTACCTCAAACAGATATACTGGTGTATGTTAGCTTTTCATACACAAACTTCCATGCATGCACACACATATGTGCACATAAAATGGATTAGATTAGTTCTGAAGCTTTCAAAAACAGCAGCCAAACTTTTTAAAAGCCAGAGGCAGCCGTATTCCCTTCAGAAATGATCTGGTAGGAAAATATCAAAAGCAGAATGTGCAGGCTTTTAAAGAAACGTGTAGGAGCAAAACGAGCTCATTTCTGTTTTAATCCAAATTGAATCATATGTCTTATGTCAAAGCTATAAAAAACAAGGAAGGTAAAAGAGGTAATTCATGTACTACAAACTTTGAAAAAATTTTGTCTTTCATTATTTCCTTCTCTTTACACAAAAGAATCAAAAAAAAGGTATCAATTCCTAGCAAGAAAATTTCACCTCCTTCCTACCATTAAGTAGAAAGTAAGGAAAGACATCCTCTTCGGGTATAGTCTGTTACAGCTCCTCAGGAGTCAAAGGAAGTAGGGCAGTTTCCAACAATGCAGGACATGATCCTCAGATCTTTAGTAAGTGAAAAAGCATCCTGTCTGGAACTATTTGGGAGAGGAAGCTTATCCAGAGCTAGCTAATAAAATACTTTAGGCGCTCTGTAGAGGAGCTCAGTTGATCCCGAGCAGAAGCCGCTGCCATGGACGGCCTGCTGCGGGAAGCGCGGCGTGCCCCGGCCCGGCGGAGCAGTGTAGGGCCAGAGGAGCTGCCCGGCTGGCAGAGCTGCCATCTGTCCCCTTGGACACGTCTGCCATTATGTAATGGCCCAGACACAGCCAACTGACCAGGAGGCCCTGCAGAAGGAGGAATCCCAGATGGCAGCCTGTGGATGCTGAGCACACTGCCCCCTCCTCAGGTCTGGGGAGCATCCAGAACTGGCAGCAGGAAGTCCTTGGGTACCAGGAGCCTGCCTCTTCCCTCCATTTGTTCACAGAATCCTCAGATCCTGCTGGAGCAAGAGCCGAGCCTGTTACACAGCAAGGGCTGTGCAACAGACTCGGCTCTGGAAAATTGCAGCGAGCCAGGTAGCTCTGGAAAGCACAACACACTCTGCATGCCCATCCTGTCTGCAGGGCTCAACACGCCCAGCTGGGACAGACAGACACCGCACAAATGAGCCCGAGACTGGGCTAGGACACAAGGGGGATAAAAGACCTAAAGATCCCCGGGCAAGCTGAAAAGGTTCTAGTAGCCTTGGAGCCATATTCAGCTAAAAAACCTTCAGCACTGATGCAACAAAAGGATGATGTCTGGCCCAGAGAGTATTTAGAGTATGTAAATTGGGCTCCTGTAGGACACAGACCTCCCACTGATATTACAGACAGCTAAAGAGCACCCAGGAGGATGAAGACCCAAGGAGGGAGCCACATCCATCCAAACAATATAGACTCCCTGCTGCCTGCTCAGTACTTGCCTTGGTACATGAAGCAGGACCATCTCTCCCTCCATTGCTGCAAGTCGGGTGTATGCACTCATTTCTCTTGACACAGTGCGGTGGAAGGTGATGTCCTTTCAATCCACCACTGGTTTTTTACCTCTTTCCCTTCTCAGAGCAGACTGAGAGGTCTTCAGAGCATGGCTTCTGTCAGTGTGTTCCCCCAGGCCACGATGGGGGCTTCTGGACACAAGATCAGAAACTAATAAAAGAATAAAAATCCAGTCAAAGTTCTTGCAACTACCTCCTCCAGCTTCTTGCTGTCTCATCCCACTCATTCTTGGGTTCTGCAGCAATAACAGCAGCAGCAGAATTTCTGTGAACAGAATAATACTGCAGAATTCAGGTTATCTCTGGAAAATCTTCCCAGAACATCCTGAAGTGGCCACATGATTTTAGAGAAAGTGGGAGGATGTCACTTTCACTCAAAGGCCAAGACTAATTGCTGAGCTGGATCCATTAATTCTGTCTGAGCTGCACAGGTCTCCAAATTGCCTGCCTCTTCAGGAAACATTGGAATATTAGCAAACTAATACAAAAATTATCATCACCCCCAAGATGTGTTCTTACAGTGCTAAGAAACTATTCCATGCCTTTGCGCAAATTATGTTGGCTTCTTACACTACCAAAGTAGCATTTATTTAAGAGATTTAATCCGGTTCAGAACAAAAAAAAGATCTTTTGGAAGACCAGAAAACTATACAAAATCACTACCATAAAGAGAAAGATGTTTCTGAGCTGCTCTCTCTATTTATTTTCTGCATGTGAAATCAGTCAGTCATTTTGAATGCTTGATAAAATCAAGGACAATTAAACTAAATTGAGCTTTAATTTCAGACTGTGACATACGTCTACGGCTAAGTATTTCTTTCTGAAATGTCTGGAATTACTAACCAGCAGCACAAGCTCAGTTCAAATATCAGTCAAGGTGGGAAAAAGTTCTTCACTGATCAAAAAGCAGACAATAAAAGTGTTGGTATACTTTGCACTACTCTCAGAGCAGGACAAGGTCAAGCAGCAATGACCAAGCTAATGAGGAATCCACCTTTCTGTGCAAGAGGATAAATGAGCTCCATTGAGGGCTGAGCCCTCAGTATTCATGAGCAGCACCAGTGCCTGTGCTCCCAGCTTCCTGCACACTCAACATCACCTTCCTGAGCTGCATCACTGAAGATTTGTAGAGAAATGATCCTTTACTGGCGAAGGCACAACTGCAACAATTGTTTTTAATCCCCATATCGAATCTAAATTTTATATTTTATAATATCAAAACCATTTTTCTCTGCTTCTTATGTCTATTGTACCTGCCTGTCACAGGGGCTGGCTCTTCTTCTCTGAGCAACTGGTGCTTCCCTGTGAACTGAGCAGACAATTGCTCCTCCTGACAAAGTTTGCTGGTGCAGCAGACTTTATTGCCTCCCCACAATAGCTCTGAGTTTGACTCTGCTCCTGCATCTTTGATGGCAGGTCTAGGCTGGTTGTTAGCCTGGCATGAAGTGCTGTGCCTGCATGATTTTGATCATGTTCTTTCCTTTCAAATCCTCAGATGACCTATGAGAAGAACAAAGCCTTTCCAGGCTGAGCAGATGGCTTACAACAGGATACTTTTTCAGGAAGGGCAGGCTGTGTTAATGACTTTTCCAAAGTTCCACCATCCCATTGCCAACAATGTCATTTCCAGAAAGTGAACCCTGTGGCAAGACAGCAAGGAAAGATGATTTTAACAACAAAGCACTATCTTCTACCTATGTGAAAAAGTTGTAAAGCCTCTTTGGCCACTCAAACAGTGACCCAGATGAGTTTTCTGTAGGTTCTGGATGGCTGAAGTCCTACAGAGGGGAGCTGAAGGGAGATGACTTGTACTTTCTGGAAAAGTCAAGTCAGTTGAGACTAAAGAGACTAACTGAATCATTTCATTAGAAACCACATGGATTCAGAAAAGGGTTTTGATTCCATCCAAACCTTCTCTTAACCACAGGAAGCTACAAAATAAGATATTACAGACTAGGGGAAAAATTTATATCAAACTCCTCATGAAGTTGCTCACTTGTGAAAAATCCATCCAGCTCAGTCTCTAAGGCACAATGGCTGGCCTATCAGCAAGGCACTATTCAAATCCCCTCTGTCCAGTGACAGCTCTATCACAGCAGAGGAGGTGTTAGATGTCTTACTAGAGGTTGACAGAGCAACTTACACAGGGAACTGTGGGTCTTACCATTTCCCTCTCAGCCCTAATGAACACTCATGTCTAGAACAATAAAATCTCCTTTTCTCAGTGATGACTTTGAGAGAAAAATCACCTATGAAGCTAACTAAGATATACAGCTCAAGTACAGTAAAACCTTCTAATGTCTATTTCCATCTACCTTTGAAATTCAGGCTGCTACCCAGAAACAACCAAATGTCCTAGTTTAACCTCTTACGTGGTTATCAAATCAAAAGGAAGAACAGTGAGAAATTCAGCAAATTAAAGGCTTCACAAGAGGGTTCAGGGACTTCAAAACAGCCTCTTCTCACATGCAACACTTGCATGGAAGAACAGGGGGAGGAAACTGTGTGTTCATCTCTCCAGTCAGTTTAGGACTTACTCCAGTAACTTTCTGACATCGTTTTCTATTATAACAAAACTTAATCAACTCCACAGGCACAGCTTTTTACCAGTTCTGTTTGCAGCACAGAGTGCCAAGCAAAAAACCTTCTGCAATAATGAAAGTTACCAACTCAAACAAAATCTCTTGACAGCAGGGCTCCCTTTTTTCTATTATTTATTTCTTGGAAAGATATAAAAATGCTATTTGAATTATTAGCTGCCCAAGTAAATCAGAGAACAGCATATAAATAGGATTCACTTGCAAAATTGAGGCAGAGCCAGACCCATGGAATATGTCAAAAGGGAGCTTACTTATGCCCTGTTTTCAATGAGTGACAAAACCGTGCCATGAAATCTATAACCGAGGTATCAGAGAAATTTGCAACTCAGTGAAGTTGAAACAAATATTTAATTCTGCAGTATGCACAGACATGGCTGAGAAATTACCCTAAAATTTCTCTAAGAAACATCAAAGCAGTTAACTTCAATCACATTTTGCTGCGGCTGATATTCTCTTTCATTTTCAGAAAGTTTAGGGAATTAACAATGGTCTTGGCAAACATTTATTCTGACAAGTTAGTATGCAGTCCTTCCAGCTTTAACAAGAATGCTTATTCCCTGGATCTCAGTGCACACATCATTCTTGCTACCCATCAGCATTTTGGAACAGAGCCCTGTGTGTTGAGGAAGTTAGAGCAATAGAAAATGCTACCCCCATATCCAGTCACATGGATGTCATGAAGCTGAATTCTTCTTTATCCAGAGGAATAGAGGAGGAACCAAGAAATGCTAGACCCGCTCAGCTGAATGTCTGTGAGCTGCCTCTGATCCTGCCTGGATACTACATCCTGAACTTAGTTGATCTTCCCTTCAACAGGAGCCATCACAGCCACCTTGGTTGTGACAGTCTTCCCTCCTTCAGGACATTGAAGCCCTAGTCCAAACCATGGCCACAGAAGGCCTTGCCTTCGCATCACTGGGTTTTGATTTTCGATGGTTTGCTACACCTGGAGCAATTGATTTTCCCTCAATACTGAGCAAAACAGAAACAGGCAGACATTGGGAGCTGCCAGGAGCTTTCAGTCCCCATTTAAGCAACGTCAGATGAGGAAATGATTGAGGCGTCACAGACATGAAAGAATGAGATTGGGTTCCTGTTTGGGAAATTACACTGCTTTAAACATAAGGCTGAGATTGCAGATATTTTTTTGCAAAATCATCTTCTAATTACTCCAGGCTTTATGCACTTGTGGGTTCTTCAGACCATGTGTCTTTGGGAAAATGCAGGAAAAGATTTGGGGTTGTCATGGAGGGTAGTTTTGTACTCTGCTACAGGATCATGGCTCAGCAGAGAGAAGCTGTAGGTTTTGCCATGGAAATGGCATTCCAAATAGCAACTCCTCTGACTTTTTATCCCCATTTGCAGGACAAGAACCATCTTGCAGGAACATAATCCAATGTCAGTGGATACCTTTGTGACCCCAGAAGGGAGGGTACTTCAGAAACACAGAATGTTATTTTAAGCATTATTACCAATGAATGCATTTGTGACACCAATTAAAAACCTCTAAAAGACCACCTGCTTGTAGAACTTTGAGGTGCAATGGACATTGACAATGGGCTTCTATAGATGCTATCTTTCAGATTTAATCTATATGTGCTGTATGTGCACATGAGACACTGCACAACAGCTGTTCACATGTTAGAAAGTAATTGTGGTATTCTGGATGATGATTTGTTGACTAGCTAATTGCTGTCACTGAACATACTGTATGTACATTAGCTGTCCTGTTTTAATGAGAAACAGAAGTCTTTAATGTTCCTTTTCTGACATTTTTTCATTTTTAATATGCAATTAAACAATTACAAATGCAACTCTCAGAAGAGGTGGGACTAGACAGTCTCTGGAGGTGTCTTCCAATCTCAGCTATTTCGTGACTTTGTGAAAATATCTTGGAGTATTTAAACAGCATTAGGGGGAATATCATCACCTGTGTGTGAACAGATACTTGAGACACCAACATGGCTGGTGAGAGAACAAGAATGAAGTGAGTTACTTTTATCTCACACTGCAGCAGAAATGCCTTCATTACAAAATGTGGTCACGAGAGCCCACTGAATGCCATTTCAGGTAGGTGCTTGTCCCATGTAATTTGTAAATATTTCTCCTGAAAGGCAGGTATCAAAAGCCATTATCTGGCTACATTTCAGCTGGTCTCATCTTTCTGCACCTTACTCAACACCAGCACAATGAATGTGTCTCTCTGTAAAGGACTGAAAGAAAATTCCACATTGCCATCAAAAAGAGCACAAGGCTGGGCCTTGGGCATGTGTATCCCTGGGGAAGGGTACACACACATTGCTGCCTGACCTTGTGAGGCCTTGGACTAGTGTGACCTGTCACCACAATGGTGGTGGCACAAATTGGGGTCTGCTTCTTTAAGTTTAGGCTTGGTGTTCCATTTGGCATGGTTGATGCTGACATCTGCTCCACAAAAGAAAAAACAATACCCCTCTCTCCCCTGTGGCTTCATGAGGACCACATCTACCTGAAAGCTACCTTGGTTGTTGCTTACCCAGATTTTTGCTGTGCTGTAACTTCCTGTCAACATGATCATCTGTGTTTCATGGAGTTTGTTCTGAATAAACCTGAACAAAACCTTCCATTATCTCTGCTAAACAAAATTTCTGGTTTGTGATACAAAATGGCTTTGCTGGCATCCCACAGCCTAGCACAATACATGCAAGCTTGTGTTGTGGTCACCTACAGATCGCCCGCCTGAATGTCAAAACGAATTCTGCCACTAAAGTACCTGCAGCTGGGCACAAGGGAGGTGATGTGACACTCGGATACCGTTTATTTTAACGAACAACAGGCACTCCTTGAACGTGAATTGAGTCCCATTGCCACTTAGAATCTATCCAGGAACTTGAAAACAAGAACTTTAGCACTTCCAGACTCCGGGCTGAAGCAATTTGCACAGAGTATTGCAAGCTATTTTTAAGGCTCATCTAACAAAGCTGAAAAAATTCAGTTTATGAAAAGTGCAGAAAAGATTTCCTGAATTCTACCTGCTGACTGTTGTACTGAAGAACACATGGTGTTTGTGGATAATCTGGAGGTTGCATTGCCATTGCTGATCACCATCTACCCCACGGACTGGCTGGCCAACACCTAGCAACCAAAGAATCCTCACATGCTTTTTGTAGCACAACAAACCTGGACTTGATGATCTGAGAGGTCCTAAAAAAACCACTTTAATAGTTTTATGATTTTAAGGCATATCACAAGAGGTGACAACTCCTTCAGCTGCCAGTCCATTTGCCTTAGTGCAGTGGAGAGGGGATAAAGGACTAGAACCAGTTCACTGGAGAAATGAAGCCCTGCTGCTGTGAGGGGGGAGGAACCCATAGTAAGAAATTACTTCTCGAGAAAAGAGCATAATTGTGAGACATTTTGTAGTTGTAATGCCTCACGGATAGATTTGCATTTGCATATTACACACTAACCAGTCCCTTGTGCGTCATTTAAACTCTCTTCACACAGGCAATGCTCTGTCAGTTTTCATAACCCAGCTGCCTGTACAGGAATTGTTCTGTTTTCCCTCCTGAAGCTGTATGTGAAAGCAGAAACATTCTGTGCTCACAACTGGCTTTGTGGAATAGGTATTTTTGTCAAATCTCCACAAACTCAGAAAATATTTTGCCTGTGTATTGAACAGGAGCTGCTACATAATGCAATAAATTTTGAATTTCATAATCAGTGAAAGCTGATCTTTTTCCTCCTTGAAGCTATCATGAGCAGATGTTGCGGGCATTTGGTATCTGCTGCACAGTGCTCCACAGAGACACAGGTACACAGGCTCAACTCTTTTCTGCATTGGTAGGGTAAGGAGTCCCAGTGTCACAGGCTGCTGTTCTCATTCCATTTCTGCAAGCTTCATGATCACTCCCTGTTCCTTCACAGCTCTGGGCCAGCATGATCAAATCTTAACGAGCACATCTCTAATTTTCTGTGAAGCATCAAGAAGCCTCGGTGGCACAGACAGATTTCAAAAGGACAGCAGTTATTAAACACAAATCCACAAGGCCTTTGTGCTTGCCCAGCCACTCTGTGTCAAGGGGTTTGTGGCTCCTGTAAATTGAAGACAAAAGAATTACAGGAGTTGGTAACTACAAAGCTGCAGCTGAAAGTGACCTCCTTTTGCTTCAGACCTGTGTGCCTGCATACCTGCTACCTATGGCCTGTTAGCCCATTTCCACTAGTCAGGATGATCCAGCCATGCACTTCACCTCTCACTGGAGCTAAACAGATCCCTGTTCCCCTGGGATCAACTTGCCTTCCCTGCTGATAAAATGGTGCCCTGGAGGGCAAGGAAGAGGGGTATTTTGCACCTCCTTCAGACACCTGTGCTTTTCTCCTCTAAAGCCTCCAGCCCCAGTCCAGGGGACTGAAGAACATTACCAAGCTGTGCGGTCCAAAGCTGTGCAGTGGGGAAACACACACAAGCCTGTCAGTATCCAGATGTCTCAGCTCCCCTCATGGGGCAACACTCTTGTAAGCCATGATGGAAAAAGCCAATTTGTACTTTTACTGCTACAAATGCTGGAAGAGATTGGGCTGGAAAGGAGGGTGCAAGAGCAGCCTTTTCCCTAATGCAGTCACACTGCTCCCGCTGTGCCTGGGGGCTGCCCCAGGCAGCTCGTCCCACATGGAGGGAGAGTCCAGCACCACTTCTAATGGGTGCAGCAGGCTCAGCAACAGGAAGTCACCGTCCTCATTTAGCTACATGCACTTTTGAAAAATGACTTGGCTGTGACACCAGAACCAAAGGAGGTTGTGTTTTTCTGCTTAATGTTTGTAAGAGGAAGCTGAAGGCCACTGCTGGTTACACAAGCTCCTCTTAGTTTCAGGGATAAAACACACAGATTTGATGAAAGGAGCAAATGGTGAAATGCACAAAGCCAGCCATGTCTGCTTCAAACTACAGCATTTGCCTGCTGCAGATTATTTTTGCAGAATAGCAGCAGGTCACTGACTCACACGGATAAGTATTACCTGGCAGCAGAATTATCATCGATTTCATACGATTGATTTCTCAGCCAAAGAGTAACATGCTAAATCTTTTCTGTTAAAAGAACAAACTGTCATGGCAGGAGAAAGTAAATTATTCTGGAAGACCACAGCTTAAAGACCAGAAAACCTTTCAGAAACGTTTTTCACTGCCTGATGGAGGAAAGAGACTTGTTTTGCTCCTTAGTGCTTTCCAAGCAGTTATTTTATGGGTCTCAAACCTCCATGTTGTCAAACCAGAATTCTTCATTAAAAAAGATCTTGCATACAATGGTCTATAAACTGAACTAAAGGAGATTATAAGTACTAAAATATACAATGAAACAGGACTGACTGCCAAGCAAACTGACAGGGGGAAATCAAACTAAGATTGTTTTTCTATTGTTATCTTACCTCATTATAAGTCAGAGCTTTTTTTTACCCTGGAAAGAAACATGTTTCTGGTTTTGCACTCTCGTGCTGCCCTAAATGTGTCCCTTTGTTCCTGCAATGCCAGGCCACTCAGCAGACTTGCTTTTCTCTTTGTCCACTTCATCAGAAATACTACATAGTCATGTTTGTGGCCCATTTATGAGGCTTCTTAATCTGGAGTTCACCAGAACATTATTTGGCTAAGACAGCTGCCTGGAATCTATTCCTTTACCTCTCTAGTCCTGGAGTCTGCTTAGTTCTTCATCTGAAATTAATACATACACAGGTAAAATGTGTGTATTCCTATTGGCAGGATATGAGGTAAGAGGAAAGTGGAGCATGTAATGCCCTGGCCCTACATGGCCCAGCTTGAGAGTCCAGTTTGCCCTTGCCATGCAGCCAGGGTAGGCAGCAGGAAGGCCAAAGCCATACCCAGCTGCTGCAATAGTAAAATGTGTCACGAGGAGCTCTATTGGCTCTGCACATGGGTTTATATAGCACAGATTTACCTAAAAAGGGCTCAAAAGTGTCTCCATGCTCCTGTGCTCTGATGCAGAGATGTGTCTCACATTCACTGTGCTACTCAATGATCTGGGAGCGTGCTCATGCCCAAGGATGTAATTGTAGCCCCAAGCTTTTGGAGCTCAGGCATGGCATAGCTGTTAGAAGGAAAACGTCTTACCTGTAACTCTGCTCTCTTAGGACCTCATCACAAACACACTGGCTCTCGGCCCTCCCTCGTCACTGCCACCCCTGTCTCTCAGCAGTGCACCTGAGCCTCATGGCGCCAGGGTAGCTCCTCACCCCTCACACCAGCCCTTGCTTCTTCCCTTGCTCTGCTTTCCCCACTCACCAACTTGATTTTCCGGCATAAATGCCTCTTTTCTCAGTGTCACTGATGTCTGCTGTGCTCTCACCTTTCCACTGGAGTTCCCTGCTCCTAGTGCCATCTCACCATTATTCTGCTTCTTCCCTTCCTCTTCCATACACGAGATAGGATCAGTCCTGGCTGCCTTTCATGCCCCTTCCTCCACAAGACCAAACCTGTAGCATCTGTATGGTGTCCTCTGTATTGCTGCCTGGTCTCCAGTTGCTCCCACTGCAATGCACTGATTTTCTGGCCACAGAAACACTCAGCATCCCCTTCTGCACCCACAGCAATCTGTGGAAATTTGTACTCTTCTTCCAAGCTTTTTCTGTTGAATCATCTTACCTTTTTAAATGGAATTTTTTACTATTTGGATTAAAGTTTCCCATGCATTGATGATTAAATTAGTTCAGAAACTTCTAAAGTATGTTTTAATAACAAAATACGGTTCCTCCAGTGTTACGTACTTGGCATTTATACAGACCTATTTCATATGATAATGTTATCGTCTCCCCACATTAGAGAAAGTTCTGAGTAGAAGAGTTAATCAAAACTTAATTTTCTCCAAGTATCATAGATGAATGCTCCTGAACCCAATTAGTATGCTTTCTGCTAGTCAAATAGACACAAAGATACTGAGGGTGGAAGAAGGAGAAAGGAGAGATGAACAGTATTTCTGATGAAATAAATTCCTATAATGGGAGTCAATTTGACTATAATTTGATTGAAAAATTTCTATTGTTTTTACATCCAGTGCTAAGAGAAGTAGAAATGGTTTGCACTTAAATTTTATTTTAGGTTTCTTTGTAACACCAAGAGAAAGCATTATTACTGTTCCCTTATCAAGTTCAGTCTTCTATATTTTCACACTTCTAGAAAGGTTCATGCTCATGTGCTCCCCCCCATTGCTGACTCTGGATTGAAATAAACCAGATTAAAATGAGCCCCGACTGAGGGAAAACTGTTTTGTAAATGTCTCAATCAACCTCCAACCTCAGCCCTACCGATCTCTGCAGAAGCTCAGCAGACTCTCACCAGGGAAGCAGAGAGAGCGCTAACCTATACTCCCACTGCAAACATCAACTAATTTATCCAGATGTCAGTGTAAAGAGTATGTCTTACCTTTATTTGTACATGAAATAGGGAGATGGGGTCATGAGGGAGGGAAGGGGAAAAGGGCTCCTTGCCCATACAATGAATACTGTCACAGCTGGCAGATGCTGCTTTGATTTCCCGGTGCAAGCGTGACTGACAGGGACAGCGCCACCATGGATCCTCCAGGCTCCAGGGGTCATACAGGATGAGCATGCAGGCTCTGAGTGCAGCACTGCCCTCAAAGAACATGAGTGGGGGTCAGTCACAGGCACAGGTTTCTCTCAGTCTCACACCTGATCGTAGGACAACTGGAGAAGCAGGTAGGTAGGTGTAAGGAGGAACCCAAGCTTGGGGAACTATGCCAGAAGCACAGAGGGTAGAAAGTTGACACTGAAAACAAAGGGCTACAGGTGAAATCTAGCCCCTGCAGGGTTTGTGAGCCTTGGAAGCTGCAGCAGCCCCCAGGCAAAGTGAGAGCAAACCTCGTGCTGTAGCATAGGACAGAAGTGGTCTGATTATTTAAGGCATCTCAGCCAAATGTCGCTCCCATTCAAGTTAGCAGGACTGCTTGGATTTAGCAGCAGCTGTGTGGGGCTTGGCTGCTGGCTGGGGTTAAACCATGACAGAGGACTAATGGAAAGCAACATCATCTATTGAAAATAAATAGCTCTTGACCAACTAATTGGATATTTTTAATGACCTTATAAATTTAACTGACATTGCAAAAGTTTCAATGCTATGAAATAAAAATATTTAACACTTTGCTCACAAAATCCTACTAACACAGGAGAGTAACACAAAATGCGACACATCATACTGATTGAGAAAGAATTGAGAGGAAACACTGAAGAGACAAAAATCTGCATGAGAGATGCAAGAGGAACAAATCTGATTTCAGCTCCCTTTCTCTCGCTGCTGAGTATAGATGAATCCCAGGAAATTACCTTGCTGCGCCATCACCTTTGAGAATACTCTGGGGTTGTAAGAGACAATTATGCCTTACACATTATGTAAATATAAAGTCACACCTCTTAGGCACAGAAGTGAAGAGCTGCCATGCAGAGGAGCAGGGATCCTGAAGGACTGCTCCAGTGAAAAACCAAGCCAACAAAAACTACACAGTGTGACGTGCTGGCCCAGGCACATAAATCCCCTTCCTTAATGCACACAGAGCAGAGGACTGAGCAGGGGATAGAGAAGTTACCATACCTCTCCTGGTGTGCTCAAATGTCAGATCTGGTTTGGCATTTGCACTGAAGCACTACGAAGTCAGAAATGGTTGAGAGAAGCACCACAAGAATTGTACACATAACAAAAACGTAACAGCAGTGGAGGCAGGATCTTAATTAGAAAGAAATTATAAAAATCAAGATAGGCTTTTTAGCTCCTGAAAAGTGCCACCTAGACAGCTGCAGCTTGGAAAAGGAAACTGCCTTATTACATGTCCAGGGGCTGATCCAAGTAGGTGGGCTACCAGCTGTAGGGTCATGCTGAATGATAAATTGTCAGGGAAGACTCCGACAGACCTCTTCCATAATTTTTCATGCAGCTGCACTTAACACTGAATGGATAAGCTACACAACATTAGCCTGTCACAGAATATATACTTCAGGCACCAATTGGATTCCTTCTGGTTCTATTTGCAGCAAAATCAAATTGCACTTAAAAAGGGCACAATGGATCATGGCCACCGCTGGGCTGGAGGGCTCCTGCCTCAGAGAAAAGCCACTGAAAAATGTGGATCATTTTCTTGGAGGACTAAAGAACAGTAACACTGAGGTATCCTTGTACTTCGCACTGGTACCACAGTACCACTGGAAAGGCATCAAAAGCAAATACATTTTTAGGGGAAGTATTTTAAACCATTGACTTTATTAAAATACATAATACACGGTTTTTAGAGGAATGTACTTACATTTTCTGGAAACTCCACTGAACCCAAATTTTAATTATATATTTAACAAATGACAAAACAGTGGATGAAATCATGCTGTACACCAAAGAGTAGACAAGTTAGGGTATTGTTTTTCACCATCATCATTATTTTCCCGGCACAGACTCTTCTTTGCTTTTGAGCTTCAATCTCTTGAATATCTAGTAGCAGAGAAAGGAGGTTTCCGTTTCTCACGGCATTAAACCCATCTGGTCCAAGTGAAAGTCCATTTGTTTTCACCACCTTCATTCAAACCTTCCCCAGGAGCCTCCCCTTCCAGAAAAGCAAAGGTGATTGACCTCTCTGAAAAGCTACAGGTCACAGTGCAAGACGAGTTTGACAGTCAACTGTGAACGTGGAGCTCTGTACTCTTTCAAAATATCTGTTTCAAACTGAGAGTGGGAAAAAAGACACTGTCAAAATACAAGGGCCAAAACACATACATGACTTAGTGGAATGAACATGGAAGACAGCTTGCAGTGCTGCATCTCTGAAGTAAAAGGTAATTCAGAAGCCAGGTCTTGTTGAAATACAAGATGCAAGAGCTGGGAAGGAGAAAAACAGAAATAACCTGGACACATTAAAAACTGAAATGTCCTAACCTCATGGAGAAGGCTGTAATCATCATACACACTGCAATTGCCATGAACCATGGAGATCAGTGACAAAGTGTATGTTACGACAATCTCACTGACAAGTATAATCGGGGGGAAATTATTCATACTGAGCAAAGAAATAATTAACTGTGTGTTTCAATGCAAGATGCACAGAGGATGCATAGGTTTTCACATCAAATTAATAAGGCTCTTTTTAAGAGATCATTTTGCAACCTTGCATAGGTGATATTATATCTTTTCAATAGATAATGTGCAGAAACTATGTACAGTTGAAAAAAAGAACTTTGATGAAAGCATTTTTTCCCCTCAAGTTTTACCGTAGTATAAAAAGTAACTTATATAACTCCTTCAGTTCTCTAAAACACATATGGAATATCCCAGAAAGAGAAGCCAGGAACGCCATCTAAATGACGCTGTGTGCATTTATACAACAGGTTGAAACAACCAGAGAAGCCACCACAAAGCAAAGTCATGAAGTTTTCATATAGAAAAAAATAAAAAACAAACCAGGAGTAAATTTTGTTTACAAACATGAAAACTCATTTAAACAGAAATGCATTTTAGTTATAACAAATTAATGACCTTCACTAATCAGACTACTGAATGCATGGGTGACTCACACACTAAGTAAATGACAGAAAGAGCCAATTCAATCCCTGCTTGATAAATGGACAGTAAACTTTAAAATCTGCATTTGGTTGCCAATTAATCCCAGCTCAGAACAACTCCTCCCTTAGACAGCCAGACGGCAGCTTCTCAAAACTAATATTATGAACATCTGCCAGTCTGCTGCAACAAAAGCCATTAGGGCATTCATGTGCTTCTTCATTTGGTAAGGAAGAACCTCAGCCAGAGGATGAGCACAGTGCCACAGGACAGCCAACCCCATATTTGAAAATGAGTGTCCTGTTCCCTGGGACACTCATCCACTGCCCCAAAATGACTTACTTTTGTCCTGCAATTATGTAAATCAAGAGACTTCCTGTCTGATGTGGCTCTCTTCCACTGAAACTACCTTCTCCTTTACACAGGAGTTGCCTGGCATTTGTTTTGCCATTTTGTGCCTGGATGCAAGACTTCATTATCAGCGCTGCTTATCACTCTTGTGTATCACAGTGATGTGTACTTTTTAGTAGTATTTACAATGGTATCACTGTGGAGAACTAAGCCCTGTACTAGAAACAGCCTCTTTAACAGAGACCTTAATACTAAGGATTTGGTACATTTCTGATCTACAGATAACAAGGCAAAGCAAAAATCAGCCCACTATACATTTGGCATTAGGTTCAAACATGGGGAAAAAGCAAGCATCCAGCACATTCCCTTGTTTCAAAGGGATGCTATTTACAAGAAGAATTTGCTTTTTTAATATTTCAACAACAAAAAACTCAGCTAATTTCAAAATTAGAGTAATCTAAGGTGGCTTAGTTTTTAATCAACAGAGAACACAAACAACATTGCTGTTTGCTGTTAAACACAAATCTCATAAATGCAGGGAAACTATGATCTGTTATACTATGGGTAAGAAATCACAGCCAGTTTAATAACAACAGTAAAAAAACACTTCTGCTTTTTAAAACACAGCTCCTAAAAAGTACGGCATCCCAGTATTTCCTCAGTTCCAGACTGCTGACATTATAAATTAAAGGTGAAAAGAGATCCATATATAAACAAGGCAGCTTTCCACTGACTTCATTACACTTGGTTCTTGTCTAAACCTTTGGAAATTTAATCTTCAAATACCATAAGGTAAGGTTGAATTTATCAGTTACAAAACAATGTCCATTTGTAAGTGGAATTCAGAAAAACAAAATAAAACGAAAACCAAACGCAAAAAACACACACAAGTATTTAGAGCAATTCAGATCTCTGTTTTCCCAGCCTTCACACTTGGGTGTCACCTTCTGGAGAACTGTACACACATGATCCTCTGAGACCAAGGCCCTATGTTATGGTGCGAGGCCTTTTGGGCGGCGGGGGTGGCATGAGTTCAGTGTCAGGATCAAGGTGGTGCTTCCGTGTCTGTCCTTGGGAAGCTGCTGCACATCTGTCAATGAACTCAAACAGCATCTCCTTCGTCACTGGATTCTGGATGCTGTTGCAGACAGCTGGGAACAAAGAACACATTCTCATGTAACTAAACTGATTTGTTCTAGTTGGCACTTCAATAACTTCACCCCCTCTTGGCAAAATAACAAGACACTCTGGCTCAAGTATTAAGCCTTAAACGCACGCTCTGACAAGGTGGTTGTGTCTGGAGTCACGAATCTCTGCTCTGCCCCCCAGAGAGCAAAGCAATGCTGTGGGCCTCTACTCTCATGGGAGACTCTCTTTCTAAAACAAACTTGAAGGCATATGTGTGTGTAAGGCTTCCTGAAGCAACTATAAAACCACCAAGAACTGACATCCTATTGAGGCAAGGAACGGCAGCAAGGGCCTTGTGAGATGGCTTTGAAACACACATCAAATCCAAGTAGATGGAAACAAGACTGCCTTCTAATATTGAAAATGTCTGAATTATGGTAACTTACTTGTTTCACCAGTAAGTACTATAAATACCCTAAACCTGCAATGCACAGTCCTTTTTTTTTTTTAACCCATATACCTTCAAGGGGCAGAAAGACTTGACACCAAGCAAATGGCATGTCTAGAACACCAAATGGAGGAGCAGCCACGATGCTGCGTGGCAGCCAAGGCACACATGTACAGACATGTACTCTTGAGGTACTTAACACAGTTCCCCAAACCACAGTTTGCAAGTCATGGTCCATGGGATTTTATGGAACAAATAAATAGGCTTACTTCACTTTAAAAAAATGAAATATTTTTAATGCCTTCCTATGTAAATTTGTATTCCCCTAATTAATCCTCCTGAGAGACTTAGAGGAGAAAAAAAAAGGAAAAAAGGAGCATGAAATTAAGTGGGAATCCTACAACTATCTTGGAAGAAAGCACAAAATTATTAGAGTGTAATTGATAGCATGTAAGGGCTGGCCACAGTAAGGATGCAATTTCCATACAAAATGATCTACTGACCCCCTAGAGTACTAAATGTTAGGACTCCTTAAAATGTACTTGCAATGTAGTACCATTATGAATAACAATGATTCTCAAAAACATTTCTTTCTTTTCTGCAGAACACCAGAACCAAAGGATTACTTTACAATTAATAAAACACCTTTCTAGAATTTTTTAAAATTATCTCACTATTTTTGGTGAAAAGGTGCTTTAAGAGTTGCACAGTATTTGACTTTAGCAGTTGGGAAGCATTATGATTACCAGTAATTTAGGAACAGAATTCCAGTCTCATGGTAAATGGTGTAACATTATAACTCATGTAAATGGTGTAACATTAACTCATGTAACTGGTGTATTAACTTTTGAGTGCTGCCTTAGCTTAATCACTCAAAAAGACCTCCTATTCTCAATTTGAAAGGTAACAAAGTCCAAAAGCAAGATTCAGACAGATGCTTATTTTGTTGCTATTTCAACCATGGCGAAAAATAAATAGCAGTTTTCATCAAGAGAAAGCTAATAAAGAAGAGAAGATCTAGAGAGAGAAGTCTCAAATGATAAAAGTATAACTTTTGGAGATTTTGAAAAATGATCAAAAGTGAAAACTCAAAGTCAAAAGAAAACTTTCTGTTCTGAAAATTCCTATAGAGAATTTGAAATATATCCCAAAAATTCTTCCTGTAACATTTAGTTTTCTTTTGATTTTAATTTTTAGGAAGTTCACTGTGTTTTGGGAGAAAAAAGGTCAGAAATAACAAAACTGCTCTACAAATGGAGAAAATGAGAAGAGAAAATGGACAAATGCATAACCTCTTAAGAATAAAGGAAAGAAGAATATGCTATTCATAAAAAAAAGAGAGAAAACTCCAAGGAATACTAACTATTGAAACACTGAGGTGAACCAGAGAAGAAAAATTTAGGTCATGGTCACAAAGAGATGTCGTTGTACTCGTATGACTTTTGTGGTCCATTCCTCTTTCCTGACAGGACTGCTCAGCAAGTATTTCAGCTACATTCTGTGCTGGTTCCCTAAGGTGCCAATAGATTTATTATCTCCTAGCAAAATGACTACATTGTGTTTATTCAAGAAAATCTACTCACTGCTCAGGCAGAAATACAAGTAGAAGGGTTGAGAGAAAATCCTACATCAGCGCTAGTAATTAGCATGGTCTTAAATATGATTAAATTTCATTTTGGCACTTAACAAAAGTCAGTGTCAATATGTTTATTGCTACTCAGCCTTGCACACACTTCTGTTCAAACTCTTACACTTCATCTCAAAATAAATATCATCCTTTAATTTACAATATTTAGCAAAATACTTTTTGGTAGAGGAACATAAAAGTTTTGCAACTCTGCATAAATATACCCCCACCTTTCATTAGTTTCCCTGCTTCATTGTTTGTGTAACTATTGTTGAAACCCAAGATGACATTTTTCTCCTATTAATTTTCTAGCCCATCTGCCAAATAATGGTTTTGGCATTCTAATGGATTTTTTGTTTAACTAATTCCACTCATAATGTGCCAGTTTGCATTACATCCCAGCAAGCCAGCACAATGCTAGGCACTGATGTCAGCTGAAGCGATGCTATTCTAAATAAAAACTTTCTTGGCTCTGACTTGAAAGGCATGCCCTGCCATTTAAAGTCATCTTTACACAAGTGTTTGCAGTTCTGCAAAAACTTAGGCACTTGATTCTTGATTCTGTGTTACCTGCTAAATTCTGCATCAGAGTATTGGTTTGACTGACTTTATCAAATAACCCTGCAGCCAGAGGATTCATGCTATCTAAAAACTAGTGATGACAGAAGTGTTTGCAAGATAAGGCATTAGTTTAATAAGTTAGGTCTATTTCTCAGACCAGAAATGCGAACACAGAGTGCCTTTCCCACTTAAAACATAACAGAGGTAAAACATTAAAATTTTAGCCTGAGAGACTTCTAAAGCAAATTGTTCTACTCACCCATGGCAGTACTGTAGGCATTTGGAAAGCTTTTGTCTATCCTCTGTCTCATGAAGACCCAGCTGTTGTTCTCAAACTTGCACTCTATAATTTTGTTGTCGTACTGTTTGAGTTCTTTTGTCACCTGTATAAAAAAAATTGTTTAGGATAAACAGATTTTAATTCACAATTTTTCCTTTCTTTTAGGCATAAATAATAGAAGATCAAAAGCTGCCCTGCATTTTTCAGCAACATGCCTCCATCCTACACAAAAAAAAATTGCACAGAATACATCTCCATTTTGCATATGCTCAGCTCCTTAACATTTAAAAAAAACTTTTCAAATTTGCTGTCAATATTCAGCAATTATATTATGCTAAAACATCAGCAGTGCTAACAGAGGGGGGAAAAAAGTCACTTCTGGCCCAAATGCAAATAGGTTTCCATGGGAATAAACTGCTTCCAGTATAAGTGCTACTGCCAGCCTAAGTGCATGAAATGTATTATCCATGTTTCATCAACCTTCTTTGTTGAAGGTCTCACAGCAAAATGTCAGATTTCAATACTGGAAAAAGATTACAAAAAATAATTTCACTCTTTACATGACTGAGGTTTTCTCTTCTTTTCTTTTTCTTAATTTGTCTTTAAAAATTAAGATTGTAACTTCAAAATAATGCAGACTTTCAAATTACATATATTCTAAATCTCCTTCAGGCCTCTCTTTATTGATTCATAGATTTGTCAGCAGCCAATATCCTGAGCTATTTGTCTTTCTATTTGGCAATGCTGTGTGGTTTGGAAATGTAGTTTATATGCATTGGACTTCGTAGTTGTTTTGGCTACTTCATCCCATGCATCCTAATCTATGATACAATGAAAAAAATTTTCATGTAACCATGGTAACCTGAGAACCTTATCTAATGCTTTAACAATTTTACCCATATACTTCACTTTGTTCCAAAGAGCCTCTTCAGCAGTATGAAGCTGTATTTAACTGCTAGCTGTGTTTAGTAGCTATGGTTTACCAATAAAAAAGCTGTTCAAGGTAATGTGACACTTTGGATTCAGATCTTATACATAAGCACTCTCATAAAAAGGAGGTGGTTATTGCAATTCATTAGCATAATTTTTCACCTCTGTTGCCTACTTGCTCCTGAGCAGTGACATGGGAATTTACTACTGTCAGAGAGATGCAGATTTGAAAAAGGCCATAGCTGTTTCCAGACAACTTAATAGCACATACAGTGGAAAAACCCATGAACCCCTTTTCCATTAACTCCCAGATAAAGACAACTAATTAAGGAAATGGTTCTGAGCATGGATCAAGTCCTCCTATACTGCAGAGTACAAGATTTGATAAGCAGAATCCTAACATTGTTGATATTTAGTCTGAATACTTGTGTTCACTCCTGGATGAGGAGCCCTAGGATTCTACTTGTCAAGTGAACATGGCACTTTAAGAAAATTTTGTAAAACTCACTTAAAATTGAGTCCTGTCCTGCTGCAGGACTGACAGATAGTCAGGTTTTCATGTCACACACTATTCTTTATCCATTCCAGCACCTGCAAAGAGTTTTTTTCCCTCAAATCATTTTTCCTCAATCACGTGGAGTTTGTGTCTTCTGTTGACTATTGGATTGCTCAGATTAGCAATCTTTTCCTTTGCAGAATGATCTATACAGCACTGCACTTCCATCTGCACTGAAAAGCTACATGCAGTCCAGAGGTTTGACTGACACGTGTTTATGGATGCATTACGTTTCATTAGGTGTATGCAGGAAAACACAACATCCTTTTCCAGCCTACTATGGATACATAAATCCAGGAAGAAACTCCTGGCTATGCAGTGCCTTGGGAAGGTCTATTATTTTGAAAACAGCTGCCTAGTGGAAGTGGGGGCAGCAGGGGGTGTGGCCACATGTCTGATTTTCTGCCAAAGCAGGGAAATATTAGAAAGATGACCTGATAGAGAAGGAAATGTATAAAATTGCAGGTAATGACTACAACTGACCACCCACCTCATAAGGTTTTCTCATGGCTTATCATTCTTGTAGTGTTCAGATGCTCAGAATAGCAATAAATTAGATGGCAGCTTTATCTGACTGTGGCAATTAAGCAATATTATTAACTATCGAGAGACTTGCTTGGCCATTCATTAACAATCTGGAAGATGGATCTTTCCACAAAATATGAACACCTGCCAAAGCATTGACCTAAATGAATTTTCCCATTAGAAAACTGGTGATCACAGCCTTTAATGATTGCAAGTTGTAGTAATTACTTTACAAAGGAAGAAATACAGCACCTACTATTCCCTGTACTTTGTTAAGTGACCTCAGTCTTATATAGGTACTTATTCAAATATAAAAGAACCTTTTAGCAACTGCTGGGCATTTGATTAAAACTACATGTATTCTGAGCAAAACACAGTATTTCAGTATTAAAAACACTCTTCCACTATTGCATCTTAGTAGACTTCTATGTGGGTATTGTTTATACAAAGGACTGAACAAGGCCACAGTGATTCTTGTATCCATAATTCACACCTTACATCTACCTATCATGCACATGCTACTTTCTGGTATTTCACATTCAAAGTGGGACAGGGAAACCATCAAATTTAACTGTCTAGAAATTCCTTCCCTTTGGGAATTAATTCTGAGCTCCTCAGCACAGCATCTTCTCAATTCTCCCTTTGCACTGTGTTCATCCCTCTTTCTTCCCTTTAAATATTACAGTCCATAGCAGTATTTGAATAATGCACCATCACTTCTCTTCCTGAGAGGTACTACTTCTAGCTTCTAGTGCTTCACAGAAGGTCAATTAGGAATGATGGCAGTTCTCAGCCAAAATGCTTATCCTCAGTCCTGGTACAGTGCCAGTGCTTCTGCCATACTGTTGATAAAAGGCCTTGAACCAGCATTCAGCAATTTCAAGACAGAAACTCCCACCACACTAAGGACTCCATGGAGCCTTCCTTGATTAATCATTTATTCCTTAGCCTATTTTCGGACAGCCAATCAGCATTAGAATCCCAAAGGATCAAGTCTTGGACATGAGGCTGTCAGAGGTGGTGTGCATCAAAACAGTAGCACTGGTCTGGGCAACAACTGTGTCCTGGGCAAGGACAAACACCAACTTGTACACTTATTTCTTTTCAAGAGGAAGGAAATTGTTCAGCAGCAGCAATGCTCAGTGCTCCTGCCCCTACTTGAGCTAATTATCAGGAACCAACCTATTTGCCCAACAGAAGTAATTTCCTCAAAAACACAGAGGAGCATCCTTTTGGAAGGTGATTCACTACATTACTGCTTGTCTACAAGGTGTGACTGAAAAAAATCGGGCTTGAGCTGCATCCCTATTTCAGCAATAGTTCAGTAGCAAATCAGACTGATATAATACAACACCATTGCCTAAGAATGTCAGATTACATGATTATGTCTTCCTCTCCCTGCTGAGAAAGGCTTCCCCCACCATCATCATCTGAAACATTCACAGGGAAGAACTTCAGTGGCATAAGCTTATTTCTTTTTCTAAGAATGAAGACAGTTAAGGCTTAGGAGATCTCATTTTCCAGGCTCCTTCTATCCCTTATGTTCTGAAAGAAATTAAAAATATATTTAAAAATTTTAAAATATCTAACCCATTTCAAATTTTCTTGCCTGGCTGAATAGCAGAGTAATTTTGAGATGAGTAACATGCAGCCACAGTTTATGTAAAATTAAGAACCAAATGTGAATAAAACCCTAATATATCCAGCTGAGAAAGAGAAGAACCCATTTAAATTGAATGTAGTTATCTTCAGTCTCATGAAGATGCCTTTACTATCTCTGCTGACTACCAGCAGCCAATGCTTTTGTCTCTCCACAGGGCACCTGACTGTCAGACTGGTCCATCATTCCACTCAAACATTAGTCTCATCACCCTTAACCCCAAAGGAGAATGAAATTCCTGGGCAAGCTCCTACTCTACATAAGAGGCACTCACAATGCAAATTTAGGTTTTAAGGTAATTAAGTTAGCATTTCAGAAAGCATGTCTACAATAGACAGGCTTAAACTTTACAAATGCATCTACTTTCCCCATTTTCAAGTTCTTTAGAAAGAAAAAAGGAGATAAGCCTTTAAATAAATGGAGACTTGGCTGAAAGAAGCCTTATGTTTCCATATGCATATTTTTTCCAAAGCAATTGAAATTATTTCAGTTTAGTAAATAATCCCCTTTAAAGCAAGTGATGCTTGTAAACAAAATCTTAAAACATTCTATTTCAACTTATTTTCTCTTTAAATGCCTTTTTGCTGCACTTTCCCCCCTATTACGAAACAGAGATAGAAAAACATTCTTCAATTCACCCATTTTTTTCTATTCTTACTCCACACCCCTAGTCATCAGCCAATTTTAATGTCCCAGAAGAAAATATCATAATAGTAGATGCAGAAAACCTTCACTTCCATGAGAGAAAAAATGAGCATAAGCAGCTGTTGAAGTCCTACAAAATTAAAAACATCGTTATTAATATCTATTTTCAAATAGAAAATTAAAAAGTAAAAGGAACTGTAACATAAAGGCAAGATGGATTCTAAATGCAATGGGTTTCTATTTTCTAAGAAGAATCTGCCTTTTTATAGCTAGCATGAGCAATGAAGGCATTTCCTTTTGATATGCTCAAATACACAAACTGTTTGTTTTCTTTTTTTAAACATAAGTTCTAATGCCTGGAGGCAAGAAAAGTTTAGAGCTGCTACATAAGGCCTAGAAAGTCATTCCTCCTCTTACTGATGTCATAACTACATTTTCTCCATTAGGATACATTCCCACAGCCAAAGTGAACAAACAAGTGAAAGAGGCACATCCCAAAATAAATTATCAGATGTGTGGTCATGAAGGAGAAACCTTTTGGTTGCTTCCCAGTCTCTTACTGTAGGAGAACTGGAGTCCCACACCTCCCCTAGGAGGTCACCCTGCAAAAATAAATCACATTCTTGTAAGAATTGTCCAAAACCATGACATGTGCGAGCTCCCTGTCCTGAGGGTATTGGGATATACTCAGCCACAAATGACAGTCTAGTAAAACCTCTACAGCAAAACACCACATCTCAAATTCCAATTTCTGCATTAGTCTCCAATGCTGTGACTGCCTACCACTGCAAAGTAGGAGAGACTTTATTTCCAAACTTCTCCAGTGGTGTGGAATGTCCAAGACAAAGGGAGAATTAAGCTGCCCACTGGTACTATGACTCCACAGCAGTAGGGCAACACCTGAAGATCAGGGAGATGCAATCATAACAGCCAGGGAACAAAAAGAAGAATTACATGGGAATTTGAGGAAACAAAGAGGGGTCAAGACTTCTGAAGGAATAGGATGGAGACAGAAAAAATAAGAAGCAGCAGTAACAAAATAAAACAGCTTCTGAAGATAGAAAAATAAACCAAACTCAACGCAAGATCTTTTTAAAGACCTAACACTTAAAGGTGATGAACTCCAAGGATATTCATGTCAAACCAAGGCAATTGAGAGGAAATGAGGTGTTAGAAACAGGGATCCTTTGAAAGCTCTCTTACATATGATTGCTGGTGAAGTCATGAATATAAGAAATTCTAATCATTTGAGTAACAACATCTGAGACAGTCAGTAGACATGAAGTTATTACAGCACCCAGCACTTACAGGGCACAGTCCAGCACCTAACACAGGTGTTCAAGCTGTTCATTCAGTGCTTCTTCCTAACTCTTGGACTGTTTGTTCAGATGCTTTTGAAGAACTTTTTTGCCCATTCACATAAAGTACCTTGTGCTTTTCATAGTCAAACTTCACAAAGAATAAAAAATTTACAAATTGCATGGTTACTAAATGCCTGTTCACATAAATCATGTACACTGAACCACGTGAATACTGTCTGCTGGAAAAAGTTAATCAGTTAATCTGCTTTGCACTTTTACTCAAGCCTAAACAGATTTTGTAATGCAGCTTAATATCTATTTCTTTATACAATTCAAGAGATTATTTTATCAAGCCATAGATTTCTTGCTAAACTAAACATACTGATTGTGGTTCCTTTTTAAGGAACGTATTATCCAACAAATGGTTATCAGCTTGGGTAAACACAATGCAGTTGAGATGGTTATTTAACATTAATAAAGCCTTCTCAGTGCAACTATGCTGTTTCTTATGTACATAGGAAATGGAAATGCTCCAATTTTGAGACGTCATTTCTGAAAAATAATATTAAGAAATATAAAATTTTAGCACATTTGTTCATGTTCATTAAACCACAATGTTAACACCAAGCACTGTAGAATCACGGGAAAAGCAAAGAAGAAAAATAATGTTTCCAAATTACAAGAATGACACTTTTTAAAATTGTGGATTTTGTTTGTTTGTTTGTTTGTTTGTTTTTCACTTCCAGTGCCTAGCACTCTCAGTTCATTATTTAGTCTTTCTTTTTAACATATAATATTTTCTCAAAGAATCTCTCATTCTTACATGCAGTAATTAAAAATATGGATACTGTTTTCTGATACATATAATGGCTAGGAGTCCTGGGGTTTTCCTGGCAAGTGACAGATGGAAACATCAGAAATAAAGACCTTTCCTCTTATCAGTGACATTACAAGTTTAATAACTTTCAGTGCCAGCTGAAAATAGGTTACTTAATGTATCCTGGAAGGTCTCCCGTACACCTGGCCTTGCAACCCCATTTGAACTACGTGTAAGAAACCGATGTTTTCCTGAGCTTCGCTTTTGACTGTCAGAGGAGCACACTGGTATCTATGAAAAAGCAGGTAACTGGTAACTTATAGACATGTGTTTGCACAAATGTTTTCCTCAATGATCACTCTTCTAGATTTTTTTTTTTAATACTTTTATATGTCTCATTTTATTCAGTGGTAAAGCCATTTGCCATGGCAAACCAATAAATTCTTTAAACACTTTTGGGCATTATAGCTCAGGCATCTGCATTACTCAAAGAGCAGCTGACCTTCCTGCTAGACATTGCCATTTCCACCTAATTCCTGAGAGAACTTTAAAGCTTTAAAAAAAATCCTATTTTCTTTTAATCAGCATCAAGAATGGGACGCAGAGATTTGGGTGTCCATACACATCTTGAACAGTTAAATGAAACAAAGTAATAAATGATTGTCCTCCTAGATTGATATCCTTTTCCCCTGCACTCTAATCATCACAGGTCTCTGGATTAAAGAAAAAAAATCTGTACATCTCCTGTAAAAACTGAGAAACGGAAGAATTCTGTGCTGAGAATTTGTGAACTTGGCACTGTTCTGCTGTGATGAGTTCTCAAATAAAGTCTTATTGGAAAAGCAGCTCATATAATTCTGACCCTCAGCATGCTGATGAAAGAGCAAGAAATTCTCAGGGGAACTGCAGAAACACCCAGGCATTAAGACAGCAACAACAGAGCTCTCAAAGCAAGTTGTCAGTGTGACCTTACTGCAGAGAGGATGTGCATTTGATGCAAACAGAGCTTCACCTGCTCTACAGCTCATGAATTTGTAGGAAGAGGTAAAAACAATGCTCTGCAAGCACCTGGGGTAACTTTGCAGAGGCCAAAGATAGCTACCTTGGTTTTGGCACATCATAAATAATTGTGCTAATAATAATAATGCCTGGAGACAGTACTGGAACTTGAAAGTGTTTAAGTTCCAAAGAAAAACAGGAAGATGCACGCATAGTAGTAAAATGCCACAGCAAACTGCAGAACTGTTCAGCAGGTTATGCAAAAAACAAATAAACAGAAAACCAAGCAAACAAATAAAAAAACCCAACAACAAAAAAACCACCAACAAAACTGACTTCCTGTCAGTGAAGGACAAGGAATTCACAGGAGGTTTCTGAAGAAAAAGCCACCCCATCAGAAAGGTAAGCAACTGTACAAGGGGGAAGAGAACAAGGATATACAGTGCAATCTGGCAAAAAAAGCTGAAATAATAATATAGAAATGATTCTGTGAGAAAATATTTCACAGCCTGATACATTTTGAAGACTGTACCTCTGCTTGCCATGATCTAGCTTGTGAAAGCCAGTCTTAACCCTCATTTGTGCTTTGTTCACTCAAACTGCTTTTGCAAAAGGGAGCCTGTCCCAAACAGGGAGTGCTGCATAATAAGACACAAAGATCCAGGAGACGAGAGTTATACATTACTAGTAAAGAATATCGCTTGAAAACACCACTTAGCTCATTCATAAATTATTAATTCTTAAGGCTTATTATTCTCAGTTTGCAAATGGGGAAGAAAGAGATAGTTTGTGGCCACACCACAGGGAAAGCATTTACCCCCCATTAGGTTCTCTAAACCCATTCTTAATTACCCCTCAGGTACTTACACTCATGCTGCCAAGAAATCTTGTGACACAGGGCAGCTGAAATCTTGTTAATAATTAATCAGTAGAAACCCAAACAAGTCTTCCAGAGACAAAGCAATGCTGTCACTATTTTATAATCACTTTAGCAACACTATTCCTACACCTCAAGATAAATGAAAGAGAACTTAGATGATTGTGTCAGAATAGGACAAGAAGTTTTTCTGACATTTGCTGCCTTTCACATGCTGGAATTCCCCTCCAATAGGATGGATTTCCAGACAAATGTTTGTGCTTCTCACACTTGGATTTAACAGGGTACTTTCTCATATAACTGTTTTTCATCTGTTCATCTGTACCCAAGCTCTTGCAACCGTAGGAGTCTAAGTTAATCTTGTTTTACCTGTACTTCTTACACCATACAAGGGATACTGTCACTCACTGCCACACAACCAGGGATGGGTTAGAGGGAGACTCCACAGGGTGGGACTGTCAGGAGCTTCCCAGCAGTCTTCCTATGGAAGGAAAAACTACTTTTACAAGCTCTAACACTGTTCATGAGGGATCCAGCTCTACAAGCTCTTATCCTTGTAAATGATATGCAGCTTTGAGCAGCTTCAGAAGATCAATTAGCTCACACTAATGTCATCAGGATTCGGCCCTAAACCTAATTCTCATTATTTCTTATCTGGCTTCTGAAATGTTCTCTAGAAACCATGGGTTTGTACTCTTTCAAAAAGATGCCATATCATATCAGAATACATCAAAAGAAACTTAAACTAAAATTCAAAGTATCAAGTGATTGCAAGTGAGTCTTTTAAACCCACTTCTACTCGTAACAACACACAGCTTTCAAATTACAGCCATTAAGAATCATATTCTTTTCTTCCATTTAGATCCCAAACAACCACTTGCTTAAAGTTTTTTCCCCATAAATCAAAATTCACCACTGAGAACAACTGTGTCAACACTATAAGGAAATTTGTTTGCTGTGTTAAATTGAGCTTCAACAGCATGAACTGAACACACATTTGTGATCACAAGTAATGCCTCTTCTTATATCCATTCAAAGTGTTTACCTTATTACAGCTTATTATAAATGTACTGTCTAAAATGCAGCAGCATGACTGTTCCATTTCCAAGCCTTAATTTTATGATAATCATATGTAATATATTCATATGTCTACTTCACTGCCTAACAAAGCCCAAACTGGTTTCTTAGCAGATCTGCTTCCCCCATGGTTCAAATTTCTTTGCCTCAGAACATTACTGAAAAACAACATTAAGAAAGATATAATCAAAATTTTACTTTGTATTTTGCACTACAGTAGGCAAACAAAGGAATATATCATTGGAGGCTGAATTTGGCATACTGACTTTATCAAATACCATCTAAGTGGTATGTAAATTATTAAACGTGCTATGCAAGCATTATTAGAAAAATGGAGGTAGAGAGCAAGATTATAAATTTATAAATGTTTTCAACATCTAGAAACCCTATTAATACTTGAAAACGTTGGGATTGTACAGAGAGAATGTGCAGATAAACTAAGACCAGAAATAGCAAACTTGCTTTTAATCTCCCATATTTAATATGTTTCAGATTTGCCTAGAACATATTTACAAAAAATAGTAACTTTTTTCTTCATATATTTAAGAGGCAATTCCTAGTTACTCACAAATCTTATACTAGAACATAGAGAGATTTACAGAACTTGTAGGAAATAGAAATTCTTTTGATCCCCATCTACTCCATTACACTGAATGGTTTGTCATTAGCCAAGTCTCCTAAGAACCAAAGCGTTGAGACAGAGAAGAGAGCCCAGTCTTGCTCATTGTAGCTTTTACAAAGTACATGTAATAGTTTTTTTTAGAAGAATGTCAGATCTTGAAATCAGAGAAGTCTCTTACAGCAGAATAACATCTTATCTTTTAATGAAATTTTCAGGTTTTGTGCTTGTATTCTATACTTGTGCTGGTTTTGGCTGGAGCAGCATTAACTTTCTTCACAGTGACTGGTGTGGGACTGTGTTTTGGATTTGTGCTGAACACAGTGATGATGATGTGGAGACACAGAGCCAAGGCCTTTTCTGATTTTTATACTGCCAGGCTGGTGGGGAGGGTGCTGGGGGGAGCTTGAGAGGTTGGGAGGAGACACAGCTGGGACAGGTGACCCCAACTGACCAAGGGGACATTCCAGACCATGGAACATCATGCTCAGTATACAAGGCAGGGGAAGGAGGAGGAAGGGGAGGTCGTTTGCAGTGATGGCGTTTGTCTTCCCAAGTCACCGTGAGGTGTGATGGGGCCCTGCTCTCCTGGGGATGGCTGAGCACCCACCTGCCCACAGGAAGCAGGGAATGCATTCCTTGCTTATGTGCACAACTTTTGCTTTCCCTATTAAACTGTCTCTATCTCAACTCATGAGTTTTCTACCTTTACCCAGGTTCTGATGCTGGGGGATTGAGTGAGTGAGTGAGTGGCTGAATGGGGCTTGGCTGCTGGATGGACTTAAACCATGACAATAATAGAGCACAAACTTTAATTTTTGTAATACATGACAAGAAGAGTCAAACTACGATTTTTAAAACCGTGCCATTTTGAGGAGGCATTCTTACAGCTAATTGTTGAGGCTGGACTTCACAACTCTGCTGATTCCACCTTTATTTTTGTAAATAATGAGTTTTAATAGGATGAGTTTTTGGTGACTGTTAGAACTACTTGAATGAGGAAGCTGATAAATGCCTTGATGGAACACTGCAATAATATACAACAAAAGGCCAAGAAGAGCCAAACAACAATAACAACAACAACAAAAATAATCTCAGCAGTGTTATGACATCAAAATAAGAAAGCAAAGATGTGTTGGGAAGAAAGCTGCAAAAGTCATGTTAAGGATTTTTCATCCTTCTAAAATTTCAATTAGAAGGAAAATAATCTTTTTTTTCCCATTACAGATAATACACCACAACAAAAAGATTAATAGCTGCTGACTTAACGCAGACTTTCAAAAATTAGCTTTGATCAAAGGAAGTGCTGTAGTGAAAGTCAACTGCCCTAACCCACTTCTCATTTATAGTATTGAGCTGGCATGAACTCCCTCCCCTTTCTTGAATGGTTTCCTTTAAACTTCAAAGCCTAACTGGCTTTGAGGCTTAAGACACAGAAAGCTTTTTCCTTCTTCAAAAGCAATTAATGACATGATGTATAATCTGACCTACAATCTAGTATCTAAGCACACAGGTCTTGATCATTGTGAGGCTGCAGAATGTAAGGGGCTGGACAGAGAAGTTAATCGTGGCTCAGTAACTGCAAATGGTTTTAGGGTGCCTGCCAGCTGATGAGGTCAGTCTGCTGAAAGAAAGGTAAGAAAGGGCTAATCTATCAGTGGCACAAATTTGTCAATAAATGAGGCTATAGAGGGATTCTCACTGCTTTACCTTTCATTGCAAACTCCTCTTTCCTTTCCATGCTTCGCTATTAATGAGTCTGCAGAGTTTAGAAGCCAGATTTCCAAGGACACCATGGTAATGGATGTGGGGTGGGGCAACACAGACTGCAGTAATCACAATGCAGAGGAATGGACAATATTCATGGACTTTCAAGAGTCACAACTGGCAACAGAAGATATAATGGCTTTTGCAAGATCTGGACAAAGAAACTTATAAACTTCTTGGTCTGTTTGGGCAGCAGTGTTTCCAGACAAATGAACAAAGACTGTACATGAGATTTTGTTTTACTGTCAGCGAAAAGGGATTGAGACTTTGAATGGTGTGTGCTGATAACAGGAAATAATTAATGGCTTAATAGCTGGTCCTGCCAAAGCCCTGAAAGATAGGAAATCTGGGAAAGCCCACTGTACCTGAGCACACTTTTCATGGCTTTGTCCATACATTTTGTTTTTATATGTGGGATCAATAACAAAGCAAGCAAGCAACATTTAGTCTTCATTCTTCTATCACGAAATGACTTCACCCACTTAGTCTGCAAAAGCTAAGGCGCGCAAAGCCAAGGAAAGTCTCTTGAGTTTTCTAACCACATGATGTCTCCAAGAAAATCCATGTCAGAAAGCTGTTTCCTGCAAAGATCTCTGCATGTGCCAATTCTTAAATTCCCCAGAATTCTGAGCCTAATTTGAGTGCTCTGTTCAAGTGCTACATTTGTGTTTGAGCTGCTGTCCTCCCCTACCTAAAGCCCAGGACGAAAACAGCTTTCGTTCCCTAACAAATACAGCTAAAAACATTTGTTTTGCTTTCTACATGATGTAACAGTACTTCAAGTAATATAAGCACTTTCTAGAGACAGCCAGTGACACTAAGGCTTCCATCCAGGGGAAAAAAAAAAATCCTTGAAGGCTCTTCCCTAGAAGAACAGAAATAAGAAAAGAGAAAGAAAAACAAAAAACAAAGTAACAGCAACGGCAACACTTGTAATATGTATAAGTAACTTGTAATGTTAAACTCATTTTTCATTAGCATGCTTTAGATAAAACAGCTGTATGTACATAATTCTGCAGTTGAGAAGTCCAAGGTAAAAGGGAGTTGATTTGTCAGGCAAGAGTGCACACAGTGGAGAAATTAATGAAAAAGCCTTGGTTTGTAGTTTCCTGCTATAACTACTAGCACTAATTACTAATTAGTAATTAGTTAGTACAGACTTTTCCTTAAAGTTCTGAATGAAATATTAACAAGATAGTAATTAAGTAATTCAAGGTCTGTTTGCTTTAGTGTTTGCATTAGCATTAACTTTAGTATTGTAAATCCAAAATCTGACTCACTGATCTATAAATGTCCTTCTAAATTAATCAGAGATGTCCTTTGCTTTCCTTCTGTTGAAGTCAAATTATTCTGAAACCCCTTTCTATGCATTAATGGTATCCAAAGTGTAAAGGTGGAAAGAGAAGGTAATGATGCAGTAAAATGCAGTAATTGTACCTTGCATTATTTTCTAAAAGAACAAAAACATTCTTGTCTCTAATCCTGCTTTTGCATATTCCTTTACATTGCTTCTACTACACACCAGCCTCTTCCCTACACCCCAGCAAGGTTTAAAAGAAATGCTACAACACATAGTTAATCTGCTCCTGCAACGATCACCAATCAAGCATGGCTAACCATGACCCACTAAGCAAATGAAGCAGAAGCTGGGTTGCACTTGTGTGTATTACTGTTAAATTACACCTGGGTAGGTTAATGTACAAGACTAATGGGGCATTTTATTCCTTGTGTGGTGCAGCAGGAACACACAGGCAATGGGCAGCTCCTCAAGGCAGTGAAGACCACGGTCAGCATTAACCACCTCTGCAAGGGGCAAGAGGTTCAAGAGCTGTTTGGATAGAGCCTCACTGCCTCTCACTTAAAGCTCCGTCAGGGTCTTGAATCAGAGTCCATGGATGACTTCTGCACATTTAAGTGAGACAACTGGCTTCCAGCAGACACCAGGTCATTAATTCTGTTCTGAAACAATGCTGACTTCACTACTTCATGCATGAAAAATAGAGAAAAATCTCCCATCATTGCCGGTACAGAATCCAGCACGGCATCTCATGAATCTACCACTGAGAGCATGCTCAAATATTTTTTATTATAACACATTAAGCTAAAATCAATAGATTCATTTACTGAAATGGATTTAGTACTTCAGCAAACCAAGGGAAAGTAACACTTTTTAAAAAGAAGTGACATTTCATTACAGCATTTGGTTGTAAACTCATTGGCAGAAATTTTTCTGTATACCAATTAAACAGTAACTCACTGAAGTCAGTAACATAAAAAGCAATATTGCGTATTTACAGTTCCCTTCCCAGTAAATGAAAACATCTACAGTTCTCAGCAATACAAATAAAGTCGCTGCACAGCGGTTCTAACAATGCTGCCACATTTCTGATATTTTCAAATATTTCTGAACTATTTTCCCCCAAAGATATAATATGCTATTGTCTCTACAATCAACCTTTTTTCGTTTGGAGAGAAGCAGAAGTGGCATTTTGAAAACTTCAATTTGCTGAAATATAATAGTGCCACTGAGTTGTGTTGTTCTTCACTTTCATTCTCACTTTATGCTAGAAAGATAAAACCACAGTGGCTTTACTACTGTCAAATAAAAAGTAAATGAATAATGGTTTTGTTGACTATTACATAACAAGATACTGCATCACTAGTCAACAGAGTTTTAATATGTATTTCTCTCTCAAATGTGAAACTTTATCAATACTATAATCATTCTGGAAAACTGCCTATGAAAGGTTTATGTGACCCTTAAAATAAGAACTGTGAAACCAAATTTGATTAAGAAATAATTTAAATATTTTAGTGTAAATTACACAAATAGAGAAACAAATAAAGAATTCAAAAGGAAATAATGTTACCTATTTACTGTCAATGTACAGCTTCATTTTCCCCTAGGATTACTGCTTCGTAGATATCAAGGACATTTTTTGAATTGTACAGGTTCTATTTATCATTTCCTTGGGTAGATCAGCATCCTTCTACTTTTACTAGTATGAAATTTCATCTTTTCCCCTACAGGCCAGTCTTTCATGGGCATAATCTAGTTTAGTTACATCTTCCTCCTTATTTGTTAACTTTCTTTAAGAGCCACCAACTTTTTCAGCAGAGCTCTAACAGACCCTAAGCTTGCAGGACTTACCTGGTTTTGAAGACTTCTATTATAGGATAGAAGTGGTGGAAAAATTTGATATCTGAAAATCAATTACCAGTAGCTGAAGTGACAATGGAGCTACAGGACTTGTCTGTGGGGACTACTATACTAGAAATGCTAACTTCCAGTTAAAACAGCTGTACAATAAGATTGTGGTTTTACTCCAGCCTTTAATCTCATACTTAGAAAAGTCCAGAAAGAAAGGCAAGACAAGTATTTATGCCATTATATTAGTTACTTAAAATTTAGTAGCTAGTTTCTATATGTAATTCACATAGAGACACTGGCACCTCTAGAAAGCAATTTGAAAGATTCAGTGAGGCAACCATAGGATCTCAGACTCACCCTCAGATTCAACTGTTTTCCTCCACCTATACAAGGAGCCTGCAGGGTCTATGGTGGCTGAAATTAGATCATGTGACTTTCTTTATAGGTATTCTAATTAGATAGGATATTATCTACAACCCCGTTTCCTTTCAAAGCTGATATCCTGCATAATTATCTCATTTGATATTTCTTCTACCTTCTGTGTTATTGTTTGCAATCCTATTCTTTTTCATTTATCTAAATTTAATCTGCATTTGCCTTTTACTAGCCCTAAACCAGCCCAGTACCTCTCAATACAATAATTTTTGCCATCAACTGCTTTTTCTCCAATGTTATCAGTATCTGACATTTAAAATATTTCTCATTCATGATATTCACTATTCATTTTATATATACTATAAAGAAAGGTCTCAGAAACAATTTCCTAGTCAAAGAATTTCCCTATTATATCATCTCTCACCCTTTGCAACTTCAACGTCTTGATTAATTCATGAGTAATTTATTTTAAAGACATTATCATCTGCATTTCGCAAAGGTACTACAAGTTCAAGCTCATTTATCAAGTTCAACCTCATTTGTTCAGTTCAGATTCAAAATAATTCACCTCTAAAAAGCCTAATAAATTTAGATACTCTCTGCCTATAAACTGTACAGTAACAATTTGCTTTCTTTTGCCCCCTCAAGCCTGATCTTGGCTGATGTTCTCATTCTTTAAAACAATAAACAACTAAGAAACGGTAAAAAATGCCTAAAACCTCTTTTGTTGCCCCTTTCAATTAGAATTAATTTTGAATAGGGTCTGATATTTATAATTTTACTTAGTATCTACTTTTTTATTTATTCTTTCTCTTTGACTGTTATCCATCACACTGCCTATGTTTCATTTGCCTCCACTGCCAACAAAAGCCTCTAATAGAAAAGATGAAGAACTTATTTCAAAAATCAGAACAGAATAATAAAGAACAATTATGATCACAAACATGGTATGAAATTATTAATTTTTGATGGAAACAATAAAGACACACAAATTTAGGACACTACTTTCTCTGAGAAGACAATTATCTACAATAAGTTTCCTAAATTGCCTAAAACTCCTAGAAACCTGAGCACACTGCCATACTGTCTGAGTATTATATTCTAGTCAAAAGAAAATGCAAATGCAATCACATTTATGGAAACTAAGCGTGGGGATGTCTACATCAAAGGAAAAAACAGTCCCTACTGCCACTCACTCAAGCATAGGAGCTGGCCCCATAAACAGCTGCTGTCATCAAGGTATCCTCAATTATTCAGAACAAATTACACTCTCTATGTGCAGAGGCACACCCAAACCAGGTTTGACAATGCATTTATAACAGAAGAACAGCTGCAGCAACAAATTACCATGTTCAAGAGCTTAAAATCATCATGGACAAATCATTCTCTCTGCCAGATGATTTTTGTAAAACATAAGAAAGCAAAAGAAAAGATGCTGCCAACCCCAAATCACCCATGTATGGGAGCCAGAACACTCTCAAACACTGAAGCTTGTGAAATAACAATGTGACAAAGAGGACAAGGACAATAGCAAAGCACAACTTGCACTACAGCGCAAGAAATCTGGCAGTTTTACAATGACCTGATCAGTTATTCCACTGTGACAAGTATGAAGGCTCAACGCAAAGCAGATGAAAAATATCTGCAATATCTATGCTTATCTATTGCTAAAGCAAACCTTTCACTTCCAGGATCTTTCTCAGCAATTTTTAGCTGGTAGTGAGCCATAACTTTATGGTTCAGAAACAGAGCTTAAGCCTTTTGTTTTGCCATCTTTTCAAAGTGGAAAATAAACTGTCTATTAATGTGTTATTATAATGAGACATAATCTGCATGTCCTAATGCTCACATTTATCACAGTATATTTCCATACCACTGGGCATAGGAAAGCTACCATAAGAACCCCTTTGAAAATCCAGTTTTCTGTATGACTGTACCTCTCAGAATGGTATCTGTAGGGGGTCAATGGTAAATACTTGGAAAATTACCAGGAAAGTAAGAAAGCAAAAGAATTCAAGGAGGAACGCTGAGGGGAAAAAAAAAAAAAAAAAACACAAAAAACAAAAAACAAACAACTGAAGTCTCATGGCACATACGTTAGCTACTACTGGTTTCAAATCTTATTACTAACCAAACGAAAGGAAATGGGAAACTCCAAATCAAACATCTCTAATGGGATAAAAAACTGGTTTCTGTCTTAATCTTGTGGGTAGTATGACAGAAGGACCCCAACCAAAACAACTGAAGAAGAAAATACTAATGGTCTCAGGGATTAATTCTGGAGGCTTTTCCCAAGGGTCAGTGCTGCTGCTGGAACAGGGGCTGCAGACAAGACTGTAGGGAAGGGAAGGTATGAATGTTAGACAGCATGACTGTGACCGCCCAGCACATATGTGAGTGTTGTTTCCTCAGGTATCCTGTATTGTAATGCTGTTACTCACCCTCTTCCCTTAATAATGCACAACAGTTACAAACCATTTGACACATTTACAAAGTCTCTTGGCTCATTTACATCCAACAGCTACTCACAGGCAGCTCTTCTTCCAGCCCGTTACTCCTGAGCTTTGCTACTAATCTAGCTACTGTTGCCACTTCCAATTTCTTTTCTTCTTTGCTATATTTCTTTTTAAATTAGTTATATGACTCTGAACAATCTATAAACCTCTTGAGTTTTAGACACATTCCTGAGAACACCAGTTTCTCTCAGCTCCAGTTAGACTCACAAATTTTTAGATTAAGACAGAGATGCTTTATTTTCAACATATACCACATACTCCATTAAAAAATCCATACTGTCATTACAGGAAAACAGCTGCAGAATGACTTCAAAGTAAAACACCCATCTTTCTTCTTCTAAATAAACATTTTAGTGAAGAAAACACAGCATGTTCTTTGAAAGAGGACCATAGGATCTCTGGCATATAACGCAATTCTACCTCTTAATGGAAAAAGGGTGCATCTTTTTCTATTTTTTGTATTATGAGAAAAAAAGACACTTTCAAGGTAAACATATAACAAGAAAGATGCCAAGATACTAAGAATGGAAGTATTGAAAGCCTTGTATAATGCAGGTTGTGGTCACAGCCATCAGAAAAGATAAGAAGGAAGAACCGACAGGAATACTGTATGCTGAAATTAATTAATGTATGCTATTCAATCAGTAACAGCAGAGGTTCAGAAACATCCAACTATAAAATTTCCCAATAATATACCCTTATGAACTAGTTAAGTTTCATAGCAGTGACTGCTTATACTCCAAAATGTCACAGAACCTGAAAACTTCAGGTCAGAAGGGACACCCAGCCAACACCCAATCCAGCCTCCTGCTCTAGGCTGCTTAACTTCAAAGATAGTCAGGTTGCTCAGGGTCTCTTCCAGTTAAACTTTGAAAATCTCCACAGAGAGAGGTTTTACAGTGGCTTCAGGAAACCTGCTGCTGTGCCCCACCAACTTCCATTCAAATTTTTTCTTACATCCAACTGGAATTTTCCTGCTTGCCCTTCCCCAGGCACCTCTGAGAAGTGTCTGACTTTCCTTTTTTCTGCAATCTCACTTCAGATGATGGAGGATTGCAATGAGTGCCCCCTTTACCCCTCTTTTCTAAACAAACCCTATTTCTTTAATCTCTCCACACTGGTCATATGCTCTTCCCTTCACCATGACCCCCACAGAGGTCACTCCAGAGGGGTGGCTTCTTATGCCCCAGGGAGCCCAGAACTGTGCAGTTACCCCAGAAGTCTCTCAGGAATGCTTGAGCAGAGAACAGGGACCCTTCCTTGACCTGCTGGCAATGCCCTGGCTAAGACAAGCCAAGGTGTGGTTGGCCTTTCCCAGTGCCATGGCACGTGGCTGGCTCAGCTCAGCTTGTGGCCACTGGGACCTTCGAGTGCTGCTCTGCAGGGCTGCTGGGCAGCCACTCAAAGGCTCCAGCTCGCTCTGCCCCTGAATTTGCTGCTCCTGAACTTGTCGAGGTTCCTTTGTCAGCACTTGTTTCTCGAAGCTTTTTGAGAAATGAGGTATGATCATACTGATTTTGTATTGCTAAGATGCATTTGTAAGCCCAGGAAATGGAAGGCTTGAAAAAACTGCAATCTGTTCATTTTTACAATACTCACAAAAAGCATCTGAAGGCTTTTTTTTCTCTACCCAGTTAATATAGAGGTAAATAAAAAAAACAATTAAAAATGCCCAATAAATTAAGATCTACAATCAATTATCTATTATTTTAACCTTTCCAGAAGGCTTAATTTACCCCATGCTTGCCAAGAAGAAACTTGAATTTATTTTCAAAAAAACACTTCTAGGAGCTGAAAGAACAAAACCTGCCCCCCGCCCCCCTCCAAAAAAAAAAAAAAAAACCAACCAATCAAAAACTCAACAAAAAACCCCAACAAAAATCATATTCCAAAACAAAAAACCAATTATTCTATCTTTTCAGCAGCAACAAGAGAAAACTGCAGAGGTAATATTCCTAATTCTGTGGACTTCTGTGGAACACTGCATGCTTTACAGAGAACCATTTTTTAAACGGAATTCATAGCTATAATCATGACAAAAAGCAAAATGGGGCCTGATCCATCAGAAGAGAGTAAATTTACAAATTATAGCTCATTAACATTTTATTCTTAGGGGCAGCATTGTGACAGCATGCAGAATCATTGCTTCAGTTTTTGCAGTGCTAATGCAGATTTTATAGTTATCCTCTTTCTGTTTACATCACCGGTTCTAAGGCTGGATTTTTAACAAAGTATTTTATTTTTGCTCCTTAATATGTCTACAGAGAATAAATATGTCCACTGTATGCTGGCTTTTACCGTAATATAAATGCAAATATACAATATATTAATATTTATTTCTATTATTGGTGTCTAACACTCCCAGGCAGGACTGAGAGCTCTAATATTCCAGGATCTGTAGAAACACACAGGCAGCCAGGACCTCTTGCCCTTAAGAAAAGCAAGTATGATTGAGAAAAGCTGCAACAAACAATGTCAAGATGTAGAGAAAGGTAAGGAAGAAGTCAAGAGATAAAGAATTAAGCCATATGCTTTTTTTCTTTCCTAATTAATTCTCAAAGTAGTGGTTCAAAAGCTCCTTTTTTTCAAAATGAGCTAAATTCTCTACCTTTAACAAACATATAATTTAGGAATGAGCAGTTGGTGATTTTTTTGCTAGCACCTTACATTTTCTAACTTGCAGTTTGTTCAGCAAATTCTCCCTAGCACCTCTCCCACCTTCTTTATAAGCTATCAACTGTGTGGGTAGGGCAGAACCTCCCATGGATTTTGTTACTGCTCTCATGAATTCAGAATTTACTTATTGAATATGTTCAGATTATTGTTTAGGACACAAAGAAAGGCATCTTGAGCTTGGGACAGAAGATACCAAGATGTCCAAGTACTCTAGGTTCCACCAAGTTTGCTCCAAGTCCTACTGTGTCCTCCTGAAAACCATCTTGCTGCTGAGAATTATTAATTTATCTTTAATGTAAAACCTTTCATCATTCCTGCCAAAGGCAAACACAATCCACAACTCTATGCCAGGTAACTTTTCATGTATCTCAGAGAACCCTGAAGTTAAAAAAAAAGATGCTGAATTTGACCCAGTACTGTGGAATGATGTGGAAACAGTGCAGAAGAAATGAAGGAGTGAAAGAGGACAGGTTCAGGCTCCAGAAGGCATTATCTCAGCATTGTATGACTTCCTGTGACTGGGAAGTGCACTGACCCATCAAGACTTCCCATAAGACTGTACACTGTCATAGTACCAATAAACATTAGGACAAAATTCTAAATTCCCACTATATTGAGACACATATTTTGAAATATTATCTCTCCATCAGCCCTATTTTTTTTAAGTTTTGATGCTAAAACTGTTTCCATGTGTTGACTTCAGCAGGACACACAAATATAGGTGGTTACCACAAAAGACAGAATGATTAAAACAAAGAGAAGGATTTCTTTACACAGTTTCTCAATAGCCCAATATTAGCACTTCCAATAATGCCCAGTACAGCTTCTACAATTAGCAAGTAGCAAGAGGATATGAAAATCCTGCTGTAACATCCCACAAAACTCTATAAAATGTAAGAGCCACCCACCAGTTCTCTTGGAAGACTGTTAACAATAATAAGCATATATAATTAATGTTGATTACTTCGTCCTAAAGATGCAGTTTGAACTTCAGTAGAGGCAGATTATACAGCTTTATCCTCATCCTGTGTGTTTTAATTTAGAGTGACTGTGTTTAATGAAATGTAGGGACTTGGATTACCTGGATTTAACGTCTTCTTTCACAACAACCAAATCATGTAATTATCACATTCCTTCTCAAAACTGTCAAGGTATTTGTTCCTAGTGGAGGTTGGATCCAGATCTGTAGCTCTGAATGCATTCTTCAGCTTTCAGAACAAAATTATTTCTGTCCAGGATAACCCAATTGCTGTCCTATCATTACTTTCCTAGCTAAAAATAATCTTCTCCCGTTTTTCTTCCCCTCACTGTCCATGCTAACTCTGGTAATAAGAAGATTAAACAATCCTTCTCTGACACTATCTTGCTAAGCTAACGAAGGTTACAGCTATTTGTCTTTAATTTGACAGGCCCCTGTTCAACCCAGTGATGTCTCTTTCAGTTTGAAATTATTTGCCTTCAATGTGAACAACCAGAACCAAACACTTAGAGATAAATCTGCATTTCTGTTTTCTCAGGAACACCTCACTTCAGAGATTCTAGGGCTGTACCATCTTCAATCGAAGGACATGATTTCCCTAAGTCATATTCTATGGCATTTCACATGACATAAAACACAGTAACAGCACAAAACAAAATTCAGATTATGACTTGACCATGATAAATGAGAAATTCTTTTGCTCTACTATTTGCTCTGGTAGTGAACACAAAAACCTCTGTGATTATGTATGTCCATATGTATGAAAGTCCAGTAAGCAAAGAATCAAATAATTAAGACACCAACATACTCTTAGTGGCTGTCAACAGGCTCAAAGGGAAAACTTTTAAACATTTTTTGCTAAAAAACTTTACAGACCACACTGCTACTGCAGAGCTCTGTCTGGGCAGCAACTGATTGTGTGGCAAAAGTTGGACTCATTCTCTCTCTACATTTGGAGTAGTCTGAAGACCTGTACCCTAAACAAGGGCATCCCAAGCTTTGGGATCACTCATTGGTAGTAGAAGTCATTATCACTCAGGAAAGAAAAACATGCCAGCTTCAGTTGAGAAATCAGCAGCTTATCCTACCTTAAAAAATAACCTCTTAAGAGCAGCAAGACCATAAATTCATTCCTGCTCCCTCTTCAGGACAGGATTGTTTGGTAAATTGTGGCCAATCATTTCAGCTACAGAGGTTTGACACTGCTGAAGGAATCATGAATTATGTCTGACCTGGTTCTCAGACACCAGTTCAGCCTGGGTGTTTGGACAATGGTAAGGCAGCTATGTTTGTGAGGTTTCAGCTCATGAGGTTTCAGCTTTTGGGAGCATTACAGTAAATTATCTGAGGTGCTGAGCCATTGCCAGCAGATCTTAAAGTAAAGGTGGATGAAGTATCTGGAGAGTCTACAGGTTCTGATTTGATATGATCAAAGAAATTATTGTGGGGTGATTACCTGCTGTAAGGCCTCTCTCTGACAGAACTTTACTATGCTTTATCATGTTTTAAGTTAAAAGTGTATTTGCTGAGAGAAAATGAGGCAGTTGGACAAATAATAGCTTAGAACCAAACTACATTCCTGGACTGTAGGTGTTCAGCTTAGCAGTCTCAGCAATCAGCAACACTGTTCTCAAGTTTAATAAAATCACAGATTAGGGCTATTGATGTGCAGGTCAGAGCAGAGATCTTGATTCCTTGCTAGTCCTTGACCGCAAGACTGCTGTAACTACAGCAGCAAATTTCCCAGAAGCAAACTTAAAACTCAGAATCTTTCCACTGGGATCCTATCATAAAAAACAAAATACTAACAACACATTATTATTTTCAAAATATTCTTTTCAATGTAACTGTCCTCATATTCTATGAAATCGAACAATTCTATTTTGAACAAAGTAGTAGTTACTATAAAACTTTTAATAACTACTCTTAAAATACTAAAAATAAAACAGTAGTAATTAATCTTTATTTAAATGGTAATTTAATGTGCTAAGAAAGCCAAAAAATGAAACTAGTCATTAACTCATAGTAAAGACTGCCAGAAGCTTCATTACTTATTAATAATGGAGAACACAGCGTACTGAGCCATTTCCCCTAACCCCAGAAGCTACTAGGAACTGAACCACAAAAACTGACAATCCTAATAAATTGATTTAGCAGTATGATTTTCTTTATAGATATAATCACTGCATATAGTGTAGCTATATTCTCATTGTAATCTACATTGACCAAATCTCAAGTTTAAAAACAACATGTCATAAAACCCCAGTAACATACCCTTCCATTGGGCAATTATTATGTGTACTGGGACAATGGATTTAGTTACTTCTAATAAACACAAAATTTCTATGATAAAGTTTTTGCTTTAATAGCATCCTTGTTAGCAAAAAAAAAAAAAAAAAAAAACTAAAAATATTTAGGGGAAAAACATTAAAAAAGGCTTGCCAGTTAATTCCAGCTGATAACAACACCTCATCTTCTTGATCAAGATTATCACTTACAGAAACATTCTTCATTTCATCAAATTTCCAAGAGGTGTTTAATAAATAAGAAAACCACTGGTCCTAAACCACTTAAGATCCAAAGAAAGCTGCAAACCATTGCATTGCTCCAAAGGTCTTTGAAAGAAAGCAGAAGTGACTGTAACCACTACTATTAATACTGCTAACATAGCTTAAATGGGAAAAGATACTGAAAGCAAACATCTATTGGGAAACTGCTCTACAACACCATTGAATGGACATTAGAATTAAACAATAATTTAGAATAATTTTATTTAGAAACAAAATTAAATTTTTAAAAGCAACTAGCCTCTATTAAATTGATTCCTTCAATATAACCTTAAAGAACAATCCCCTGGAAAAAAAATGAGAAACCATTACCATAGCAGAATTTTGAAATAATTAATTGTCTCATAAGCTAACTGAAACAGCCATCATTTATATAAGTCACTGAACTTACTGAAACTCACTAAATATTACCCTAGAACAAGAGCAGTCACAAACACTGTGCAAAAATTTAAACATTCTATCATAAACTCTGTTCAAAATAGTGTCATAAAAAAATCTTACAATACCTATGAACTAGCAGATTATTAGAAAAGTTAAGTTCCAGGCAGATCCCTCTAGCCAGGAAAATTATTTTTTCCCATTTCTTCTATCCATCTGCTATCAGATGCAAGATTCAAAAGCTTCAGGAGTGAATGATTCACATTTCTCTTGCATAATGAAGTACAGATATCCAACACCTATCAAGCACAACCACTGATACCACTGAAAGCAAGTTGAGGAGGAAGATCAGGTAATTTCAGTTAATCTTATCAGTTCAGTTATGTCTCAGAAACATTATAAATATTAATATATATTAATGAATTATTGATATAAGAAAGAAAGACACAGAAGAATCATCCTAGAAGAGGCATTACTATTTCAAACTCTTTTCCCAGAATCACCATCTACAGCAGTTCTTCATCATCAAAGACATTGTTGCAATTATCTCCTGCACAGTTTTGGAAAGTCAAACATATTTGCTTTTGGGAAGGGATACTTTGATAATGAGGTTTTCTTTTTGCAGTTTTGTAAATGCATATAAACTGAAAAATGAATATATGAGTACTATATATGAGTTTATATGTTACTATGAATATTTCAAAGACCTGGTAACATTCTTACTTGTCCACCTGAAAGTGCACTAAAATGCACTGGAAGTACTGCTGTCTAATAATGGTCCACTTCGAGTAATAAATCTACACTGGCAGAGGACTGTAGTGGTTTGGGGCATTCCTTAGTGCATACATTTGGCAAAAATGCTGTATCTTAATAAAATACGTAATATTTGGGATGTTTGCAAATGAACATGAGTGGGTAATTTATATAACAAGAGGCACCAATCTATCACACAGTGTGTAAAAGCATATTTGAACTAAAAGGTTATAAAGACTCTGCCTTATATATATTCAAGAACCATATGTAGTTCACTGATCTTTAAAGTGATGGGATCATTAGCAACAGCATATTAAACACCTAAAGAAGTGCTGGGGGAAGAATGAAAGAAACCTGTGTCAACAGTTATGAAAGACCACTGTACATCTCCAGAGTACATTAACTTCTTTTGGCACCACCAACTCTCAGTGTGAATTACTACTCCCTTTTTCTTTTTTTTGGTGTTGAAGATCTCTGTAAGTTGTGACACCATCACTCTATACCAGTTCCTCCTGCTGCCATGCAGCAAAAATCCATCTAGAATCTCAAGCAATCAGAGAGGAGCTTCAATTTCAAAAGCTTTTTGTCTTTGTTAACTACATGCCATTTCCCAGTTGAAGGTAATAATAATCCACACCAATCAGCTCACCACTGCAGCATTGCTTTTAGCACCAGAAGCACAGCAAAGCAAAGTAGCAGTGTGCAAACATACATCTGTATATATCCCTATAGCTCCAAAAATAAGTTATATTCTATAGAGTACATCTTGTGGAATTAGCTTATCCAAACTTATCAACGTATTCTCCAGTAATTAAGTGGAAAATAGGCTTTGCTTTTTGAAGGCAGCAACTGAAATTCATTTTGATTATCCACTTAACCTATTCTGTGGCAAATGCAACATTTAGGATGAGACTACACCAGTGATATATCACCAGAAAGTCCAGTATTAATTTACTCAAATTAACTGTGTATCAGGTATTTATTAAGCATGGTACCATGTATAAAGAACAGCAGACACAACAGAAAACTCTGTTGTGCCCGTATTTTCAACACTATGCCATCCCCTACTCTAAAAAAAGCAACAATAGAAATATAGAAGGGTAGGTAAAACAAAAAATTGATCTGAGATGCAGGTGGGATTTTGGGAGCAATTAAATAGATTAAGTTTCTGTGGTCTGGAGGATGCAAGATGGGGTAATGTGGAGGGGAAGATAAAAATCAGGAATAGAGAATGGCTGCTTATCACTTCTCTTGACATAAGGGCTAGGTTGAACCAAATAGAATAATTTGGCAATAGATTCAAAAGATATCAAATCATACTGTAACTCACAATGATAGTATGGCTTTGTATGTTGAAAATTTAGTGGAAATTCCGTCAAGCACACTGAGGGAGGAAGTCCAACTGAGTCTACTAAGCAAACGGATGCAGATACCACTTCTAGCAGAGGAGACACTGCATGCAAATTGCAGGAAGCTGTCTGCATGCTTTGTCTTTATCCTGTTAGTGCCCTCTTTCCCTACACCTTTGCAAGTGGCCTGCCACTCAGTCCTGCAGGTGGATCCTGTACAGCATCTCTGCAGCTGTCCTGTGAGCAGAAGGGTCTCTCCCTGCCCCAAAGTATTAGGAGGGGTACCACTGCTGACTGCAAGCAGCAGAAAACCAGTGGGGTATTCACCTCTTCTCTCTCACTCCCACCCAGGGAACTTAAACTCCTCCCAGCCATGGGAAAAACCTCCCATTTTGCTACTTCTTATAAGTGGGTGGAGCAGGCAGAAACAGAGACTCATTTAGAACGGGAGAACAGTTAACTTTTATAAAGCTTTTAAAGAAGCACTGGTCTGAAGAGGTATCAACAAAAATATACAAGGTTATTTTTGAAGAAACTTCTAGCAAGCTGTTTCATGCAAGTAACATTTTAATTGTTTGGTTATTAGCCAAACTGAATAATACACACATAGGAGCTGGGGAGATGAGTAAAAGGGAAATAGGAAAATGAAAAGCATGCATTTCTTATTTTAAAATGATTTTAACACAGTACCAGGGTTTAAGTTATAAAATGCATTTGCTAGATACAGTTGGGAATATTGTTTCATGATACAATTAGGGATGGAAAGAAACACATCTGAGTTTCATTTTGAAAAAATGAAATTAAGAAATTAAGTTTCATTTTGATGTAAAACAAAAACAAGATTTTTAAAATTCTAAAGCACAAGCATCTGCACATGATGGAGGGAACAATGCAGCCAAGAGTGCAGAATATGTAATAATTACAGGTATCATCTAGGACATGGAAACACTTCATCATTCTAAAACAGATACCACATTTCCATATTGCAGTGTAATGGCTGACATGCTAATGCCTCCCTCTCTTTGTTCTAATGAAAATATCAATGACACTTATCAGAATCAGTCCATATATACTTGTAAAACATTTTTGTTTACAAGTGACATGGCAATAACTAATTAGGAACTGGCAATTAGAAACATGAAGCTATTATAGTTCCACTGAAGATAAAGAAACAATAAGTCATAAAAGACAAATTATTTTTCAGCAATTGTATGAGTCTTTCACAATACATCTAACAATACTGGGAAAACAATCTGTGCTTTTTATTGCAGAGTCTTCCCTGCCAAGGATCACTTAAAGAACTACAGGGCAAAAGTAGCTTTGCTTTGAAATGTCTCTGACAAGAAAACCTTCTGGTAATTAAACCAGAGTCAAAATTAATCAAAATATGATTGGAAACACTAAACTTCTTTGACAAGTTAAGAGCACAGATTAAACCAAAAGTAAACCCAGAATATGGTAAACATAACCAAAGCAGCACTATTTCCCACTGTTTTTCCTGAAGCTATATTGATAACTTGAAGTCCTGAAGTTCTCCAAATCATACAGAAGTGAAATAATTGAAATAGCCCCCTCCCCCCCCTTAATTACTCATACCTTAATTTGTGCAAAAGGTCTGTCAAAGTTTCCAACATAAAGAAGACCAACATTCTGGGTGAGTAGCCTAAAAAATGAAAAGAATCTTTTAAGATATCACTTTACATCCATAAGTTTTTTCTCCATCTGCAGAAATTGTTACCAAACCCAGCAGGGCACCAATCTTCACCATGATAGCAAGAGCTACCCTTGCAAATCTGATTACACAATTCTGTGTGAGCTACTATAAAAAAGGAAAATGTGCATTAAAGATGGGTGCACACCAGTAATGCGTATTTATGTTGCAAGCAGGTCTTCAACAAAATCATTTCATAGGCTTCTTTGTGATGGATGCCACTGAGTAACGTGGAAGAATGGCAGGTATGTGCCTTTTCTATTTGTTAGAGACCATTAGAGACAAAGAGACTACAAATAAAATACATGACAGCAAGAGAAAAGAATTGAAAAACACACACATTCAGAGCAGCAAGCCCAAGAGTTAAAACAGATTAGGGCACATAAAATGCACAGTAATACAAAAATGACATTGCTACAAGCAGAGAAATAGCAGAGAATCTCTGTAACATTGCCTAATGGTTTGCTAAATAAAAAAGAGCCCCAGATACAGCTTGTGCTTGCTGTTCTCTTCAAGTCGTAATAAAGTTGTTGCATACACCACCAAGATCCAGAGGGACAGTAGGTAAGTTGTCTCAAATGCCTGTTCATACTTCTGGAAAAGAGCTTGATTTCTGCAGATACTGTGCAAGTCAATGGTATCAGTTCATAAACTCCAAATTCCAGAGGAGCATTAGGGCACTGCTGTTACGAACAGGCTGACAACAACATCACTGGCCAGCAAAAAGGGCAGGAGAGCAGTGTTCTGTTCTGACTGCATAATTACAATGTTCCTCTCGCTAAGCAAAGGCCCAGCAATCATTCCCTCCATTTTAGAGCCTCATAAGCATTGCAGTGAAATACAGGTTCTTCATAGTAATGAGAACTTTTTTGATTACAAACCCTGGAAAGAGTTTCTGCTTTGATTAAAAGGGACATTGAAAAGCCATCATACTCCTCAGTAGTCCCAAGGTTTCATTAAGTGTTTGCTATTTTATATTTTCTTTCAATTTTACATCCCATTCCCTCTAGCAATAAGGCCTCACATACGAATTAAACTGAATAGCCAGAAATACATACAAATGTAGGCATCACTCAGCTTAAGCAATGACACTGAGGTGTCTCTATCTTACATTATTAAGCATAGATAAATATATACACACACTTATAATTAATACTGAGGGTTTTTTTTAAATAACTAAGCCACCTGTCATTTTCAATTAATTTCTCACCATTGCCAGGCCTGTTTTCATAAACAAAAGAAAACAGCAACTTAGATGGCAGTAAATAATTTTGAGCCCACAGAATGTACATACCTTAGTATGACCTTGATTCTTCCCAGTTCTGACAACAATATGATATATATGACTTTAAACTGGTTCACCAACAGTGGGAATTGGTAGAACTTAGCAAAATTACAAAGTCAAAACATTCACACATATAAAACAGTTAAGTAAGAAGAGGTGTTGAACTATCACTCTTTAAAAACCTTTCTGTAATTAGATATGGTATAAAAAAGTTTCCAGTGCATGGACAGAAATACCCAAAAAAAGAAGAGATCATAAGGATCAGATCTCATCAGCCACAGTACAGACAGGCAAGTGGATTCCTCCCTTTCCCTATCAGTGTGCCAGTTTCCATCAGGAAGACTTGTATTGCTAGGCAATGGTTTAGCAATGGTATATGTAAGTCAGGATAAGCATATTGAGCTCAATTTCAGTCACAGTAAGTCAAATTTATTCAGAACTCAGGTGTCTGGAACTGGAAAATCCAGCACATTAAGCTAAGTTTCTCCTAGAGCTATAAAGGTAAAAATCAGAAAATATTTAATGGTTTTTTTAAATGGAAAGAAACATATGGGAAGTAATCAGCAAAGAAGTTTTAAAGAGGCTACAAAAAGAATTCAAGGTAGGACATCATATTTCAGAGAAAGGCATCTTAAAGCAACAAAGTATTCTTACAAAGAACTGCACATAATCATTATAAAACAGAGAAGAAAAGATAGTCCACTAGCTGTTTTTCTAGTAAGGGACCTTAAAAAAGAAAAGACATTCAGTGTGATAATTCCAATGTGGTTATTCTTCACATTTTCTTTACCAGACAAAAATGTAGGACTATTAAAAATCAAAGTCTTTAGGATTGCTTTAGTTAGAAGTAACAAACATCCAGGGAACCTTAAGACTGGTCTTTCCAGGAGACTGCCCAGCTGCCCACACAGTTTTAAGATGCTATCACTGATGTATGCTCCAAATGAACTGCAAGACTTGGCTTCCTTAATAAGATTGATATTGACACAGTACAAGCTGATTACTATTCATTCATCTTTCACTGCCTCTGCTAAAAAGTATTTGACTTACAACTTTTTATTTGTACTCACATGGCACTTCAAAAAGCAATGTTAATGCAATGTTAGGAAAATGTTTAGGTAACGGAGTTATTTGCAGCTCTCCCTTCCTTAAATAAGAGATTGCATTCTAAATTTCTCTAGTTTACACATTCCTATTGAGTTCTGTAGTTCAAAATTATATCACCAACACATAATCAGTTTCCGTTTAAGAACTCAAGAAGGTTGAAACGAGCACCCCAATATGATCATAATTTAATGTTCTGAAATATACTAAATGGCCTGAGCAATTTAAAAAATACCCAATCTCATCACAGAGTCTAAGCTCTTTTACTCTGAGTTTTTACGAGTATAATCTCTGTATTTCAGAGGTTGAGCTCACACAGAACAGCCTGGAGAGGTAAGCAGGCTGTGACAGCAGTTACCACTGAGGCTCTGAATAAGCCAAGCTAGTGCAAGAGTGTTTACCATCTCCTCAGCAGCCACCAGTGGCAGTACCAAAAAACAAGAGCCATTGAGGAGAGGGGCAAGAGAGAGGAGTATGTGCCAAACTCCATCTCACCCAGAGAAACTCAGCACAACTGACCTCTAAAAGACACTTAGATGTACCTCCCAGAAAGTTCTAACTACACACAGCTGGTTTTGGAGTTCTTTACCACAATACCAGGGTGTAATTTTAAGTACCTAAAATTAACTTTATATTATAAATATCAACTTGTCTAAATTGATACAGATATTCTCTCCTAATACTCTCAACTAATTACCCTTTGCCTTTTAAGGCTACCCAATGGTAAGCAGGCTAGGCATGTAAGCACTTATATGCCAAAGCTGTCTTTTAAATGTCACTCTATTTCTTAGTTAGTTTAACAACTGCACAGTTCTGCTCTTAAAACACCATCAGCAGTACTCAACACCAAACCCTGATAAAAGTTGGACATCACTTGTAATTGGCCAAAATCGATACGAGGCGATGCAACAGTGATGACGGTTTCACAGCACAATTATTACCTTTGAATTTCACTTCAAATAACTACCGTAAAATTGTGAGAAACAATCATCCAAAATACGAATGCTTACTGGCACTTCAACACATATTCATTTTTATTTAAGGATATGTAGCAATATACAAAGTTGCCTAGCTTACAGACTGTCATGTATTTTCTTTGTAGTCTCTTCCATTCAATACATTATCCACACAATTCCCTTTTTTTTTGTATATTGAAGGAAAGAAACATGACTCTAAGAAACAGTAGTTCTTTAAGATGTGCTGTCCATATGTTACATGACACTCCATGCTTTCCTCTCCTATACACCCAAGTGAGCAGACCTCTAGCCCAATATGACTGTTAGGGCTGCAGAGTTATATTTCAATGCAAACTACATAAAAACCCCAAAAGTGTCAGGACAAACCATTTCAGAGTTTTGACAATATAATATCAAGGTCTTAAAGGCCCTTGCAGTACCAAGAAGATACTGCTAAATAGTTATCACTAAATTTCCCTAGATTTGGTCTTTTCTGGGATATAAACACACACATTGTTTTCAAAATCCAAGCTGCAGGAGCCAGGTACTGCTGTTTGTGGGAGAAGTTCACCAGAGGAGTAGGCATGGTCAGGCCAGGTGATCCAAAAAGTGTGGTGGCAACAGTGACAGTGCTTAATGCAAATGAACACAGGACAAGACTACGAACTTGGGTACAAAGCAACTTGGAGTAAGGCACTGTTGGGATGGCAGGGGATGTAGAACACAAGGGATGAGAAAGGTATAAAGAAGTGAAAAAGCAGCCCTCTTGGTTGGAAAGCACTGGGGTAGAGCTCTGGGCTGGAGAAGACCAAAGGATTAAGGAATGGGAGCAGCAGAAACTGATTTACCACAGAGTTCATCCTCGCTGAGCATAGCTGACCTTTTCTGGGGGCTGGGACATCCCCAGTACCATTGCTTCCTTCCTATTGCCTTTGGCCATGGGAAGCAGAGTGACCCTTGGCTGTGGACTTTATGAGGGCAGCACATTTCAAAGAAGCCGAATCATTTCCTCTTCTCCACACAGTCTGTTCCTGCTAATTTACTAATACATGTTAAGATGAAGGTGAATTACCCTTTCAGTACCTAAAGGGGGAGGGCTATAACAGAGCTGGAGAGGAACTTTTTACAAGGGCCTGTCATGATAGGACATGGGGAAATGGCTTTAAGCTGAAACAAGGCAGGTTTAGATTAGGTATTAGGAAGAAATTCTTTCCTGTGGTGGGGGGACAAGACACTGGAACAGGTTGCTAGGAGAAGCAATTGATCCCTAGAAATGTTCAAGACTAGGGTGGACAGGGTTTTGAGCTACCTGGTCTAGTGGGTGATGTCCCTACTCATGGCAGGGGGCTAGAACTTGATCTTGAAGGTTCCTTTCAACCCAAACCATTCTGTGATTTCAAGATAATACAATACTGACTGGGTGGCACTGCTCACCAAGTCACCAATGCTCCAGCCATTAAGTAATATTTTGTGAAGGCAGAAAAGCAGGTGCCAAAGAGTTCCTTCATATCTTTTTGGGAGGTGTACCTTGAGGACACCACTACAGCTTGACCTGTACCCCAAATGCCCACTCCTTCAGACTCAAAAGCTGCCTTGAAAATCCACTCAGGTTATCAAACAGGACCACCCAAACTAGAGCTGAACACATTAACTTCCGAGTGGTTCGTGCACAAAGCAGTTGTGAGTTTCCCTCTAGGCTACCAGTACTGCTGTGCAGATTATGGAAGGAGGCTTCCAAAAAGGAGCAGAGCATAAAGAGCATATGCTTCCATAAAGGAGCAGAGAAATAAAGGTGGAGGGAGGAGCCAGGAGCCGCTACCTCTCACAGGAGCAAGTTACTGCAGATGAGCTGAACGCGGTAATTTGCTCCTGTGCGAGGCAGCAGCTCCTGTGCTTGCTCTGGTGGGTGCAAGACTGGTGACATTGTGCAGGGACACAGACAGACCTGCAGCGCTAGCCAAAAGCACAGGGGTCAGACAGGATTGGACAGCAAGGAGTACGGAGTGAAAAACACAGTGTGTGCAGTAGGAAGCCTGAAAAGAGGTAATTGGCACTGGAAAGGTGGAATGTGTAGAAGGAAAATGATGACCAGTGAACAAGCATATGGCTTGGGGTGCCTGGTTTCTCAGGAAGAAAGCTGCCCTGCAACAGGCAGTGGTGGGCACAGAGCTGCCCAGAGCAATGCTTCAGTTACTCACTCGCCCTAGGAAACAGAACATTCAACTTCCTTACATTTCAACAAAAGTGCTCACAATCCCAGAACTGATGACAATGTGTCACATAATGTCTTGCAGTATTTTATTAGGCAATCCTAAAATTTAACTCGACAAACATTATGTTTGAAGAGTAGTTCATTGCTCCACATAAGTCAAGTAGTTTGATATTTTATTTCTGGGTTTTTTTTGATGGCTGCCTCTTTCACCAGCCACTGGAGCACCTGACCCTAGATGCGTTTCATTCTAGATAAGCTTGAGTTTGTTTTTAGGAGCTTGGTAACTGCTATAGCCTGGCACCAAAGCTTTGTTGGATGCAATAAAACTTCACTGTTGTATTTTATAATCACAAAGGTATTTGAAGGCATGCAAAACTGCAGAAACTTCCAAAACTCATCTTGATACTGTGCGTGTCTGTCTCTGCTTGTAATGACAGCATGGGTGGAATTGACTGCTTCCTGCAAAGGATAAGAGGCAGCTTCTGCTGTGGTCTGTTCTCTTATCTGAAAGAACTCTCTCCAGATCAGACAGGTTTTCTTCTGGTTCATATGAACAGTGGATTAATACCTGAAATAATACCTTGGTGTCTGCCTGGAGGGATCTTGCTCTATCAGAAATGATTAAAGAGGAATTCCACTGATGAGATGATGAGATAAAGGGATTAAAATATATAGATTACTTCCACTTTACAGTCAGAAGCAGCAAAAAGCAGCTACACTGGCACTGGGAACTGATGTAACAACTACATTCTTCATGGGCTATGGGCAGATTTGCACTCTTCACAGAGGTTGGTAGCGAAAAGATTTCCTTCCTGAGAAGATGTGTGCCAAGGCTGGAATAGCTGTGAAGCAAAATGGAAAGAAAAAAATATCCTGACACTCAGTTGGGTTATTTACCTTTCTACACATCTGCATCTTTATTGCTGAGACCACCTCAGTGTACACATCCATAGTTGATTAAGGCAAAAAATGCAATACACTCTGTTTTGAATATAAATTGGAAAGTCAGAATAAAATTTTAGGAAAATCTCTGTGACAACACTCACAGTCTAAACTCACATATTTAAAATAGCTGTATAATGGGGATTAATATTAGTTATGAATGTTTTGTTTCATTTAAAAATGTATCTTTTGTGTGATAAGCATATACAAATACTATACTGATATGCTGTGTGTGCTTTTAACTGTCTCAGAAAATCACTCTGGATGCATTTACACATTTTGGGCAGACATGACTGTTAGAAGTCATGAACACAGATGAACAACAGCCCTGACAACAGAAGTTACAATTTTGTAAGTTAAGCAACTGTATTTTCAAACACTGCTTGAATGTTCTTCATGGGTAGCTTTGAGGATAAAGGTACCTTTCATACATAATGTTATAATTTTTGTATTCAATTGTACAAAGAAATTATTCCACAATGTCATTAATTCACATGATGAGCGGAGCACAAATAAAGCACTATGACACAGCAGAAAGGACACCATAATGATGTGATGAAGATGATGTCTTTTACAAATATGATAAATATTCTGCCTTTATCCTGTGTTCACTTAAACTGGGAGGGGAAACTGCACTGTGCTGAAATATCATAACCATAGAAAGAGAACCAGCTTCCTAAGTAGTTTCTTGAAGAATCACTTGAATTCCACTACAGTGACTTTCCAATGATATTTTGCTTCTTGTTTATGATGATCATTTCCTATTGTTTTAAAATTCTAATATATATTTTCAAGAAATATAAAAACAAGAAGAAAATCAGAAAAGAATAAACAGAGAATTAAGAAAAATTATGTTAGGATCAAAAGAATTAACTTCTTATATTTCATATTTTAAGATCATTATTTCATTAATGTAATTCACTGACTATTGTAAGAGTAACATAGTGAAAATACTACACTAGGTATTTTAAATATAGAAATACAAATTTTATATTAATATATATTAATATAAATATATAAATATTTAAATATATAAACATGTTTTAAAAACTTTTAAAACAGCAATATTTTAAAATATATAAAAGGAGCCAATACAAGTTCTGAAAAAGGCTAATAACAGTGCTTGTAAACTTAAACTGGCATGCATATATGGTCTGCAAACAACATGCATTTCATCTTTTTCTAGAAGTATAGAGAGTCCAGAACTTGACAGTTCCACAGAAGCAGTGCATGCAGAACAAGGACAATGGCAGCACATAGGCTTCACAGGTGAAACAGAAGAGCTGTCTCCTACTTTCCACAGTGCATTTACCAAACCACCTGTTTGGACTACATAAATATTTTAACAGAAATAGTTACTCATCAGTCAAGCAATAAAACATTTTTTTGTGGACAAATATAAGCTATTTTAGTATAATCATCATGGTAAGTAGGCAAATAGACTGCATATCTGATATAGGACATTCTTCTTCAAATAAGAGCACAAACTCAAGAAAGTTATGAAGGAACTGAAAGAGTTATTATGCACTGCCACTTACAAAGTAAAAATGCAAAAATCCCTGGGTTAGAACATGAGGGGGGAAAAGGTTGGGAAGGAATACATTAAAGTGCAAAAAAAGAGACCATAAAGAGTTTTATAATGCTAAATTAATCTCTACAAGAAACAACCCTGCAGAAATGTAAGTAAATCTCTTTCATCCCATGAATTCTGAATTTGCAGAATAGTCCAAGCCAAGTTAACAGAGACTGCAATTAACATGAAAGTGTATCCCAAACAACATTCCCAGGGAAAAACGCAGTGGGTAGCACAAAATACAGACTTGAATTTAACACCCTCAGCCTTCCCACAACAGTACTACAATAGCCTGTGCCATTTGTCATATTAATGAGCATGGTGCTTTCAAGCACATGCAACTCAGGCAACAATATCAATGTTATGTGCTAATTGCCCTCCCAGCTCTTATGTGTGGTACTTGAAAGGCTTCACTGCACTACCTCACTCCCCACAGTAAATCACTACCTGTCACTGACTGTTGATAATGGGAATCTTGGCAGTAACTGATCCCTGAAAAAACATACTTCCACTGCACAATGTCACCAGTGTTATATACCAGATGAAATAAAAATTACATTTAGAGGGCTTGAAACTGCAAACTGAAGTGACCTCATATCTGAGGTAATGGTCTGCAAGTGATTCTAGACCATCAAAAATAATAAACTGATGTATATGAAGGTTTACTTTCAATTAGTAGGGTGTAATTTGCATCAGTTTTTGAAAAAGTGTTTGGCTGTGTTGGGGTTTGTTTTGGGGGGGTGAGAGTGTTTGTATACAAACACTTTCCTAGAGACAGGGAGATTTTTTTCAAGGCATATTTGCGCACTTGATAAATAAAACCACAGTATCAGATGTTTCCAAACAGCACTTCTTTTTGTTTGCTGCATTTATGTCTAGTGCTGATAATATTTTAATGCTTGTCCAAAGCATGTTTGGCTTTCTTTTACAGGCAAATAACATAAAGAAGCATTCTGAGTACATTTACATATAACCTATCCACAAAAAATAGGAAGGAAAACTAAGTAGAAACAAAAAGTACCTATTAAATAATCATGCCCATTCCTCCACCAATGGAATATTACTCCCTGTAGTATAATGAGCAATTTGGCCAGGCTGGCCATAAATTATCTGGAAAATGAGGCTGCTTGCCTTTTCCTTTGGGAGATTATTACGTAGTTCAAGAGATTTCACTATTAGAATCTATTTCTGATCATAAACATCAATTTCTCTTTCTGAATATCATCCCTTTCATCTCACTGAAATATAGGACAGGAGTTAGGAACTATTCCCAATTTGCTGAAAGAGCTGCCTGACACTGGCTGTGATGCAACTCTGCCCAGATTTATCCATGTATCACAAAGCAAGAGCACTCACACAGCTCTGCAGTGGCCTTACTGGAACACCATAAATCCACAATCTAGTCTATGACCCCAGAGGGTCCTTTCACCTTGGCCATCTTTTAAAATATAACAGACACCACAATACAGAAAATTCAACTACCAGAATTAAGTGAAGAATTGATACCATAATGTGAAGCTTTGTATCACGAGATTTAAATAAAATACAAAGTCTTATTACAATTTTAAAGTCCAAACAAAGTAATTTTCAGTGTTTAAAGAGCTACTTAAGAAAAACAGATTTCTAACAACAAGTAAGATATAGAAGAAATAAATGAGATAATGAAAAAAATCTCAAGCATAGCCAAAGTAGAAAACTGGTAAAAAAAATCATGTGGAAATACAGGATCATGTGAAAATACAGGAAACAACCAAGAAAGACAGGGATACTGAAGAGGTTGAAAAGGTAGTGGATTTGTTTGTACCCACCAAAAAAATAAAGGCATTTAGTCAGGAAAATGGAGTTTTTTAGTCACCAAAATGAAATACCTGCAGAAAATGGAGGTACTAAAAGGAAAGCTCTGGAATTATATCAATAATTAAGGTTAAATAAATCACCAAATTCTGACATTTTATAATATAGAGGGTCTGAATTGCTTTTTTAAAAAAATCCAAGTCAATCCTACACACAGAAATAGGCTATTTTCTGTAAACTTCCCAGAGCCCTACCCTTTAGCACAGCATTGTTCAGAAGCACTACCTTGGCAGTGCTACTTAGGAGGTTGCACATCTCCTGCACTCACACTGTGGCTGCATCTGCCTCTCTTTTGATCATTTTAATGAAAGTGTGCTTGAAAAGTAGTGGGGGACGGGAGAGGCAGCACACTGACATAATCGATTCAGACTGCCAAAAGGCATCTGTTACACTCCTATTCCATAGTAATTTATTTTTAAAAAAACTGGGCAGTAAGTACTTTCATATGGAAGACACTTCTTACTGTTCAGGACCAAATCCTGTTTGAGAATGGACAGGCAGAATAAATGGTCAGTTTCCATCTTGGCAAAGGCCAAATGACTACTCCATTTCTACAGCAGACTGTTCAAAATATTTATTAGTAATCAGAAAGTCATGAACAGAGAAAGTCTGCTAATGAAGCAAGTTATGAAGCAATGGCTGGCAACTTTAGCCAGATTACAAAGTTCATCACTTTGAAAGGAAGCTGATGTTGTATTTAGTATCACTCATACCACCTCAGCATTACTTTCCTCTGAAGTGAATGATGTGTGTTCTTTTGTGTATGAATGAGGGAAAGGTACTTACACAATTTAACTAAGGGACATATCATAACGTGAATGAGCCTGTCAACTAGAATTCTGTTATTTTCTAACATTTAAAGGGTTGACTTCAAAGCTCACTGAATTTTCTTTCCATGTGAAGTTTTGTCATTCCTTTGTTCTTGGTCTTACTAATTAAAAAAAAAAAAAAAAACCCCAAACCTCAAAAATACACACACACGGGAAAAAAAAAAAAAAAAAACCACCACAACGCACAAAAAAGCCCCAACCCTCAGACTTTTGTCCCACACAACTATTCTAAATCGTAAGAGCAGAGCTAGAAATTTGAATACTCTGCAATTGTAACAGGTTGTTACTACTGAAAAACCATGACAAAGAACTGGCAGGGAAGTTATGATGGGGTGATCTCATCTGGCTATAATTTCCCCCATTCTGCCCTTCATTTGACAGCACAGATGCTCCAACAGTTTCCTGGTTTTCCCAGTGCCCTGCATGCCACACCAGTGGTAGCAAGACCTCACTGGTACCCTGAGTAAAGCAGTTGGTAAAGAAGTATCCTTTTCACAATGCAGGGCAAACCAAGGACTGATCAAGTGATCTGTATTTAATTCTTGTAACAAAAGAACAAGGAGTCATTGAATTAGTCCAATTGAGTGAGAATTCAAATATGATAAATATTTAAACACAAAACACATAATTAAACTGGAGCTCACAGACACTGCTCTGGTGTGCAAGAGAAACAGAGATTTGACATGCATGTGCATAATAAAAACATCTAGAAGACTAAAATTTTCCCCTTAAAATAAAACAGAGAATACAAAATTCACTTGTCTACACTAACCAGAGATATAATCAGTATGAAAATTCCCATCTTCTTATTAAAGATCCTCCAAGGGAAGAGCACCCGTAGCCATATGTACGCACACAGCCAGACCACTCCAACTGGTTTCTTTTCCTTCCTGTTTCTCCACATCACTTTAATCATTTATTAAAAATAAATACTTTATTAATTAATCATGCATAACCAGAAAAATGATTGAATTACAGTCTACAAACCTTTTAGGTATGGGTTCATGGGGGACTATGCAGATTGCAATCCCAAGGTGAAGCCTGTAATGAACAATGAATTGTTTGTTTGGAATATAGGATATGGACCCAGCTGCCACTCTATCCAGACCCAAGTGCCACCAGCAGAATGCTTGAACAGCCATCTGCTGCAAACAAACCTACCACCCAAAATAAGGTAGGAAGTCTGTCAGAGACCTCATGAACACTACTGAATGCTTCAAGCTCATTACTGAAACCTTTATGGATGGTGCAAGATTTAGTTCCTCTGTCAATTATAAAATTAAATCCCTCAGCATAGCCATACACAAACTTGTAAATGAAATTTCTTTTATAGAAATTCTTCAGGTGGTAAGAGACATAAATGTAGTATTCCACATTCTGAAATATTAAGAAATGTAGCCTTCCTGAGTGTGACAAAATAAAGGATTATCTTGTAATATCAACTAATAACACTGTGATACTCATTATTGCATCCATAATCTACAAGGCATTTGCAGGAAAGCTGCTCTGTGATTCTAGTGTGTTACCCTGCTAAAAAGAAAAAGAAAAAAAAAAAAGAATGTATCCAGACCCATAAGGCTATTTTCTCTATAAGAGAAATCACTGCTCTGTATCAGGGTGCTCCACTTCACTTCAGAAGTGCCACATCCCCTTCAGTAACCCCTTTATCCATTTCTCTATCTTTCCTTTATTTCTCACTCTAATGTTCAGCTGTTCCTTGGTTTTGTTTTCCATAGACTTCTAAAGATGGCTATGTCCCTTCAGTACATTCCACTCCTCTCTAACCTTTTACCCTAACTCCCAAATTTAGAGGGGAAGCATAATTTTATCAGAGCCACCAGGAGGGGAATGGGAATGCACTGGGACAATGGTAGCTTGAACAATGATAAGAAATGGAAGGCAGACAGGATTAGGAACAAAAAAAACCTTTCTGAGATGCCTCTGCTCCACACACAGCTCCAAGGTTCACAACTACTGTTCCAGTTTCTCCTGAGCAGCCTTGATCTCCACTCCAGTTTAAACCTGTGGCAGCTACTAAACCCACACAGGGCACTAGGCAGGCTCCCTCCCTCCCAGGCACTTGGCACATGGTCACATCGGAATTCACACCCTGAGAAGTCCCACGCAGCCAGACTCACCTCCCTGAGTGAGAAAGTGGACCAGGAAACTCCATCTTAAGGAGCTGCTTCTAGAAATTTTTTTGTCCAATACAACCAATACAACCATGAAAAGCAAGCTCTTCATATGCTATCAGTATTCTTCTTTTCCAAAGCCAGCTTTTTAGACTTTATTTTAAATTATTATTCAATTTTGTGACACACTCTCTAAAAAGTCAAGCTGAAGTCTGTGTGATAAGCAACTTGTAAAAATGTATCTTTTCTATAAACTGTGGGGAAAAAATTGAATTCTTTATTAAAATTTCTGTCTTATTATTACAGAAAGAGAGCATCTTTTCATTTACTGAACTGAATGATTAATTTTTATTATGTGGGGCACAAGTGAAAGAGCAATTATGATTAAATGCAAACTGCACAGGACAAAAGAATTGGTTACTTCCAGACTCTGGTTGATAACCACTGATTTAACTGGTATCAGGATGACCTGCTTTGTCTCTTCTTTCACATCTTTCTGAGAAGATTTATGTAATGTAAATTATTAAGTTATTAATTAACAAATGTACAGTAAAGCAGGGGCATTTTTTTCCATTTTGCAGTCTGCCTCCAATACATAATTTTTTTTTACTCCAAGCAATTTTGCAAGTCCTCTGGGTCTATAATTTACCCTTGCTAAAAAAAGCTTGCTTAAAAAAAATAATGCAACATGGTTCAGTATATTTTGGTTTTCCAAGCAGAAAATCCTCATGGTGGTTTTTAAGGTACCAGCATGGATAATAAGCCTTTTAAAATAATATAGTTAGCTGCAATTATCTACTGGTATTATAGGAAACAAAAATTCACAATGTTCATTATAAAAATTGTGAATTTAATTCATGTTTAAGTTAGGACAGTCTCTATGAAAAAGTAGTATGTTTTCTTAGGCTAAGCAATACAGCCAGAAAAAACAAGGATGGAGCATGCAAGTTAATCTCAAGTATGAAGAAAGACTTTGATGTCTAGAAATTTGGCTATTTTTTAATACTTCTATGATAAGCATAACAAAACATAAGCAATTGCCTTTCCCTACATACCAGCTACATCTTCAGACCATCAAAGAGAAAAACTTATCAATCAGCATACAGGAATGAAACTTCAGCTATTTCATGGAAATTCTATGCATTTTAACCAGGACTTTAATCACTTCAGAGTAGTTATAGCAAAAAAAAGATAATCACCTTTACTGGGGAACCAACCCTGAAGACTCGCATGCAAATATGGGTGAGAGAAGTAAAGGAAAATGAATAAAACTTCAGCAGGTACACCAAATTGAATGTATCTGGGAATGGTGACACAGTAATGAGAAGACACAGAAGAGAGAAAAGGGCAGACTGGTAGAGCACATATTACTGTAATAGATGATGGGAAACCTACATTTTAACACGCCCCTGCTGTCAAGTTTTATATCAGCTAGGAAACCCAAGAGCTGAGAGTCTCATACCTTCTTTTACAACACTGCTTCTTAAAAGCAGTGCAATCTAGGAGTGGTCAAAGTTATTCTGTTTACTCAGCTATGACAGAGATCTGTGCTCTGGTTCTGTGCTCTGTCCCAGTACAGTTGACCCAAGGGTCAACTCTTTGTGGAAGAGTTGGACTCCATTTCTTTTGGACTTTTTTCTGCTATATTTTACATGCACAGATTATTGACAATGGGATTATACTGACAGTTCCTGCAATTCTAGCTTTTTTGTCCAAATATTTAATTCCAAATTCACAATATTGCTTTCATTTTTCACACCTGACATTTACACTGGAAGAAGTCTTAGCCATGATCGATTTAAAATGCACAGAAAAATAATCACCTCTAAGTTAATGTTATATACAAACACATTCCTGAAGCAGTAAAAGAATATCAATCAGACAACAACTAATACAAATACTGCAAAATCAAGTTTCAATTGTTCCTTCAGAGAAATCTTTATCACTCCTTTTTTGAAGTTACTTTCAACACTTGTTATTACGACAGAGAAAACTTATTATCAGAGAGCAAACAGGCATTTCATTCAGATATAAATCACTCAAAGCTAAGATAGAACATAATTACTGTATTAGACATTTGAAAACTAAGAGAAAGGAAAATTAAATTGTTTTCCTTAGGATCAGAATGCAAGAAGAAGGGTTTTTGGAGAAGCTACAGAATTCTTGTTCATTAGGTTGTTATGAAGATGACCAGGCTAAAATAGTCTGAGGGAGGCAAGAGTGTGCAATCTTATATTTGAGAGCTTGTGAGTAAGAAATAATTTTGCAACTCTCAACTTTCTCAAGCTTGCACACACGGTACCAGCAGATTTTCTGCAACTGTCCCAATATCCCTGCCAGTTCTGTAAATCCAAGTTAGTCTGTCTGTACTGCAGTTGAAATGATGGTTATTCTCCTCACTGTACTTTCACTTTCTCCATTTTCAATAAACCCCACTTTTGTTTAAGTTTATCAGTGGTCTTGCCTTACATAGAAAACTGGTTAGTATCTACAGAAACTCAAGAGTTATGGGGATTGGGATGTTTTTACTGTTAGTTTTGTTTACTTACATCAAACTTAAGTAGAAAGCTACCATAGGTACCAACAAATAAGTAAGATTACCTAAAATGAGAGTAGAGAAGAAGCTCACTAGAATTAGGTTTCCCCCACCCTGCTTCTTCTGGCCACTCACCTTTCCCAATGCTAATATCATTCCATAACTTCTGTACTTCTGTCTTTTCAGGTCCCCTTATTAATTAAACTTGAGGATGAGGCTTTGTCAAAAAAAACCCAAATAAAACTGTCACCAGCTTCTCTGTTGACAGAGTTGCTGTTTTAGAGGTTCAGAAACCCATTTGATTTTTTAAAGTTAAAAAAAAAGAACAATATGTGATTCTGGAGCTATTACACCATAGGAATTAACTTTAAATAATTACCAAATTTTTGCCCTTCTGTCAGAAACATCTTCTATGCACTTTGTCTTGCAACAAATTTGTATGAAGTCAAATTTAGTGAATGAAAGTAATAATTCAAGTTGAGTAATAATAGAAGTACTCCTTCTTAACAAGAAGACATATCATTAAACTAGAGTACATAACTAGATCACACTGTTTAAATAATAACCTGGTAAAAAACCACAAAAGAGAAGCAACACTGCAAAATCTACATCTATAACATCTTTATACTATGCATTCCTAGACTGTTTAAAAATCTTTCTGCATTAAATTTTCATTTTAGAGGAGTCATTAGTTTCATAACTCAGTTTTCAGCAACAAATACTTTTGGACCAAATGATGTACAAAATCCTTTGGGAAATGAATGACCCTCAGTCTATACAGGAGAAAGCAGCAGAATAGACAGTGCTGTTTAATTTCAATATTAGTTCTTTTCTGCAGTCACTAGGGTTCATAGCTCTTCCTCAGGCTTGTCCAGTAAACTTGTCAAGTTTTTAAGTAATTGGTACAGGTTACACCATACTTTAAATATGTGGGACCAATTTACTTTCACTCAAATGAAAGTGTTTTACAAGTCTAAAACAATGGCCCCTCCTCTTGCCACAAGCTAGACATGGGCATGCTTTTTGCCCATAGAGGCTCTATCAAATCACAAAATTTGCCAGCCAAACAACATCAAAAAACTTGACTTAATCACTAAAAAAAGCAGGATACCATCTTCAGAAAACACATGGAAAATTCCTACATACTGCATCTATCTGAATATTACAAAAAAAACAACTGGCATATATATAATATGATAAATGAAAAAGGATTAAGTTGTGTAATAGCTTCCTCTTTATTTTTAATATGAGAGCAAAAACTAAAGTAAACAACAGAGAAATTATCACCATGCAGAAACCATTAATCATATATTATTAAATGGCTGAGCAAAAGAGAAAAATGACCAGTTTTGAACATTTCGTTTTGGTGACATAATTCAAATAACTGAAGCTTAATACTTCTGCTGTTAAAGCAAACTCTATTTATGGCCTGTTTCAGCTGGAAGAAAGCATTTGCATGCCATACCATTGCCTCTCCTAAAACCAAAAAATTATTCCAGTTTATCATGATACAGAATTCAACTTTTGAAACACAATTTTCTTAACACACAAGTAATGTGTGAAGATTTTTTAAAAAGTGAGCATTGTGCAGAAACCAAGTGCAAACATCCTGCTCAGTGGGACTCGAGTAATTTCTGCTTCTCTTCTTGAATGAGACAAGAATGATCAACACTAAGTCCTGAGTCACAACTGCATTCAGATCATTTTAATCACAAATTAAGAAGTCAGAATGATAATGATACTCAGTTGAGGAGAGTTAACCATGTCCATAGGAAATCTCCCCTTCTGAAGGGGAGATAATAGTTCATAGCCTTCATTAGGAGATATGCAATTCACTTCTGAAACTATCTGTCCTAATCTATTCCACAAATCCAGATATATCCTGCAACTGAATATCCATTTTCATGTAGAATTCTGTATTCCTGAGAAAAAAATACTAAAATCCTGAGAATTTGATATTTGATGCTTTAACATTCACCAAAAGAGTGAAGTGCTTTTATAAACATCTGTGTGAAACGATGGTTTTGACATTTTCCCATTGAGAAGAAAAAAAATAAAATAATCAAATTCACAATCCTGTTTCACTCTTCTCAATCCAACCTTCTCTATCCTATACTTAGAGATATATACATTATATTTAATTTATAATCCACTGATAAATATTTGGTCACAGTTCAATCTTTTAATACTTTGTGAAGAAAAGGCTTTAAGTATGAAAATAGCTAAAGATTATAGCTTTGAAAATATTTAGTTGTTATAAGGGGGAAAAATGCCATCTGCTGGGTACAGCTGAGGACTGTCCTTTTCTTACCAACACACCATGCTGTCCTGAGAGTTTTCTCTCCACTTAGTTACCAAGCTTAAAAGCACAAAACCAAGGCACTGAAAACCTCATTAATAAAGCAATAAAGTATGAAAAGAAGTAGAGAATGTCCAGTGAAGAAATATATTTGTATGAAGAGAGCAAAAAATTAAAAAGAGAAAAGCCTAATTTAATAAAATGGATAAACTTTAGAATTAAGAAGTGTGATAAAAGGTAGATAGGTAAACATGAAGAAGAAAGCAAGAGTTGGTTTGATTCATAACAGACAATGGGATTCCTTTACATTTTTTTGCTTGTTCTTAATTTTACAATGTAAAATGTAACAGCTGTCACCTGTGTGTGCATATGCACATATGCATATAGGTATCTATATTTATAAATTAAAAATTCTGATTCATTTCATATGAAGCTGAACCAGCTTACAATCTTGGAAATCTGGGTTTCAAAGTTAAAATAAAGGCTTATTTGTCATCTATACAATGATGCTAAAAATCATGCAGCTTCTGTGATGTACATATCTTTCTTCTGTTTAAGATAAAAACCTTGATTTCAGAATATAATTCAGTACAAAACCATGCTTGTACTTCACACTCACTGTCATGACTGCTTTGTAAAAAGACAGCAAGCATAAAAACTATGAAAATAATTTGGCCTTTTTAAGATCCTCTAGAAAGATGACATGTTGTCAGATAGAACCAAAACTCTACTGAAAACTATTAAATGTTTTTTACAAATTCCCTCTCAAAGTGCAATATGTGCACATGCTCCATACGGTGCAGTTACCGTTCTCTTCCCTATTGCTCAGGTGAGTAACAACACGGATTCTCCACTCCCACTGACTCATCAGGCCCTGATTATGCAAACTGATCTCCCACTGACAGATACATGCACCCACAGCCTCACTGATTTTCATGTGCTTCTAGAGCAGGACAAGCACCTTTTCCCAGAATAAAAAAAAAAAAAGCTACAAGCTGGGTGTTAGTTAAAAAGACAGCAAACATGAATTACCAAACCTATGGCACATCCTAAGTAATTAAATAGATATCAAAAATCCAATTTATTTCCTCAAAATGAAAATGTCCCTTAAAATGCTAATTTTTAAAAACTCATCCTACACGTACATAGCAATCATCACAACTTGAATCCATCCAAAACCAGAGATACTAAATAACTATCCTGAAAAAGGATTAAGTAGGTTTCTTTTCTAATGTCTCTGAAGTTGTAAGATAAGCACATGTACCAAGAATTTCTCTTTGCTATCAACGAGGAAAGGTGAAACTGCTGATAATCTCCCTGTATTTCAGAAGCCCACAGTTGCATGCATACCATATTGATAACACTGTTATGGCAGAAATGCAAACAATCTCCATCAGGGTCATTTATTTTGTTGACACATTTTGCTGATTCCAAACTACTTGTGAATTCAGTAGGACACAAAAAGCTGAGCTTCTAATTCCTAGACCAATTTCAAAACATTCTGATGGTATCAGAGCAAACTGAATGGTAGACTTGGAGCTATGACTGTCATGAATTATTTTTATCTTTAATATATTCATTATTTAGTACTTATATCTGTTCTTTTATGATTTTTTTTTCGTGTTGTCAGAAAATTAAGTAATAAAATGCACAGAATAAGACCAATAAAGAGTAGAAACATTATACAATATCTTTTTCTGTCCAGACTGTTTGCTCTACTCTACCATGGTGATAATTTCTTTTCCCTCTTAGTTTGCTTTATTCTTCTTTGAACTACGCCACAGAAGGCAAGGAAGTCATCTGAGCTTTTTTTCCTTTCAAATGCAAGTTTCATAGAATCACAGAATGGTTTGGGTTGGAAGAGACCTTCAAGGTCATAAAGTTCCACCCCCTGCCAAAGGCAGGGACACCACCCACTAGGCCAGGTGGCTCCAAGTCCCATCCAACCTGGTCTTGAACACCTTCAGGGACAGGGCATCCACAGCTTCTCTGGGGAACATATTCCAGTGCCTCACCACCCTACAGCTAAGAATTTATTCCCAATACTTAAATCTGCCCTTTTTCAGTTTAAAGCCATTCCCCTTTGTCCTATCACTACAGGCCCTTGTAAATGACCCCTCTCCAGGTACTGGAAACTTTCCTGTCTCCAGGCTGAACAAGCCAAACTCTCAGCCTGTCTTTGTAGGAGAAGTACTCCAGCCCTCTGATCATCTTCAGGGCCTCCTCTGGACTCATTCCCACAATTCTTAAATTTCAAATACCATGGAAAAATACTTATTTTCCAGATCTGTAATAATCCTATACTAATGCTCCTTTCTGAACATAGTTTAAGATGTATAGATTTGCAAACTCAGGAAAATAGACAATACAATCTCATTAAGCAACAAATTAAAAACACAAAAACATACCACAAAATACCCCAAACCAAACAACTAAATATTAATTTGTACTGTAAACAATTAATGAAGAAAAAATATTCTGAGTTAAAGTACCATTCATGACATACTTAAAAAATCTAGAAAATACTCCTTGTCTGAAAAAGACCAAATAGTCACTACATGCAAAAAATGCATTTTAAAGAAGCTCACATCAATTTCTAAAATTCATGTAAAGCACTTTGAACAAGATGTTCACAAATACTCTCTAATAAGTCCTATAATTTAAAAAATTTATATGCACTGGTGGGAAAAAAACATGTTCACAACTGAGTTCCAGTAAGTTTGAAAGCAGTTATCTATTTCAAGCTATATCATTATACAATAAACATTTTTTTCTATGTAAATTAAATGGCTTTTAAATTATGCAGCTGGCAAACCTTTACATGGTATAACACAGAACAATATCAAATCCCTGTTTATAAAAACTGTATGTTATTTTACTTTGCAACTCACAAATTTTCTAAAAAAGGACAATCCCATAATTTGAAAATTAAATATATATACAATAAGTGCTCTTACTCTAAGTACTATACTGGAAAATCTCTATTTACAGTAAAGAAAGCATAAAGAAAGAAAACCAAAATGTTTTAAAATACATATTAGTTAAAGTGTCTAACAGTTCCATGTTATTTACAAAATATTTAACATCTGATCTGCAAATTATCTCAGAATAAGTCTGATTGGCAAGGATCATTGCATATCATCTGCCTCATGCTCAGGACTGGGTCAGCTTCCAAGTTATATCAGGGTGCTCACAGGCTCATCTAATTAACTTCTAAATGCTTCCAAAGATGGAGACTCCACAACTTGCCAGCCTACTACAGTGTTTGACTTTCATCACACTGTTTGTCTTGACCTTCTACAATTTGTGTCCTTTGCCTACCATTTTTTCAACATCAATCTCCGAGCAATGTGGCTTCATCTTACCTATCACCTGCCATTAGGGAGTAGTAAACAGCAGTAAAGTAATAAACAGCCTTCTCTTATTCGGACAGAGGACAGCCAGTTCTCTCAGCCTTTCTTTGTATGCCATGTTCCCTAATCCCCCCACGGTCTTGGAGGCACTCCACTGAATTTGCTTCAGTGCATCAATGTCTTTCTCAATTTGGGGAGCCCAAAATAAAACACAATACTGCAGATGCAGTCTCACAAATGCCAAATAGAATTGAAGAATCATCTACTCCACTGCAGCCCAGCTATCACATCAATTGGCTGCCTTTGCTGTAAGGGCTAACTCTTGCCCCAGTTTCAAAGTTTTGCCTTCCAGTATCCTGAGGTCCAGTTTGCCTAAGTAGGCAAACTTCAACTAACTTCCTAACTTCAACTTCCCTGCACTCTGCCATGAGATTTAGGGACCTCAAAAGCCTGAGAATAGACCTTGCCAAAGCAAAGGCTGCAGTGTGTACCCTCAGCCTTTTCCTATCTTTTCCATTGTCCAGTGCTGCAGCAGCATTACACCATTTCCTTAAGTCTTCCTCCCATTAACAAGGTACCTACAGGTATCAGTGACTTACCTTCAACTCCAGCGTAGTTTTGGTTTTCCTACTTCCTTTTCTCTACACCCAAACACTGTTTTTACATTCTTCATGGAGGTCTGCCTCTGTTTACAGATTCTATATATTTCATTGTTTGGGTGAGTTGACTTAGGAATTCCCCTTTCAAGCAAGCTGTACCTGCTTGCTGTACCTGCTTGTCTTTCTGCACATGGAAGAGTATGTCCTTGTGCATTTGAGGGAGCTGTTCTTGAAGATCAACCAGCTGTCCTGAGCCTCTCTGAAGTTCAAAGGGACCTGATGTGGGATACTACCTCTATTGCATGAAAAAGCCAAAACCAACTATTCTGAAGTCCAGTATAATTTCTTCACTGCCTGCTTCTCTCATTCCTCTCAGATTCTACCACCTTACAGTAGTAGTTTAATTGGGGGTGGCATCAGCCCTCCATTTCCACATTCACAAGTAGCAAAGAATATAAGATAGAATTAAGTATCTACCCAAATGTAAATTAGAAGAGAGAAATACAGGGGAAGTATGAAAATTTTGAAGATGTGGTATTTGGGAGCTTTTCTTCATCTCACTCAAGAGACAGAAACAGATCTTAAAAGAGTGGATAATCATGATGATAACTGACACAAGCAACTGGAAAGACTACTTTAAGGCAGTAGCTATTTCAAGCAAAGGGAACAGGGTCCATAAAACATACGAGACTACATTTACATTCCAATTTGCTAGCATATAGATAATTTTAGGATGATATGAGGCAAAGCTTTTAAAAATCTGGAGAAATGAGTAGCTGAAGTAGAATAATTATCTGACAGATGGAGATTGCCCAAGACTGCCACTTGAACATATAAAAAGATGAGACTGACTTCATTTTTGAAATACAACATTAGAAATTCCGAGAGCATCCTGAGTATTAGTTGTGGAAGGTACAAGATTTTGTTCAGTGTACCAGAGTATAAACAGAGGTTAGATTCAAAGCTTTACTTTGAAAATAGTTTTTAAAGCCTGAAGCTTTACAAGAAAATTTTAAGTATCCTCATATAAGCATATTTACAGCATAGCACTTTGCTAAAATGTCTGTCTACCAGTTTCCTTTGCAATGCCAATGTTGCAGCTGCACATGCACATTTCTACCACGGTGGCATTTGGGCTTCCCCTTCCTGTGTCACTGCATTGCTCTTTCTACACATTACATCCTCTTCAGTCTGTTGGCACAACCATGCCCCTACATTTCCTCTTCAGAAGGTCAACTCTAGTAACAGCTGAATGCCTGAAGGTAATAGCTAATCAAATTACTCCTTTACTTTCACTTGCAACTCTCACATTTCTTCAAAAAGTAAGCAATTCCAAAGCACGCGTGCTTCCTTTAGCAACAGCACAGCCATAGACACACTTAACACATTCAAACCTTCACTCAGCCTGCTGCCATCCTCACATGGCACATCTTTGACTCTATTTGCAACATCTTGTCCTTATTTGTTCCATTATTGCTGTACAACTTCATCTGCATTATGCCTCATAACTCCACTGTACCCGACAGCAATGCAGCCCCAACACTGACTGTGGTCTTTGAAGAATAGAAGAACATGGGATTACTATCTTTATCACCAGGGTATTATTACTTGTAAAAGCCCCTTTCTGTGATGCATGGCACATATAAGAATGAGTCTGTGCTCTTTGATAGTGGACATTCTGCAAACACGTGAGAAGACAAAGAATTCACAGCGCAAACTAACAACTTCAGTATCACACAAAAGTGGGAATGGGAAGAGAGAAAGGAGCATCAACACCCAGGCATACAAACTATCACATCAGTTCTGCTATCTTAGCTGATTCAATTAACTCCTATGATTTTTCAGCCAGTTACTAATTTTTTTAAAGCAGAAGAGTGAGAAAGACTAGCTTATAAAAAGGACAGAAACATAGCTATATGAGAGCAAATCAAGAATATCACAGCCATTTTAAACCAGTTGCAGCTCTTCTTCTCCCCCAGTCCATTTTAGTTTATAAAACAAAAATAAAAAAGGGACTTCTAAAAAAAAAAAAATAAAAAAGACATCCACTTGCCTGTAGTCATAGTATCTATATCTGGTTGTTGATTTGTAATTTCCAGTGGATCCAGGGATATCCCCACTATCCTTGAATGTACTGTATTTTATCTTCCATTTTTTATTACTTGACAATGTCCAAGCTAAACAGAACTTTGCCTAAACACTGTTTGGGATTTTCCCCGTACGGTCTAGTTAATAATGGATACAATAAAAAAAATTACAAACTTAACACTAATAAATAGTTTGTGTCTACTTCATATTACTAATTTTTTTAGAGGAGTACAACTTCAAAGATGAGTAAAATCCTTGATGGTTTTTATCTAGTACTTCAAGGTACTAGATAAAATTTATATTATATTGTGATTTGAAATGGTATCAAATTGACCCAGTAAGATATTAATTCAAAGCAAATAAAGCAAAAAAATTGCTTGTAATTTGATTTTAGCAGTCTAATACAGATAAAATTAAGGGATTTGCACAGGCTAATTAAAAATCTGTAAAAGGAAGCGTGGACATTTAAGAAATTCTGGTTATGGAAACTACCAGAAATATGGTACTATGTGACATTTTCAGTTGATATTTGTGACATTTAAATAAGACTCAGAGTAAGTTTGGGGTTTTTTGGCTTTTTAAGAAATATTCATAGAGCCAGACATTTTGAGAAAAAGCATCTCTACTATTTAAAAGCAGTCTTCCCTGCAATGTAAGTGAGATTCTACACACAGCAAATAAATATTTTCACATTCTCTGCTTTTAAGGTTATTTAACTTGTAGATCATTGGGAAAAGCAGTCAATGTGCTTAAGACCCTCTTATTTTTTCATGAGCATCACCATAATTTAGGAAAACACAAGGTATATGTGAGACCATTGTTCTAACAAACCTGAAATGAAAGAGAAGTGCTGGGAAGCAGGTCTACCTTTTTAAAACACATGTAATGTTAGGGCTTTTCAGTTCAACTGTTTGTTTCACAAGAGACAAACAACAAAGTACTCTCCTGTTTAACTGATTTAATGAGTAATAATAACTGATTTAATGAGTAACAACCCCCTGGCTGTTATTGCAGGGGTTTTGTGTTAGGGGGTTTTGGTGGTTTTTTTAACTAAGACTAACTATATTGATGTAATGAGAAGAGATTGAGAGAGAGCCAAGCTGAAATTCTTGCAAATACAACACAAGAAGAGTTAATCTAACCATCATCCTGATGCTTGGAAAGGCTGGACTATGATAATACACAGGAGACAATTACCAAGGCTCAGCTGATCAGATGTAACTCACTAAGGTGCAATAATGCAATTTCTTTCAAATATGTGCACTGAACAGGAGTGTCAGTATTAGGTCACTGAGGTTACAGAAACCCTTCCTTTCTTTAGGATGCAATAGTATCTTTTTTTTTATGTTCGTTCTTTGTTATGCAGTCTTCATCTTTATCAGGCTTATTCTAAAAGTACTTCCCAGATCATAAGGCAAATCCTTTTCCATTCAATGGCAAAACTCCCTCCAATATCAAGAGTGAAATAAGTGAAGCCCAGATAAAAGCAATTGGTCATTCATCTGTAACGGGACTACATCTGGGGTGAAACAGCAGCTATTTGGCAGTTAACACTTCTATTGCAAACTGATCTATAGATGGAAATGATCAACTCAAAACACAGGGGAATTTACATAGATGGAAAATAATCACACTGACTAAAATCTGGCAAACTCCCCAGAGGTAACTCCTTTATTCAGATGAAAAATGCACAAGATTGTTTACAATTGTTCAGGATCTCAATTACATATGCTATCTAAAAGACATGTCCAACAGCTGACAGAACTCTAATCTCATGCTACTGAATAAATAATGCTCCTATATGGTTTTTTTTTTCACTATTTGAAAAAAAAAACCATATAGGAGCATTATTTAGTGGGTAGGGAACTATAAATGCAAGGGCTGCATGGTTGTAGCTTTGTGATTTGGTAACACAAAGCTTGTGATTTGGTAGTTTGTAACACTACTGGCCAGACCGTAAACTGTGATAAGCTCACACACAACTGCAGCACAGGTTTAGTTATGTCCACATTTCAAGATTTAAAGATGAGCCTGTAAATCAGAACAGAGGGCTTGGAAATTACAGACAATCCCTGTTCACACTGTTTCAAGCTGTTATGTATTTGGGATCAATATTTTAACTTGGGCTCCTTATATGTCTGTAAGAGATCAATACAAAGGCATACCTTCTATTTCTGTAAATGCTGTTTGCCTATCTGTGTCAAAATAACATTCAGCTTCTGTAAATTCTGTATCAGTACCTCAGTCACATCTGTAGTATTTTGCTGTCAAATGCCCAACAGATTCACTGGCTGAATGGCAGATCCCAGAGGGTTATGATCAGTGGCACAGGGTCTAGTTGGAGGCCTGTCACTAGTGGTGTTCCCCAAGGTTCAGTAGTGGGCCCAGGATTGTTTAATTTACTCCTCCATGACTTGGATGGAGGGGCAGAGGCCTCCTCAGCAAGTTCACTGATGACACTAAGCTGGAGGAGTGGTTGATACCCCAAAGGGCTCTGCAGCCCTTCAGAAGGGCCTCGATAGAGTAGAGAGAGGGGCAGGGGAACTTTCTAAAATTTGTCAAAGGGAAATATGCACAGTCCTGGATGTGGGGAGGAATAAGCCCATGTGCCACTACAGGCTGAGGGCTGATCTGCTGGAAATCAGCTCTGCAGAGAAGGGTCTGAGGCTTCAGCTGGAGTACAAGCTGTCCATGAGCCAGCAGTGCCCTTGTGGCCAAGAAGGCCAATGGTATCCTGGGGTGCATTAGGAACAGCATTGCCAGGAGGTCGGGGAGGTGATCCTGCCCCTCTACTCTGCCCTTGTAAGGCCATATCTGGAGTGCTGTGCCCACTTCTGGGCTCCTCAGCTCAAGAGAGATCCGGAGCTCCTGGAGCAGGTCCAGTGCAGGGCAACAAGCATGACTGAGAGACTGGAGCACCTCTCTTACAAGGAAAGGCTGAGGGAACAGGGCCTGTTCAGCCTCGAGAAGAGAAGACTGAGAGGGGTCCTCTTCAAAGTCTGTAGGTATTTAAAGGGAGATATCAGAGCCTGGAGCCAGGCTTTTCTTGGTGGTGCCAAGCAAGAGGACAAGAGACAATGGGCAGAAACTGATGCACAGGAAGTTCCATCTGAACAAGAGGAAGAACTTCTTTACTGTGTGAGTGGCCAAGCACTGGACTGGATTGCCCAGAAAGATTGTGGAGTCTCCTTCACTGGACATATTCAAGAACCATCTGGATGCAATCCTGTGCCATGAGCTCCAGGATGACTGCTTGAGCAGGCAGGTTGGACCAGATGACCAACCCACTGTGGTCCCCTCTCAACCTTACCCATTCTATAGTGCTGTAATTCCTTTTTGGATTACTGAAGAAAATTTCTTTACCTAAAAAGTTGAAACCAATATTAATGCTTGCTTCTAATCTCAGTGTGGTGGGAGGAAACAGGAAGCCCAATGTTGTCACATTAGAACTGCAGTAACAAGACACTCAGTTCATCAATTCAAACAGAATTTTAGTTAGTGCTCAGAACTCAGGAACTGTCTTTACACAGTCTAAAGTTAAAGATGCTTATTTTAAAACTCTGGTCAACAATTTCAAAACAGGTTTTATTCTGAAGTTTCTTCAAATGACTTTAGATTTTACCCAAAGTAACAAGTGGAGCAGACAAACCTGGAGTATTTCATGCACAGTTTGTGTATCACTGAGCAGAAGCAACTGTTTCATAGGACATTATTTAAGATAAATACCTCTCTCCCAAGAGTGCTAAGTTACTATTTTCTGCCCATACATCATTAAATTTTATTTTTATTGGATGAATGCACTTATATTACAAGTAGCAGTCAATTGTCATGTGTGATGGAGTAAAACTTACCTGGAAGAACTGTACTTTATTTATGAAATATCAGATTTCTAGGATTTTCTATATGCATGTGAGAGCAGCATAAACACTGACATATTTACAGAGTAATTCAGGTAGTTATTTCCATAATACAAGACCTGCTCTCATTTTCACGTAACTGAAATATGATAGAACTTTTCTAAATGTTAGAAAGTTATTCCAATTCTACAATGGATCAGCCATTCTTTAATAACTTGTTATTAACTGCTACTAACTTTTTAGAAATAACTTTTTTGCTGGCTCATATTCTCTAACCTTTTCATGTTGCAATCAAATAATCTATGATGTGATATATTAAACATAACACAACAGCACTGACAGTTTCATATTTGAAATCAGAATTAACTAATCAACCAATACTCCTTTATTAATGTGAAATGAAAAATATGTTGCATTTGGTTTCTGAATCACACACTAGTACTGTATAAGTGTAAACTCCAGCAGAAGTCATAAGAATACTCCAATAAAAATAACCTCCCTATCAAATAATGATAATAGGCAATTTTTAAAAGAACCTTTATGTAAATCTTTCATATTACATTATCCTGTGACCTAAATTGCAAACATAAAATGTTGTAATCAGCTGATTATCTGAAGTAAAATGAAGTATTTCTGTCTATTCTCTGAAATAGTTGTCACTGAAGACTTATTGCATTTTCAAACACAAAATTTTGAAAAGATAATTCTGATCTCATGAAATACTGAGAACTTATCAGTTGAGTATATTTTGCATAGAAACCCCATATCCTTAAGATTCTCTCTATTCACCAAATGTTTTCATTAATGTGACATGCAGATGTCTAAAAGTTAAATGGGCCATTATTAGCACCCTGGAATATGCAAGCAATATTTGAATTAATTGTTTAATCATATTGAGTTGCCTGTGGTACCAAGAAAAAGAAAAGCTAAATGTCAGTATTTCACACTGTCAATTGAAACGAGTCCCAGATGTTAAAACACTAAGCAACCTAAAAATCATTAATTTAATTTTAACCAAAAACTTTTCCAAAGCAAGCTTAATCTAGAAATTCAGTCTTTCCCTTCCCCCTCCCCAGCACAACTAAACATGGAAATAACCCCTATTTAATATGTGCAGTAACTGAACTAGGCAAATAGTAGGACCAATGTAAAGATTTTCATGTTTTCTGCCATAAAACCTCACTGGTTTTGATTAAGATTTTAACGGTTTTTAAGACAATACCAAAGATTCCAATACCAATTTTACTTGTTTACTAACATGTAAAAATGTCAGGCTTTGTTTTTCTCTAAGAAAACAAGTACTGTTTTTCATTGTGCACAATTCTAAAGTAGAAGAAAGCTTCAGTTGTTATCATTTTGTCTAAAATCAATGAAAAGCAGTTTTAAGAATTTAAGCTAATACAGCCTGCCTACTCTCAAAAACATACAGACTAGTGCCAAATCCAAATGGGACTTTTTTTTCAGAAATTTGAAGAAACTTAATTTAAGAATGAATAAATTCACAATATAAACATCTGCCATTGTTTTCAGTACAACACTAATTACAACAGTTGCTTATATTCTGAATGAACAAGTTCTAGAGAATATAGAAAGGCTTAGCCCCAGGAAGTGTCAAGAAATATCAGAGGACAGATTAACTGCTAAGGGACATTCACACGAGTGCTACAGATTCAAAAAGGGAAGAGATTACATACCCCTCTCCACCAATTCTTGTTATCTTTAGACGAAAATCAACTGAGTTCAGGCTGGGTGGCTTCCATTTCAAAATATCATCACATCGACCAGGCTTGTATTTCTGAAGCAGATTAAAATGCAGTTTAATTATGCTTATTGGTTTTCACTGGTTTTAAAAGTAACAATTCAGCCTTTCAGACTCTATTAGCTGTCTCAAATGAATAACAATAGTTAGTGACTGAAACAACGAATGACATTACCATGGAGGTAGTTGTGCTTCACTACTTTGCTTCTCCCTTTTAAAACTGCTTAGCACTGTAGCTCTGCCATTGCATACAATAAAAAGCTGAGAATGGAAATAAAAATTAGCATACTTCATTATCTCTGACTAATGGAAAATTTAAAAAAAGAAAATGAGACAGCACAGAAAGAAACAAAAACACTCAGGACATACAGAAAAGACAAATTTAAAGTAATCTCAACATTTTTTAACTATTTTATGAATAATATTTTTGTTATCCATGCTGTTGACTGACAAACCATGAAAAAGGCAGAAGCCATCATAGCGCCAGTTCTCAGAAAGACTCAACAGAAACATGTTCCTTCATAGCAAAGGAACTGAAGTTATGTAAAGATTAAAGAACATCATGATATACCAGAACATAAATAAGAGAGCATGTCTTGCTAAAGAGAGAGGGTACACATTTGAACCACAAGTTGAAAGGAACAATTTTCTCTTAAATTAGAGCTTTAGTTTCTCATGGTCTCTGCTTTCATTTACTAAGCTGCCATTTTGTTCATCCTCAGCTATCAGTGAGAGTTAACTTCTTGACCCCTTCCTTATCTTTCATAGCAATGGAGAAAATCTGAATTAATATGAATAGGGCAAAAGTAAAAGAATAACTTGCAGATGCATAGAATGAGAAAATTTACTTCTTTATTTATATACAGTGAGAAAATGTAAGCAATTTTATATGAAAAATGAAACTAACAAGAACATCCACTATCTTTTGGTAACAGCACAGTCATCAGCATCACACTGAACTCCTGCTGTGTAAAATATTTTCAAAATACAGACTTTACTGATGATAAACCTAACAGTTCTAGATCTAAAATGACAAAAGCAAATGAATTTTCTGTTTTCTGATAGAAGAATGTAAAGTCACTCTTTCCAAAACAAATGCAGAGTATCTTACCTACCATTTCTTGATGCAAAGATTGTCATTAATTCTTAATGATGCAAAAGGGATGGACCAACCTCTCTAAGTCATGGCACTGAATTTCTAAGGAAAAGCTACATCTGATCTATATAAAAACCTTCCTCACTAGAGCTCTTGTATCCTGACTCTGACAACAGCTGACAGCATGTGCTCAGGGAAGATGAAAAGCAAGGCTATTGTATATGATATTTTCTATTACTACTTCTTGAGAAACTACCCATTTTGAAGCTCAGAGACTTCCTCATGTGGATGTGATTCAAATGTGATTCCTACATATTTAGTTATTTTCAGTTTCTCTGCATGAACTTAGATAACCCCCTAGTATGTAAACCCCCATCAGCTGTAAAAGCCTGTGGCACAACCTTTCATGCACAGCCTGATTACCTTGCAGGAATAAAACCACTACCTTTTGTGGTGTTTGAACAAGTTTTTGTTGTTTTTGAAGACTTGCACTTCCCAGGGATCATACTAAAAGAGATGCTTAACAATCAAACCCCATTGTTTCCACACACATCATAGTTTCTTTTGCCTCTATATGCACAGAAATGCACTCAGCTCAGAGGCTATAATTTTATATGTACCGTTACGTTTTTTCCCCCACTTACATTACTCTACATTTATCTACATAAAAGTTTATGCACTCTTTTACCACTCAGCCACCCAGTCTTGTAAGGGCTTACTATAATTCTCCACATTTAGGACCAGCCCTTGCTGACCCATCAAGAAAACATCACTGAATGGTTCATCCAATTTTCATGCTTGCTTACATGCAGTACAGGTGGCTGCCTTCCCTGGTGAGGACTGAACAGTACCCTACTCTTTCACTCCTGCTTTATAAACAATTAGTTATCTCTGCAAGAACCTTTTAAGTCTCACATTACTTTAGTTTCTTCAGGAAAATTTTGACAAGAGGCTTTCTGGAAATCTTAACAAGAAAAACCACATGATCCTTACTTAAGTGTGTTTTGAACTCTTTGTTGGAGAGGCATAACCTTCCTTCCAAAAAGGTATGTAATTTTCACCAACTACATAAATCATGTTCACCCAGATACCAGCTACTATATTCCTTATTGTTTCTATTCCTTTGTCCAGTCCAAATACCAAACTTACAGGACTTATTTCTTCCCTGATCTTCCATGATACCTGTCCCCACATTTGTTTTTTTAAATTAGTATTGTATTTTCTACCTTACATGCTTAGGTACTAACGTAGATTTTTCACATAGGATCTACTATCCAATTTTTCCAAACTCTTTTTTCTAGACTGACAAGTTACATCCTCCTAAAAGTCAGTAAGAAACCAGCTTTATAAGAGACAGGAACAACTATTCCAAGATTAGTAATGAAAAGCAATGTTTTGACAGAATGTACCTGCATACCTGTAATTACACTGAAGTACAATTTTGACTTTAGTTTAAAATTAACTGGCTGGCTTACTTGAAAGGAATGGGGAAGGATTTGTTCATTGTGATGGAGACATTTTCTTTACCTTGAGAACCAGCATAGTGTGAGACAAGCCTCAAATAAACATTTTATTCTATTAATAAAAAAGTAATCTCTAGCACACCTCAAGTTATTCAAAGATATCTCACTTAGAAAGCAATAACAATAAATATACCCTTTTATATATTTTTGATTATTACATTTAGTTTTGACCACTGTCAAACAACAGCCTTCTCACTTCACAGCAATTTGTCGATACCAAAACACCTGGTAAAGGTAACAGGTAAATTACAGCTATCTTTTAAAGTTACAAACCTTAGATAAAACATCAGAATTTGATGCTCATACAAGGAACAATTTATCCTCCCTGGCCTCTCCCAGCTTCTTCTGTTACCATGAAAGACAGAAATTCGTGGAAGTGTGGCTCAAAAGGAGAATTCATTCAAAGGCCATATTAATAATCCCTAAGAAAGAGATTAATTTTTAACAGGTGAGTCCACACACATAAGACAGAACTAGTAAGTTATTGAGTTTGAATGCTAAGTGCAAATCAAATTCTTTAAATATGAGCTGAAGCCAAACAAGAATTTTGCTTGTTAAATATATGGAAACTTCACCTTAGATGAATCACTGCATACTGCAGACCTGTTCTGCGTGAAGTTACTCTTTATTTTAATTCCAAACCAAAATGTGAAGCAATCTGTTTGAGATGGAACTACACCCTAGCATTTTAAATATAGCATTCATAGCAATGATATCCTCATCACCACTCCCCAACAAATATCTATGTACACGACTACTTCTAAAACATATCAGATCCCCTGTCATCTCAAATACAAAGTTCATACTGCAATCTGAAACCTGTTAACCTAGTCTAAGCACAAAAGTTAGAACTCCACACCAAAAGGGAACATTGACAAATCAGAAACTATCTCAAATAGCTTTAAAGGATCGGACTAGGTGGCCTTCCAATCTAAATTATTCTGCAAAGTGTGTCTCTCTTTGCTTGCTGGTTCTTTTAGCAGCCATATTGGGTACATTTTAGTTTGCAAAACCCATGAACATTCACAATAAATGCCCCAGTTGTTCCTATTTACTATATTTTAGTTGTGGTAGCTGGGCAGCTCTGGTGCATGCAAACTGAATTCCATCAATGTAACACCAAATTTGAAGTTCCCCTTCAGGGACACACCTAATGGCCTTCACACCAAAGTACAGACACCAGAGGCCAAGACAAAGGCCATTCCATTGCATTGCTACCTTGCACCTATGGAACACAAACAAACCTGAGCTGTAAAGGTACCCTGCAACATCCTAACCTGCTGCTTCAAAGAAATAAGGGTATCAGTGCCTTCAGCTGGCTATGAACCCTAAGCTCTCCAATTTTTACTTTTCTTTTACATCTTTTTTATATCCACTCACCATCTACCCAACATTTCTTCTATCTTTTCAGTAGTGGTAGTAGTCGTCGTATAAATGCCCTATCTTCTGTAGCCATTCTCTCCTGGCAAAACCTCAGGCTCTTCTTGCTTTCATGAAGAGGATGAAGATCAGGGACAACAGATGTGTCAGAAGTAGCATTGCAAATGTGCCCCTACTATGGGCATCTTGAACTTCAGGCAAGAATACAATAATGACCCTAAAACTCAGGTGCACATTGAACACCTTGGGATGAAGAATCATCACTGAAGACAGCTCAACAGAAAGGACATCCTGTGGCATCCCTCTTAGGCTGCTAAACCCATTGATTTCTCACCTCAAACTCAATTCCAGAGGCTCGAGTGGGTCTAGTCAAACCACTATGAGGGTTTTGTTAGACCCTTGTTAGAACCATTTTAGCACTGCAGGGTACAGTTATGTTGAACCTCAATGCCCTGTCCTGTCCCAGAGTACTAAGTCTAGTTCCCCCCTTCTTCCCCAGCTGCCTAAAGAGGGGGCCATTCTTTTTTCATCTCCCATCAGATCAAGAGAAAGGCTGGCCCTCAAAGCCTCAGGTTCTGTTATCTTAACTTTCGCTGACACATTTCTTGTCAGTTGCAGATAGCCTCACACACAGGTTTGGGATTTGCCTAAAGCCATGTGTCAGCATCTGCATTCAATGGATGGCCCAGCAGAAAGCTGAAAGCCTAGACAATGGAGATATCAGAGGCCCTTAAGGACGATAAACTTTAATTCCAAATAGCTGCTCCCACATGGGATAGATGTTTCTGCTCAGTATTTTGTAGGAGGAAGAGCAGGGTTAGTTTCTGGGACTGCATTCTGGGCAGGCAGTCTGGGGTGTGGGGTGGTGTTGACTCACCATGAAGACACCCACCTGGAAGGCTGAGTGAGTTCAGCCTGAAGTCTAGACAAAACAAACAGTTTCTCCTAGCGACTGAAAAGGAAGAGGTGGTGGGATGATCAAGAGAGAAGTTCGTGTCTCATCAAGAAGTGGGAAAGAAGGTTTCCTTTACAAGGGTGGATGTCTCACTATCCTACAAAGTCCAAACAGCCAGCTCTACCTCCCATAACCCTTCTTAAATACCATCCTCCTGAAGTGCAAGCAGCAGCTAACACAGGCCACCTTACACTTCACTTCCTCCATATCTTCCCTCACTCCTTCCAAATGACAGGAAGCCAGCAAATAACCCAGCTCTTTCTTTTCTCCTAAGTGGCACAGAGCTGCTGCTTGTCAGCTCTAATTTCTCCTCAGTAAACTGGTCAGACCTAGCCCTGCAAAGTATCCAAAGGCTGCAAAGCTGGCAGCTGCAGGCACACACCAAATTAGAAAGAAAGCTAAAATAAAGGGCACAGAAAGTTCAGGGAAGGTTTGTTTGCATTGTCATGCTTGCCCAAGAGGTATGAAAGGTTGAGTACCTTTGAGGAGAGACAGCAGAGCAGGTGGGAGGGGATGGGGTTAACCAAGACTGGGAATCTACTGGAGTTCTCTTAAATCATTAAATGTAGTTTTCCACATTAACTACAACAAACCTATAATAACAACAAATCTGCTCCTCTTACAATGCAAAACAGTGTTAAATGTTTTATCTGAAGAGCACTACTTAATTCTGAGGCCTCCTAATCCATAGAGCAGCTGCTGGCCAGCCCAATCTAATAGTTGGCATTCAGCTGGGTAAGCATAAAGACAGAACTATTACCCAAAATGTGTTTTTATTTTCTTGCACTACAGACCCTGGATCATTTTAAAGAACCAAAAGGATTGATTATAATCAATCATTTCAGGCTAGACTTTATAAAGAAATGAGCTGAAAACATGGAAGTTGCTAGATTGTTGTTGACAGATTATGTGAATAAATCACAACAATGGATCAAGAAACCACAAGATCAAAGGCAACCATTAAGTCAATTGTATATTCATAGATTTTTAAGAGTGGAAACCATCACTAAGTTCATTGAGTTGGCTCTGTTGCATAAACAACAGAGAAACTTGAACAATGTTTATATCAAGCTTATAACTCCTATTCAAACTACAGTACTGTTTATCTCAAGTTTATAATGCTTATTCAAAATACAAGACACCTTTATGAAAAATACCACATAATGAAGAAATCACAACATGTATCTTAGGAAAGTTACTACAGCTGTTTATAATAGCTGTGCTTAAAAATGCTTATTCCTACATGGAGTCTTGTTAATGCCTTGCTTTAGACTGAAGCCTGGCTCTCCATATAATTACTTCCCTTTTTAAGATAAAATGAATAAGTCTGAGTCTCACTGCATGGATAATTTCCCCATTGGCTAATGTATACATCATAGTGTAATTGCACAAAAGCCTTTAGAAGAGTAGGCAACAGAACTGACTCTACTATTCCAATATTCTTTGCATCGCTTACACATACAGCAGAACACAAAGCATACTTGTATTCTTCTGCATTGCACTGAGAGGTGTTGATAACTAGCTCAAATAATTCTTTTCAGGTTCATGCCTTTAGCTGGGACTTAACACACTTACTCCTGGAAATACAGTCCACATTTGCCTGTATTCAAGCACCATCACAAGATAAAATGATCCACCTTAGCCTACATGATGGATTTTTCAGGAAAACAGGTAAGTTTGCTGAAGAAGTTCAAAATATTAACATAAAAAAGTTCAAAATATGACCATAAAAACATATGCAAAATCTCAACACTATCATTAAACCCTTAAAGCCTTCATGGTAATGTACTTCTTTAACTATCACCAAAAGAAACAACAAAAACAAACCACAAAAAACAAAAACAACAAAAAACAAACCAGAAAAAACAAAAACAACAAAAAGAAACAAAAAAACCATACAAACAAACAAAAGAAAAAAATAAAAACCCAAACACAACCAAACTAAAATCTACGCGAGGAAAAAAGTTATGTTACCAGCAGTTAATTCCAACTCCTTCTGTTCCTCAACGTGCCCATACAACCAACCTACAATCTCCCCATAGTTCCCACAGACCACCACAGTAATTCCTCATGCATTCTATTTTTTTTTGTCAGGGAAAAAGCTAAGCAAAAGGGAATGTGGCACCAAAAGTTTCTTGGTCATTGATGGATTAATGCTTGCTCTTGCTGTATATTGAGCAGGACACTGGGAGCTGGAAGAAAGGGATATACCAGTCTGATCATAGGCCCACTGCACTCCCCAGCTGAGGAGCACAAAGTCCAGCTTTTCTTATCGATGCCAGAGCCAAACCAGTTATTTAAAAAAACTGCTTTGAGAGCAGCGGGATCACCCCTAACTCACATCCTCGGAGGTGAAGGCAAACAAGTGTTGTAGACCATGGCATTGCTGGTGGTCACTGGTCATCAGCAAACCAGCTCAGAGATTATTCATCCCACCCACAGAGAAAGCTACTTTGAATGTTGGTGGTCTAGGAGAGAAAGGAGAACAATGTCCAAAAGCAAATGCCTCCAGATTCAAACAACAGGGTGTGTGACTACAAAGACTGATATACAGAAAAAGTGAATAAAATTAGTGCTTTGATCTGAAGTGGACATTGGAAATAAACACTTGGACAACACTTTCTACTTAGACCAAACATCAGACAGTAAGAGAAAAACATTATTGCTCATTCTTGCACTAAACCATCATATTTATTTCTCATTTAAAATATTCTAGAGCTGGCCCAACTGACTATCTATCTTCACCAAATATATTCCACATACCACAGAGGCAGAAAGAGAACTCTTAGAAAGTCTGAAGAATTCAGAGGCATCCAAGAAACTTCTACGAATGAATGCAATAGATGAAGCTTTTGACAAATGCATTTCAGCAAAGGAAAGACGCATAACTTCCAAAAAGGTGCTTTGGAAAAAACCTCTTCAGTGGCACTCAGTATATCAAAGACCATCAGGATTCCTTTGTTCTTTAAAAACCAAATCAAATGTACCAAATACTAATTTCTTTCTTGTAGAAATTTGACATAATTTCTGTATAAACTCTGTATAAAGTAGGCATTTCTTTTAATAAATGTGAGTCAACTGTTCCTGTATTTGTGAAAGAAATATAGGGAGATGTGATTTGTAAGTACTCCTAAGAGTGATCAGGCTAAGAGAAACTCCTGGATAAACTGGTACTTTTCAGATACCTGTCAGTTCTGAAAGGCATTTTCATAGTTGAGACAAAACACAAGAATCTAAACACAGAATGGAAAATATGTAAGAACACAAAATGGCTGCAAACTTCATACAGCTCCAAAACACTCCAAAAATTCAAAAGCTTTCCAATTTCATGCAAACAGTTTTCATGTTCTACCAAACCTTTCACCAAGCACATCCTGTGTCTAACCATGGAGAGACTGCCATAATGCCCAAACTAAAAGATGACAAAAAAAAAAAAAAAAAAAAAAGCTAATTAATTTCCTTCGTGAAACTCTTTTAATGAAAAGAAATTAATAGATGCTGGTTTTAATGCTTAGCGTTCTAAATTACTGATTCAAACCACCTGAACAATCAAAGAGCTGCAGTATCAGAATAGATACACTGAAGTTCAACAAATATTTGATCAGCTTGAAAATAAGGCTGCTATTGAATTCCAGACATTACACAAAGTAACGATGTCACATCATTGAAACGTTGTCACATTATTGAAAGCAAATCTGCAACAGTAACTTTAGAGACTCAAAAAGATGGAGAAAAGACAAGCTCCTTGGCTAAACTCAAATAATACAGTGTCCATGGTTAAGCCAAAAGGATGATAGAGACAACTCCAGATAACACAGTTTTAAATAAATTATTACTTGACAGTGAAGTCTCCATGCTGCTTTAATTCCATGTAGACAAACAAATTTGTGTTAATTCTTCCATTCTTCCACTTTAAAAATCAAAATAAGGAAAAATTAATGTGTTTTAAGACACAACCACATCTGTATTCCAGAAATTTTTCCTTTAGAGAGTTAAAGAATTAACTAGGAATGACACTTTTTAATGCATTAGGACTGGTTAGCTGTCAATAACTGTTTTGGAACAGGTGTTTTGAGAAAATGTTATTGTACCATAATTTGTCTTTTATGAAAATGTGACTTGAAGCTATATGAAGTGGATTGAAAACTATTATAATCAAAATTACCTATGAAATATTAATCTTAAATGTCATACCAGACTAAGAAGCAAAACATGCACCCATTTAAATACTGTTAGATTATGTTTTATACTAAGGATTTTAACACTTGAATGCAAATCAGGTTTAGAAGGTTAACCTATATGGAGAAATTATTTTGTTAATATGTTAATAGAAAACTGCTTTTTCCAAAAGTGCCTCTGATCCTCAAGCTAATGTAATATTTATACTGGACTTTGGTAATTGGTGGGCTAAACGTCTTCTCCTCTTGCACTTTAATTTAGCTTTATACCTCCAGCTTCATTAAACATCTTGTTTCACGGCTATACTAATAGCTTTTCTCAATATTGCATTAAGCAAGGAGAAAAATATGAGGACATTTTATTCATAACTAACATCATTTACATGTTAATCATATTAATATTTGATAAATGTAGTTCAGATCACAACCAAAACTCTATGTTTATAGCAATCAAAATATAGCAGGCACAAAATTTTTTTCCTCCTCCCCCCAGCACATTACTATGAGCAGCAGAAACCTATTTTTGATAATTTCTGTCCTTTCATTAGATATAATGGTCTGCACCTAGAAACTCCAATACATGGGTTTGAGGCAAAACCGAAAAAGTAAATGGCTTCAAATCCCTGGCTAATGTATATGTGATCCAAAATGGACCAACTGGTGTCTGCCTTTGATTATAAACTCTGCTTTTGGCAAACTAAGGTAACTATTGAACAGCTACATGCTTCTACCTTTGTGACAAATAATCTCCTGACAAAAGGACTATAGTGTCCATGGTCAAAGGAATTGGTGATGCTCCATGGTTGCTACTTAAGATATTAGATTTATATTGCTCTTGATTATTTTGTAATCTTCTGGATTTTCACCATCACTAACCTCATTTATAACTTCATTGCATATGTGCTATGTAAGTCTTCCAAAAAATTAACACAATAATAGAAACACTCAAGACACTTCAGTTGGTCTTCCATTGCTGTATTTCACTCTATATTGCACTTTCTATCACTAAGTTAAACTGAGATGGCCTCAGCATGTAGCAGCAGTGTAAACTGTCACCAGGAACTATTGTATTTACTTCTTCAGATGAAATTTTGCTTCAAATTCAGCTTCACAATTCATTAACATCCTTAACCAGAAATTAATAGTATGGAAAAGCTCATATCTACCTAACTTTTTCTCAGCCATACATAGTTAATTTCTACCTGTCTAGAAACACACATAAACAAACCCAGAGGTAAGAAGCTAAATGGCTTAAAACAACTGTCCATAAACTGTTGGGAGAACCAAGATAAAACAGATGCACTCCTGGCTCACTCCTTTACTGGTTTTTTCTTTTTCTCTCTTAAAGCTTATTATTCTTCTCTCTGCCCCAGCAGCACAACAAATCTTTGAAAGACTCTTAGGGAAATCATCTTCCCTCTAATCTTCCTTTCACACTTTCACTGTGAAAAAAGCCTTGGTCACATGAAGCCAGTAACATTGGAGAACACATCGATTTTCATTGTATAAAGTGATGTGTAGTTGCTTCACTGCATCACTTGCAGTGAAGCCAAAACCTTCTCTCATTTCTCCAACCCTATGGCACCAATCTCTCTTCACCTTCTGTCCTTTCATTTTTACCACCTCTGTCCAAATTCAAGCTTAAGTGTAATCACTTTAAGTGTCATCACCTAAATTTACACCAGAGAAAGAAGGAAGTCAGTCTCTCAGAGGACTTCCTTCTTTTTGGCTAGTTAGTTTGTGATGAAAAGTCCTTAGAAGCCCCACAAAAACTGGGCTGGATCAGCGGAAAGTATTCAGTGCTTCAAGTCTGACAGCCATAGCATCCTGGCATAACAAAAGAATCTCCATGAACTGAGCAGCAGTGCTTTTGGCTGACTCACTACAATAACCCAATTTGGAAGCTGGGTAATTTATCAGTATTAGAGGCCACATTTGCAGAAGCTCTAACCTGTAAATTTAAGGCTTCATTATAACATCGGGTTTGTTGACATTTTTAGTAAGCACGATGATATTCAGTATACCAGGAATAATATTTCAGAAAATCCCCTCAGAGCCCTGGAAGATTAATGAAAACTACCAAACTTCAACAAAAAAGATGCAAAAATATATTTCAAAATACTTCTTGAGGAATGCCAATCTTAAAAGAAAAGAATGAAGCCTTACATCAAATGGCAATCAGTAGGCTGGAGTTTTTAGCTAGTCTGAACATAAGGAGAAATGTGCAAGTACTAAGAAATTGCAGCATGTTGGTCTCAGACATAGTCCAATTTCTCTTTATAATTCCAGTGCTAAAAAGCCCCTCGAGCTGAATAGATATGCCTGAAAGATGATGCACAGAATTGCCAGCAGGATTTTTTCTACATGTTGCTAAATGTATGCTACACAAAATTGTCATTAAGGGCTAGCTTATTACATCTTACAGGGCTACAAATCTCCTTGAATTAAATATTCATGAGCCTTGCTTGGAATACTGAATCCTGTGGTATTTTATAATAAACAATAGAAACTAGCCTTTTCAACTCCGTATTCTAGTATATAAATTATGAAATTGTGAGTTTCAATCATATTAAATTCATCACTAGCCATTGAAATGAAAATAGCAAACCACATAAGGATATTTCATATCCTTATTTTCAAAAGGAAACATTCATACAACATGGGAGTTAAGTCCCACCAGTAGAACTCAGCATGTGCTCTGCAGTGCTTTCACTTGGCAAGTAGCAAGCTGATGTGCTCAGAGATGAAAAGCAAAGTGGGGAAAAAATGTATATGAAAAAAAAAATCAGTATGTACTTTCTCTTTCAAGTCTCCAACAAGACTAATACAACTTAAAACTGCATTTTCAGGAGACTAATTTGGATAATGAGCAGGGAAAAATCCCCATCTAAGAAGAAAAACCATACCACGCCAAACGAGAAAATGAAGGAATCCTGCCCACTCTTCATGTGAAATTAATCCTCGTAGTCCTGACTTGGGAACAAACAAGTCAGCGTCTCTGGGTAAGAACAGATTAAGTTGAATAGGATAGCTATTTGCTGAGCACTGTAAGCAAAGGGAAAAGAAATATAGGTTGTATTTTAAGAACATTGCTCAAAAAAAACCCCAGTTACTGTGAAATTAGTTGCTATCCTTCTTGGGAAGAACATTCTTCCATTAAAAGCAGTGTTTCCAATGTAAGTTGTTAATATTGCCTTGCAACCAAACAGTTGTTCCTGCCACATCAGATTTTTCTGCCCCTTCCACAGAGCATGACCACACAAACACCCATCAGACATGCAACACAAAATCTCTGGTTTGAATACTGGGATTGAGCAACTGCCATGAAGAACCTGTTCCAACTTCTCTGCTCCTGGCAGGCAGCTTTCATTCTGTTACTGGCAGAAGGGTTAGTCAGACTTTTTCCTCCTTTCCCTTTTCTTAAATGTTCCCTTTTTAATTATATCAAACGTTTAAATGTTAATGTAGCTGTGCTTTGAGCAGGCAAGCTGCTGAAGGGCCAAAGAATTAGGGGAGAGGGTAAGTGACAATTACCATTTGCCAAAACAAATGTCATCGGGTTTAGCTGCTATTTAACAGTTTAACATTTTAACAAGGGAGAATAGAAGGAGTAGTTAAGCACAACTTTTCCATAAACAAATGTACAATGTATTTAAAAAACAGAATTATATTTCTTAAGAAAGAGAACTGCAACTCATAGTGTCACATCACCAGCATCCATCAAGTGAATTGAAATGTCTGACCTGCAGTCACTGGAAAATACTGGGAGAAGAAAGCAGACAAACCTGAGCCAGTTCAGGAGAAGCTTCTTTCAAATCTGATTTCTCTCCCAAGCATCCTTTTTCTTAATATCATAAAAAGACAACAATCCTTTCCTTAACCTCTAGAACATCAAACACAACTGAGAATGCCATAGGAAAAAAATACCATCACTGATTCAAGCAAGACTCTGTGATGATATTTGGAAGACAGTTTAAAAATCTCTTCCAACCTGCAAAATAAAGCAAGTTTATCACTTCGATATAAATGTTACTAAAATGCTGAGATCATGAAGAGCATGCTAGTATGAATTCTGAGCTAATAAATTAGATCTCTGTGAAGCTCAATCCTACTTGTGAAACAACTTCAATACAGTCCTTCAAAAACTTTATTAAAGCAGAGTGAGCAGTACAGAGATAGCAACAAAGTGAACAAGCTCACCAGTCATCGATCCAGCAGGTACTCCAGAAAGAATTAGAGAGCCATGTGGAACTACATCTCTCTTGACACCAAGAACAGTAAGTACCATGCTCATTTTATGAGCTGTCTTGTAAAAAACCTTTTCTCTTGCATAGTACATCCTCAACAGAAGGAGAACATGGCTTTTATAAACCAAAATCATTCAATAAGCTAATTGTTGAAATTAAATTCTAAAGCTGGGACAAAAAATATGAATCTTAGCAGATGGAGAGTCAATGGTACCGGTTTTGGCAGAAAGATCTAGAAATTCAGTTCAAGTGGAAATCAAAGACATTTTAGGTAAATTGAGCTATAACAATGATTGCAGTGAAAGTTGAGGGAGACTATCAGGTGAAGCACCATTCTGCATTTACCAAAATACTAAAATAGGTGGATCAAAGTTTTACCTGCTTTACACAGACGACACTTAGGTTATTAGGCTTTTGAGCACATTTTCTCCTCAGTTGCACATGTGTATTTGTGCTTTAAAAATGTGTGAAATTGGAAAAAGCTCAGAAAAAAAATGGGTTTCAAAAGGGGTAGCAGCTCAGGTCCTGACAACTGTTTGTAACTGTTGCAAACAGACATATTACAGAATAATAAGCTCCAAGAAGGTATTACAAAGAATCTGAAGCTTTAAACTTCCCCTCACAACTGGGGGTAAAAGAGAAAGACCATTAAAAAAACAAAACCACTCTAGGACACTAAAACCTAATTAGAGCAGAAGAGTGGTGTACAAAGGGAACAACAGTCAGCTGTTCATTAGGAACAGAAGGAAAGCAATTTTGTCTTCGGGGTGGCATAAGAATACTTAATGGTGTTTAACTCCCTGCATCCATCCTCCCCAGCACCCTCTGTACAGGAGGGAATAGGTCACACTGTGTTCAACAACCAGTATTGTTCCCTAACCCCTTCTATTCCAGCACCTGGGGATCACAGCCATGTGCATTTAAGTAAGTGCAATCTTGTAGAAGAGAACTGTGAGCATGTGTGACTGCAGTCAGAAAGGCAAGACAGCAGTCAAAAGCTGCCTGCAGGTGACCATGACATTGCCCTAACAGTCACTAAAGAAACTCCCCTTTATGAATAGCTGCCAAGATTTTCATATCTCAAAACCACTTCTTTCAACTCAAGAAAAAAAGAGGTTTTGTAATTTACCCCTAAGCCAATAACTGAATCTTAAATAGTGAGCAATATCATGACTTGAATTAAAAATTTACTGTTATTCAAAATTCCCCTCCAGTAAAAGGCAGTTCTCACATTAAGCCATTAGACAGCTAAACATTTTTTTTTCTAAAACCAGCAAAACTCTACCTTACTTCTTTAATAGTTGCAGGCTTTTTTAAGCAATCAAGATATGTACAAGCAGAGCAGTATACCCAGTTAAAATCAAGCTGGAATATCTAGTCTAGTAAGAAAATATTATTGAAAAACCCTTGCTTTCTGCTTGATCAAAATTTGAATAACTTTTTTCCCTTCCATTTTTTTTTTCCTGGCCAGTCACCTTTAATATGCCTAAGAAATTAATTCATATATATTTGCAGTGAGATACTGTGAAGTTTCAGAAGTAATGGAATAACACCCACCAAATTTGATAGAGGACAGAATCCTACTTCTTTTGAGGGCCTAGGACAATATGCAAGCAAATGTCATGGAAACAGAAGCTCTCTCCATAGTAACACCATTTGTGGCACTGTAGCTAACCACTCTAAGATACTCCAAGACAAGGTATTAGCTTAAACCCAGTTTTCATTTAGTATTTGTTCCATAACATTCCATATATCTATCAGCCACAAAGATTTATTAAAAACATTAATAGTTCACAAGACCATAGTATCAAAGTCAAACATAAGTATAAGGGCAAACTAATCAACTGTGATAAAGCAAGTCTGAGTAACATTGTCTTTTGGGGAAAAAGCCAAGAGACCGACGGCACTGTAAAGAATAATTATATAACAGCTGGTTTCTACTACAGGCTCTGACTCCATGCAACAATTGTCAGATGTGCAATAGCATCTTACATGAAACACATAAAAGGAGCTACAGAGTAAGACACATAATAGTAAAATAAATTTTTAAAAAATATAAAAATATATAATTGCACCCAAGCAACCCTTGTTACCTGCTGTTACATAAAAATTTAAATTTTTTAACAACCAACCCAGCAACCAAAACCAGCTGAACAAAGACTCCAACTAGCATTGTAGCTGCTCTCCATGGAGATGGACCAGCTTAGTGCACAGCAATCAGAGCCATGGGAATGATTTTCAATGAAAATTTATTTGACAAATTGGGTCCTGTTGTGAACTATCTGTATGCAGTTCATGACTCTGACAAAAAGAAAAATCCTGACTAATTTTGTGGCAATGCTTGTTGGCCCATTTTCTGATCTGATGTCCAATGCAAAGTTTCCCTTCCCTGACTGTTACTAGATACAAGGCATGTGGTACTACGTGTCCCTTCCATCCAGGAACTCAAAAGGGTCAGTAGTGCAAAGGGGTACAAAAACACATTACCTCTGACATTTTTGTAAGTAAAGTACCAGGTCTTGCAAGCATAGAAAAGAGAGCTTATCCTGCAGATTTTTTTTAAAATGTCAACAATCAATCACAAAAATCATTCATCTGGTTGTTCATATGCAAATTATGAAATGTTACACTTGTTCTTTTACTGGTTCAAGAACTTTAATGAAATGTAAAGTTTAAACTGAATCATGTAACAATGAAAAGCATCATGACTGTATTACTGTAATACTTAAGCTGTCTGAAAATAAATCAAAAAATAACTTGACCAGTCTATGTACATGGAAGTACTCCCATATATATATTTTAGAAGTACTCCTCTATATATATTTTAGAGAGTAGAGCTGATTCCACTCAAAAATCAAACATATTCTTCCAAAAGCATTTCAGTAGTGCTTAAAAAAAAAAAAAACCAAAAACAAAAACAAACCCAAAAAACAAAACAAAAAAAAACCAAAAACAAACAAACAAACAAAAAACCACAAAAAAAACCTCTGAAGGTTTCCAAAATATAATATATGCAATATGGTTCACTACATACATGTTTGTCTTACAGAAAAATCTGTATTACTTAAATCTGTTTTACTTAAAACTGATACCTTTCAAAAATATTCTGTAAGTAACAAACAAAGCAATAATGCTTTTGTCTACTGGCCTTTGTCTACTGGCCTTGGAGCCAGCTCTGTTAGAAGAGTAGGGGGAAGAACCTCAAAAGCTAAATATGAATTTGCTTTGCTTGATGTTAGTTGATGGTAAGACTCCTGCAAAGGAACATGCTGCCTAAAAACTAGCAAATACTGACCTCTGCCAGTCTCTTCTTCAACTAAGCTCACATTTTTCCTCATCATCACATGCATCAGACAACTTGCAGAATAGATTTAAGTAGGAAACTGGAATTTTACATTTCATACTTGAAGGCAAAAGGAACAACCTTGAAACTCTTATTTTGTTAACCACATAGCAAACTTCTTTTTTCACCTATTTTGAGCTCTGAGCACTATGAGCACTGGATCCTGTGATCCACTTATATTTGTTAAACAGTTGTTTCCAAAACGATTTCGAATTATCCTTTATTCTTCTGGTTCCTTCTTCTCATTACCAGCAGAACAAGCAATATTTTCCCTTAACAAAGGCAACATCAATTCATTGTCTGACAAGTCCCACAGATACACATTTCAATTGCTCTCATAAGTTAAAAGTTCTCTAGAGAATCTCATGTTGCTTAAAACACATTTTGTTTCAGCGGTTGGATGAATATACAGATGCAAGATCTCCCTGGGATGTCTAGTGATCACTGTTTGGAAACAAGCAACCTCCTGTTTGTCAGTTTAAACTTGTCAAAACTTTCAGATAGGATGTAACAAGTGTACTAACTGGTTTTTAAAGAACAATTGAAAGAATACAGAACATCTGCATTTTGGAAATCTGAGAAAATTTCCAGCTAAAACTTCTAATCATTTTCCCCTTTTGGAACAAACCAGCAGACATGTTGTAGTTGTACATTCCCCTATTTCAGTGGAAAGCTCCTAGAGTAATGTGAAAAAAAATGAATTTCATTTCAGAAGCACAACTAACAGCATAAAAAGAAAATAAGCTTTTGCTTTAGGAATATCTACACTAATTACACAGGAAACCTTCATCAGGTTTCTACCTCTGACTTCTATAATCAAGGCATGAAGTCCAGCACTGCCCTTCCACCTCTGTACTTAATAGACCTGTGTGATACAATCACATCTAAATTATTCACCACAGACCTCAGTGGAAGACAATGAAATTTTCATAGCAGCAATTTATAACTTTCATATCAAGCTCAAGACTTTCATTTTTAATCATGTTAATGGACTTGGTTCACTATTTTTGTAGTATCAAAGGCTATGAGAGCTGATAAAAGGAACAGAAAGTACAATTACAACTGAAACGAAAGTTACTGTCAGTCAAGAGGAGACTGAATTATCACACAGTGTTCTGTTGTACCTCTTCAGTAGAGAATACTATTCCACAGCTACCTCTGAGCCTTGCAGAGTAGTGTTCTGTACAGTGTCATGAACATGATTATTTTAAATGTGCGGTCACCAATATGCATAATGACCTTCAAAGATTTATCTAATAATACATGCTAGCACCTAAGAAAAATATTCTTATAATTAAAAAATTCAGTTACCCTTTTGGTGATATTTATCATGCGTTTTCAAAATTGCTGTTTATAAGAACAGTGACCCAGGAAACACTCCAAATCATAAATAACAGGGTAATGTAGAATAAAACATTCTGCTTTTAAAGAAAGTGTCTCTAAATGTTTTGACCATCCAGATACCGCAATGCAAGTGCTGATACCCCTCTGAAAGTCATCCTGTTTTGTCACATCTCAGGTATATACATAATTTTTCTGAAATGCTAGGCTACTGCTTACACTAAACAGCAGGATGGAAATCTAGATAAATATTCTGTTTATCCTGATACCACTATTTTTGTTTTACTGCTGTGCTCCTGCCTAATAAAGAATATGAACATTTTATGAAGAATTTTCATGAAAACTTGAAAGGTTTGTTGGCTGTCTTGTTCTGCCATGTACAAAAAACAGAACTAGGAGAAAACAATCACAACCTAGTTCTTCCAAACATTTTGCTATATCTTTTCAGTTTGACAGAAAGAGTACAGAGGGATAATAAATGAAGTACCCTGTTTATGGATATCTATTCTGGGATCTGAAGAAAACAGAGTGTTGACAAAACACTTTCTACTGTATTGTCCAGTTTCCAAAACATTCCTGATTTATCAACTTCTTAGTCCTGGAGAGACTGCTGTAAATTTCAGGATGAGTTGGAACACTGCTATGAAGACAAGTGACCACTTCATTAATCTATTCAAGATCTGAATCAGATGATTCAGTAAAGAGTTCTCACTGATTCAAATAAAACTCTTTTAGATTTCCCTATGCAGCTATAAAAGAGATTTTTTTTCAAAACTGATCCACAACACATATAAATCATTATAATTTTTGGAATACAGACCTACTCATTTAAAACACGTGTGTTTTGCAGAAGCTGAACCATTGTGTTGGTATTGCCACTTGAAATCCCATTTACAGTATATATTCCTAATATTTACCTATTTATTTTAGTTAGAAAGTACATGCAAACATAATTAGAAGCATGACAACAAGTGCCCTCCACAAGTTCCCTGAGACTGGAGCTGGGTTTGAGACAAAGAAACTATGCAAAAACCATTTTTGAAAGCCTTTATGACTGATGATTCTACAAGTTTATTTTCCCAACATTTAAAACAGTAGCAGGCAGAGAAAGTGGTTTTTTTCTTTTCCTAAACAACACATGCAAAGACACTACCATATTAATGTCAAATGACAATCCCAAGGATGACTAGTACACATAATGTAGGAAAGATCTTTCCTACTGCCACTGGCAGGCAGAATGATTAAACTGCACAACAGAAGTTCAAGAACCCACTTAGACAGCACCCATAAATGCAGTTCACTGCCTGAGAAATCAGAGAATGTCAGGCAGTACAGGTTATTAGCAAGCAAATGAGACAACATACCAATTAAGACCAACACTCTCCTTAGGTAATCAAATTCAAGGCACTGACATCTATTCAGGCTGACATAATAAGAAAGTCAGGTTAAACAATTCTGGCAAATAGCAAATACGTTTGCATTTCAATCTGAATGTACTAGAGGACCAAGAGCAGAAAGTTAAACAAGAAAGTTTTGCTACACCCCCACCTTACTAGATTTAGAGCTGAAAATTATTCATAAAGGGAAAAAGCGAAATGTAGATATTTTTTGGGGTGTGAGTTATCTCAGGTTCTTGGAAAGTAAGTGGAAATCATAAAAATCTGCTACATTCAAAAATCATGGTACTTCTATCTAAGAATCTAACAACTTAAATAAGGTGTAATCAATTTAATAAGATCTTAATTACTGGTGTTGGGTTAGCATTTCTTAATTTTCTTGTTTTCTGATTAAAAAAAAAAAAGTAGAAAACAAGCCACCCCAAGTGAGCAAAGACAAACTTGAATTGGTATAAAAGTTTTACTTGCATAGTCACAGGAAACTCCTCAAAGGAATATTGTGTACTGCTAATACATTTGTGTATATTTGTAAAGCATATGAAAAAAAAATTGGGTATTTGAGATAGGAATAGCTACTTAAGAGATGAATTGCAAGGAACATTGCCATGGAAATTGAATATAACAACTATTCATAGGCAGAAAAGAGTTGCAAAGCTCAGTGGCATTTCAGGAGATCGACAGCAAGTTCTCTGTTAAAGGAAAACCTACAACTGCACAAAAAGTGCACACTGATATGACAGCAGCATCCCCTGACTAGCAACAGATTCAGTCAGGAACATTACTCTTACAGAAGAAATCACATTTACCAAATGATCTTTAGATACTCTAAAGATGAAAGGTTTTAGTAATGTGAATCAACACAAAAGACTGATGAAAACTATTCTCTCCAGATTCTCCTTTGTTCTGCTGCAAACTCTAGAGGAAAAAAAAATCATGTGGTCTTAGCATCCGTGTTAACAAACTGAAGTGCTGATGTCTTCTCCCAGGATGTCTTCTCTCCATAGGATATGTGGGAACAGTTCAAAGCTGTGCCAGGGAGTTTTAAACTGGACATCAGGATGTGTTTCTATACTTGAGAGGATGGTGAAACATTGAACAGGCTTCCTAGAGAGGGGGTCAATGCCCCAAAGCTGTCACTGTTTAGGAGGCATTTAGTCAATGTGCTTAATAACATGCTTAAATTTTTGGTCAGCCCTGAAGTGGTCAGGCAGTTGGACTAGATGAGCTCTGTAGGTCCCTTACAACTGAAACAGTCTGTACCATTCTATTCCATTCCATTTCCTCCAAATCTGACATGAATCACTACAAAAATAGAAAACTAAATCCAGAAACATGTATTTGTTAGAAGCAAAAATCTATGCTATTATACGATTCTTCCTAAGCCTTTATTTATCAGCTTTGGTATTGAGAGTATATTTGGTATATCTGAGTCTGCATGAAGCCATTGCTTGCTATTGCACCAGAAATACATGACAATAATTGTTACCCCATCACTGATAAACAGGATATCTGAGCTTCAGAAATGAGCCAGCAAGTGACTATGCCTATGATTAAAGATTTACACACCATTTAATAAAATATATACTGTGGAAGAAAAGGCTTTCCAATTATATAGGATTATTTATGACAAACTGGCACTGCTTAATGAAACAAATCATGGAGATATTTTATTTGGTGGTATCTTTTGGAGTTATTTAATTCAGTTTTAACTTCAGTGATTTTGGAAGAACTTTCACAATGACAGAAAATAACACAGCCTATTATACAATGGGAATAGCACAAATAATTAACAGGCAACCAAGCATTTCAGATCACCACTAAGTCTGCCAAAGGAAAGGAAGGAAGATATAGTAATAACTCATGCAATGTTATTCAGTTATAAAAACCTATTCATTATTCTTTCATTTTAAAGGCTAAGCTTTCCATTAGTATTCAGTATGGGGAGTTATGTATTAAATAATTCAGCTGTTCTTTAAAATAACATTTATCTTAGAAGAACAGAGCTCAGCAGCTGCCCTTCGTCCTTCCCTCTAAAAATCCCAATTCCACACAACTGGACTTCATTCCTCATCCAAAATGAGGAGTACCAAACAGAAATCAGCCTGAGCCAATGCAAAAATGTAACAGAGCTCAGGAGGCAAACACAAACCAGAAGATTTTAAATTGTGATACAAGCTTTTGACAGGTGTTCAAAAGCTGTCCTTCGGCCTTCCTAACTGATCGCCAGTGAGTTTTCATTTAGTTGGCTAAAGTAAGAAAATAATTCCTACACCCTTTCCCAAAGCAAAGGAAAAGTAATAGTTTTAGTCAGCAAGAAAGCTGGTTATTAGGAGATTACCAGCATAAAAATTAGACAGTCTGAGATATTTAGCAAAAGAACAATTTACAGGGTAGACATGAAAAGCAATTTCACTGATGACTGGGCAGAGGCCAGAGAGCCAATTCTGCCATCAGAAGAGGCCATTTCTGAGATTTTCATTAAAAACATACAGGCTGGTAACCTGCAACTGTTCTAAAACAAATGTAAGAAGTTTTCTGTTTCGAAGTAACATTTCAAAAAAAAAAAAAAAAACCAAAAACCTGAAAGCTTCCAATCTTTACACAAGCATTCAGAATCTGTAAATAAGGCATATGGCTTCCACCTTTAAACTAACTCACTCTTTGTCTAGGACATGACCCCAGGGTGAGATACCTGCCCATGAAGTTCCCTGCTGCTCTGTTTTACTCCTACTTAGCACTCACCTTTGGGCCCTGCTCTGCCAACCTGTTACAGGTAGAGGAACCAGAAAGTTGATCAGATGGAATAGAGCTGATTTAGGCATATGGGAGTTATAGTGATAGGATCTTAAATGGATAGACAGTGATGTAAGGAAAAGAAGTGTCAGGAAGAAGCAACAGAGAAGGGAAATCAAAAGGAATGAGGAAACGGGCTGCTGGATAAAGAGAATGCATGAAGAGAAAAAGAGTAAAGGAAAGAGTACAAAGGGAAGAAGAGAAGCAATAGTAAGAAGACATTTGTCTCTTGCAATGGAGTTGTTAAGAGCAGGATATGTTAATGCAGGAATTGCATAAGAACCACACATCACATCAAGCTACCTACAAAGCATTCTTAAATCATAAACAACGCAAAAACATCCATCATGTCCACTAAACATGCTCTTCTCATGATCTGTCAAAGCTTTGACATTGAGAAGGAGATTTTCACAACCAGAAGGAGATGGGATGCCTCAGCCTCAGCCTTTCAACTGTCACTGTGAAATGAAAGCCTTTGTATACCCCGAGCAATAACCAATATAAGTAATTCAAGTAACCAATGAATTAGGAATAATAATGCTTAGTTAATCTGATCTTGCAGAATAAACTAACCTGCACAGGCAGAAAACAATCTCCTAACTCCTTAACGTTGTTTCTACCATCATGAGTCACGGTGCAAAATAATTTATGCTTCAGGACAAAAACCTTGCTATTCATAATAAGAATTTAGATAGGAATACTAACAGAAAAAAACAAACCTTCTTACATCTAACTGAAATCCTAGATTCAGTAATAAAATTTTTTCACAAATCCCTTTTTATTAAAGCATACCAATTTCTCAAAACTGGACTAATACAGAAGCACTTGATGCCAAGTCTCTTCAAACCAAAGAGAAAAATGAGAACCAAGAGCTCTTAAAGGCTAAAAGCATATTCACAGATAATTTTGGATATTTTGAATTTTATTGCAAATCAGAATTAAACCAAACTTCAAAACAACAAAATATTCTTTCTCCATCCATATTGACTCCCAGTACCAGTGCTGACTAGTGGGGAATATCCATACTCAGGTCGGGATGCCTTTGTCTAAGACCAGACAACAAGAGGAACACCTCTGAGTAAATCAAGGCAGAGGGGAAGGGAAACTCAGAAAAGACTTTCAAACAGTATAACCTAAGAAGCTCAACATTCCTTGTATTAAATAGTTCACTTCTGCATTCTGCTTCACCTATCAAAAATACGGTAAGTGTGGGTAATTCTCCCCAAAGAATTTTCCGTCTGTACATGTTGACATTCTGTTTCTCCTCCTCTGCTGCCACTTCATTCTTCTTTGTGATTTTGCTTCAATTCCTGTCTACATTTGTGTACTCCTCAAAACACACACAGGATTTCAGGAGCTCCCAAAAGACGTTCTTGAATTTCCCTGATCTCCTAAAACTCAGCATAATTTCTGTCTATCCTTTATTTCTGCAAGATCAATTATGTTAACAAATGTGGTTCTTAATTTTCTTCTGGATATGTTGCGGCCTCTTCACTTGAGACAAACAGGTTTCATGAAGATCTCTAACCCTCACAATAACCAAAGTTCAGGGCTTTACACCCCAATCAGCAACAGGAGGCTGTTTTTTTCTCTCTGAAAAGACCTAATACATCATGCATTCAACACAAAAATTATTTCAGTTAGCATTCTCAAGGGGTCATTTATGCACTGTTATACTGTTATACTTGCTCTTGTATTGTTGCCTATTTATTTATTCCCTCTGTATCACTTAACAAAAAAAGCCATCTCTATCAGCTTCATCCTTTTCAGTTATTCAGCTTTAATGCTTCTTTCCCAAGTAACAGGTCTACAATAATATTTTTCACTCTAAATATATTACTGTAGTGGAAAGCCAGCACAATTACTTATACTTTCTCAACTAAGCAAGTCATTACACTGAGAAAACTGCATATTGCTTCATCCAGGAAAATCAGTTTAATAACAGAAGCAACAAGCTTACATCCCATAAACTCAGAAACAATATTAAAATTTGAACATTAAATTAAACTAATACATTAAAGATTAATAATCTTTATAAACATTTATAAAAGAATATTGTTTTAGTTGGGTTATAAATTTTTTAGTGTGCTAAATCAGAAAAAACACAGGTTCTAGAAACAAAACATATCAGATATTGATTTCCTGTAACAGTGACTAAGAAATACATTTTTCACTAAGTTCATTTCAACTAGAAAAGGTAATTTCAAATTTAGCTGTAGTAACTCTGTGTTGCTTAACCTCCAATTTTCAGGGAAGTGCTTCTGAGCACTTTTGCAATTGCTTTACATTCTAACTGTATTCTAAGATATCATCAGGATTTCTTAGGAAATCTCTTTACCCTAGTAGTTCTGCTTTAAATTGGAAACAGCTACGTATTAAAATAAAAAAAATATTAAAAATACATGGCCTAACTGCTTAGTTAGCTAATGTAGAACTTGAAATAGAGAGGTTTATCTTATTTCCAGATGGGAGTGTCATCACCCCTTGCTAAGATCTACAGTATAGGAAGTAGACCAGGAAAAATATGCTTAAACTGGAAAAGTATACACATGTATTTCCACGAGTAACTGGAAGGGTAGAAATATTTGTCAAATATGAAATAATTGAAAACAATTCCTTGCTTGATTCAGTCAACACACTGGAGGAAGGAATGCCATCCAGAAGGACCTTGACAGGCTTGAGGTGGGCTTGTGCAAACATCCAAGTTCAACAAGGCCAAATGCAAGGTCCTGCACCTGGGTCAGGGCAATCTGAAGCACAAACACAGACTGGGTGGAGAATGGATCAAGACTTTCTCCCTGGGCAGAAAGATTTGGGGGTGTTTGTGGACAAAAAGCTCAACAGAAGCTGGCAGTGTGCATTTGCAGCCCAGAAAGCCAATCATACCCTGGACTGCACCACAGAAAGCGAGGGCAGCAGGGCAAAGGAGGTAATTCTGCCCCTCTGCTCTCATGAGACCACCACCTGGTGTGCTTTGTCCAACTCTGCAACCCCCAGCATAAGAAAGACATGGACCTATTAGAACAAGCCCAGAGAAGGGCCACTGAGATGATCTCAGGGCTGGAACACCTCTCCTACAAAGACAGGCTGATGGAGGTGGGGATGTTTAACCTGGAGAAGAGAAGGCTCCAGGGAGACCTTAGAGCAGCCTTCCAATATCTAAGATGGGCCTACAAAAATAGATGGAGAGGGACTTTTGACAAGGGCATGTATTGACAGGACAAGAGAGAACAGCTTCAAATTGAAAGAGTCGGTTTAGATAAGATATTCGGTAGAAATTCTTTATTATGAGGGTGGTCAGGTGCTGAAACAGGTTGTCCAGAGAAGCTGTGGATGCTCATCCCTGGAAGTGTTCCAGGTCAGGCTGAATGGGGTAAAAGGTGTCCCTACCCCGCCTCTGGCAGAGGACTGGAATTAGATGATCTCTACAGTCCCTTCCAACTCAAACCATCCTATGATTTAAAAGCTAAGAAAAAAGTCAAGATGGATGATGCTACAGCCATGACCTATGCCAATATACAGTACACACTGCAGTGTATCCACTGTATCTGATGCAACAGGAGGAGTAATAGAATGGATGAGGCCATGCTAGCTTGACAACGACTGGCATTATTTTTTCTGATTGTCTGCAGTACTTCTGGTAACTTCTCCCCAGGCCACTCATATTACACTGGCAGACATGGCTCAAGAATTTATCATGATTCAATTGCACTGAAACAACATGAGTCACAAATTTTAATGAAATTTTAATGTGTGAACATCCTTGAAAAAGCAAAACAACATGAGAGCTCAAATCAGTGGTTGAAAGACTCATGGAACTCATGCAGTCATAGAAAATTCTTCATTACTTAGCAGCACACATCCATAGTACATACTCTTAAAAAACATGAGATGATTCCTGAAAACTACCACCGTTGATTAGTAAGAAATCACACATACTACAAATGAGATAGTAACTAGTCAGAAACAACACTGCAAAGTAATCCTGATCAAAACAAAGATTAGCTAGCTAGTAGATGGATGAGTGGGGAGGGAGAGCGAGAATTTCATCTGGAACTAAAGGGAGAAAAAATCCATTCTTTATGCTACTTACTCCTGTAGGCTGAAATATCAGTCCATCCACTTCATGGCTAACTTCTCTGGCAAAGTTTCCTTCCAGAAGCTGTAGAACAAAAGAGAAAGAAATCCTTTTTCCATAGAGAAATGCACATCAAAGTGAGTAGTAGTGGATTATATGCTACTGCTGCAATCGTTTGCCAGTAAACAGCTTATTTATGGTCTAACGTTAGAGCTTGGGAAATGTCAACGTCAACAAAGTAGCTGTTTCTACAAAGAATACTCAAGGCTAAAAAATCCTTTGTCCAAAAAGAAATACTTAGAAACCAAGATGATTCTATATACTAGAAAACTAAGAAATTTCAATTCTAATACAGGACACTACAGTAATTTGTGGGCAAATTAAAAAGTCCATTTGCCATTTTAACACACAAATAGAACTTTAGATTGAACTTATTTCCTGAAAAATACTTCAGGGCATCATTTGAAATTCATGTTGGACAGACTTCCTAACTAGGGCATAAACCAGTAACACAGCTACATGACTGTAAAACCAACTCTTTGAATTAATTTGTGTCTTGAATACAAATATTAAATATTCAATTTAATGCTTTCAAAGACTGTGGATTCTGTATGGAGATAAATATATCCATCAAGATGAATTTACCAGAGAAAAACCATCTAATTAAACAAACTACTGAAACCAGCTAGTCAACAGTTATGAGAATTGATGATATACTTCCATATTAAATTCTGACTTGCCTAAGGAAAAGCAAATAACCAAGGAGAATTACAACTGACAAGTAACAGCAAAAATTAGGAGAATTACCAAAATATCTCTTTATTAATTTCAATTTGTTTTACTGTTGAGATGAAGAATCTGTCCTGAAGTTGCAGATACTTTTAGTAATATTTGAAAAAACTTTGGCATAAAAGTAACCACACAGTGATAAAACATAGCAAATACAGAATCAGTAAATCACAGTCAGTTTTAAAAGCATCATTTTGACCTGGTCTGCTAATTTTCTTCTTTCTGTACAATTTCCTTTTAAGAGCGCAACTTAATAACCTGCTGACCAAATTATGACTAAATTATTCAAATGAAGTCAATAAAGTATGAAGTGAATAAAGTATGAAAATAAATAACATTTGTATCCCACTAAGGTTGTACAAGTAAAAACAATGCAATTTTATGTTTCGTGGATCAAAAGCCTCATGGCCAAACACTTCAAACAATAATGATTCTACATATTTCACTTCAACCTGTAACTGTTTGCACAGAATAACTGCCATAAAAAGCTACCTTTTCTCTTACCCAGTCATTAGCCTGTATTTGTGCCTATATCTCCCAACAAAAAAGAAAGCTTTCACTATTCAACTTTTAGATACAATTTAACTGGAAAAAGCACACTGTTGAGAGTACTCTCAAGTAGAAAAATACTTTAAGAATATTTAATTCCAAGTAAGAAACTATCCAATGAAACACAATTTTTCAGAAGAGAAAACCCATAATTGAAACTTGAAGCTGAACTTTGCTGTTGTAACCCGTTGCTATCTTGAAATGTACAGCTGAGGTTCACAATGTAATGCATCTGCTACCATATGACTACACAAAATAACAATAAAATAATCCCAAATTTTTTCATAAATCTATTGTTAGTCTTTGTTTTTATTAGAGCAATGAGTGCATTGGAAAAACATTCAAACACATGTCAAAAAGTTTTAAAAATAGTGGGGGTTTTAAATTTCTACACGAATTAAGTCTTCCATGGATCACTTGCAAGTTACTAAGAAGTTCCAAAACTGACTGGCCAGTCATCTGTAATAAGAGTATGCTTCAAACTTACAAAAATGCACAAGACTGATTTCATTAAATTCAGGTACCAAAAAGCCTTTCACTGAATAACATTAATGTTAAGGAATAATGATATTTAAAACAAACAAGCAAACAAAAACAAAACAAACTTCAAATTCGTTGAGAATACTTTTTATATATTTCTGACTAACTTATCAAAAGGCATTAACCAAAGTGGCAAAGAAAGAAATCAATCACCTCTATTTTTGCCTCTGTTTTTGAAGTTGTTAAAGGAATTACAATTTGAGGAGACAGTTACTTTGGTGTTGGAGCTTACAGAACTCAATTATGTATCCATCCCAAAATAAAACCTAAGAATGTAGAAACAATCTTCGAAGTTGGAGTATGTGCAAATCAGAAAATAATTATCATGTTGTTTGGTCTGCAACTCTCTCCACTCTGGTGAACATGTAGTTTTAGAAAACTACATTCAAGTACTATTACAACTTGATAAATGAAGAGGAAAATATAAATTAAAATTTTTCCATTTCAGAAATACATTCTGATACTTCTCATTCACTACTTAGCCATAATTACAAAATGTAAAGGAATCGGTCCCATCAAGCTCCCACCCAGTTTCAAAGTCAAACATGATCTGTTTGGAGGTCCATAGTGCTTTCACTAAGACAGCTCCTTCCAAGTGTCAATTAGACACCAAAGACAAAAGGATTTTAAATCCAGAGCAAGCCTCAACAGATAACTGCACTTATTTGTACTCCCAGTTATTCTGCTTTCATTCTCACTAGATCAATTACATGTAATTGAATGATAACACTCTCTCTAGAAAGGAATTTTGAGTAGAAAGGATTAGCAACTGTGGTGGGGGGAATGGAGGAAGAATGTACATTTTTCCTGGCATTATTCCCAAAAAAAATTTTCTTGAGAATTAAACTATGTAAAGGTTGTCTGTGAACAGCAGAATACACAGACATTGAATATTGCAGAAGGTTTGGAATGACACGGAAATGAGCAGAAAAGGAATGTTTGACATACAAGCATTTTTTAATCTAAAAAAGTTACATTTTTTCAGTTTATGAACTTCAAATGCAAATATCATGGTTCATCTTTTAAAAGAAGTTGTTTGACGTTCCACATGTTCAAATTTCTAATTAACTTGAACAGAATGGTCTTTTTTAATCGGCACCATGATAAATGGCACACCTGCTTGACTGGGATGACTGCCATGGATCAGATAAAGTGCAATGCATCTCAATGACATTTTATAAAAGATGGGTAAGTGATGCATGTGACCCAGCTCTTCTGGCATCCAATTCCATGTTGCCTCATGGCATCTATTTCCACCTGAGATCCCCTTTGTTCACTCCTTTCAGCTTCCTTCTTCCCCACAAACACTGCAATAAGCCATATACTCATACTACAGTTTATTATTTAAAACTTTCCCTTTCACACTTTTCAACTAAATTTAAAATTATCCCTACATCTAATAACACTTCTTTAAGCAAATGAATGGTATAATTGCATGGATTGAGTGGACCTGTATGATGAGTAAGAGGATTTCTCCTTGTTCCTTAAACATTTAGAAGAAGAGCAGCAAAAGAGCACTAATAACTTGCTGAAGCTGATTTTACTGAAACACTGAACCAGTCAGCAGTTCTTCTGTGGATAATTGAAAATTCATGCTTTAGAGAGCTCTCTGTACTTATACCAACAAAGAAATCACTTTGCTCCTTCAGCAGGAAGGGGAGAAGATTTAGGTGCATACAGATTCCATACAATGCTAGTAGGTTTTCATTAGTGTTTTGGTATTTCTGAGCCATGACACATAATTCCATGAGTTCACAGATATTACATTATTCATAAAATAAGTTAAGTCCAGCAGGTACTATAGTGCCTTTTCCTTCCCCTTACCAAAAAAATCAAAAAACTCATGGAAACACAACACAATGTGAGTTATGAGGATTCTAAAACATAATGATGACTCTGCAAAGTCATACCGACTTTCTACAAAATAATTTTACTAAGGTCCTTGCACACACATCACAATTATTGATCTCCGGTGTCACAATATGCAAATACTGCCAACTATTTTGTCTATATTTCTGATTCAAAACTGACGCTATTTGCTAGCCTCCTGAAATACTTAGGGAAACAGAAAAAAATCCCTTTGAATGTTAGAATACAAGACAAATACATCTCTCTTCTCCTTGCTTTTTCCATTTCAGTACTGCTATATGCTTCACTTCAAGTCAAGATAGAACAACTCTGCCTGCAGTCCCTATGGAGTTTTCCAGATCCACCTTCAAATTACTGATCATCACTCTACAGAGAGCTGTAACCGGGAACATACTTCACTCTAAAGTATTGGTTACAAATAAACTGTTAATTGAATTGCCAGTCAGCCAGAACATAAAAGACCTTCATACTTGGGCCTACTGTCATTCTTAACTTCACAGAGGCAACATCTTCACCATCCTAGGTTTCAGTCCAACTTAAAGGACCATCCCTTTCTCCAAGGATGACAGCCCTCTCCATCAGCCTCAAAGAAATTCTCACATCCTGACAACTGTCGAGTTTTATAAACACGAGCTCATACATCACTGTAGATAACCTACTACATAAATCTTCATAAATCCTGTTTTTGAATGACATCAGAAATCCCACAGAATGACTTTTATGCTAAGATCATTTAAAATAATGCAAAAATAGTCTGGCTCAGATTCATCGCAACTATCACATTTTCCAAAAATAAATCAGTCTGTATCAGGCAATGATGGAGCTATCATCCAAACGACTAACATTCTAAACTCCAGCTTTCAAACAGAATATTTTGAAAAGGAGGCCTCCTGGAAAAGAACTAAGCATGCATTTGGTGGGGTATAAGCTTCCATTCAGATGATATGTGCAATATCAGCTCCTGTGCAATGCTTCACAATATTATCAAACCCAGTTTAATGTCAACTGAGGGAAGTGGTCCTCTAAGCTACAACTGTAGCTGCTTCCTCCTCACCAGGATCTTTTCAGTTTCCCCTGTCCTGCAGCACCACATCTTCTTTGGTTTGTTTTGTGTCTAAAAGCAGAAAAGGTATCAAGAACTGAACAGCTGCTTTCAGTCTCAAAGCAAAAAATCACCAAATAGCATGTGGGTAACTATGTCATAGGGGAGAAAAGTTTCATAAATTATTTAAAAATTAAACCCAGTGTCTCAAACTTTCCACAAATAGAAGTTGGCTAGTTCACACTTTAACAGAAATAGAGCCCAAATCAAAGTGTTCAGAGAAGTTTTGACTTCGTTTCACTGACTGTATTACTACAAATACATGGTAAAACTTAAAAAAAAAACTCCAGTGACTCTGGGGAATTCATGGTTTTGGGAATTAAAGGGAGCGCACACCTTCTGAAGTATAGATTTAAAAAATGGAAAAAAACTAAAAAAAAAACTAACACGTGAAACTCAATCCATGCAGACTTTTATCTTTTTCACATTCCAGGTACCAACAACTCATCTAACATTGCACTGCAAGTAAAACAGCTGATCCAAACAAACCTAGTGTAAATTAACAATCTGGGGGCAGATGGGAGAGGATCAAAGACATATCTCTGGCAGCTCTATTGCTTCCTACCCTCCCTGCTCCAAACCAGACATAATCTGGATCACCATTTCAGACTAACTTTCAGACAGCTATGAGCATGAAACCTCCTCTCACGCATATTTAAGTTCCTCTTCAAGTGATATGCTCAAGTGCCAAGTAATTTATTTAGAAAGCTCTGCAATCTCAAATTACAGCATGCTGTGATGGAGAACCACAATCTTCATTAAGCCGTCCAACGAAGTACTGCCTGTGCAATTAAAATATTAATTCCTATTTCTCAGCAATTTTTTCTTCCTTCAACTTTTCTTCCTTGCTCCTCTTTTTAGACTCTGACCAAGATATCTCTTAGAGATTTTTTTTAAGAAACAAGGTTCACATTTCACAAGGAACCAGATGTAACTCTTCAAATATTTCAACGTGTCCTCAAAAGATATCCCACAGGTACCTTTTTTTTATCAAATGAAACCACGCCATTTAGACTAGACAGAATATTCCAGAAGGGCCACAGCAGCAAGAAAAAATGCACTCCCTGTTCTCTTTCACAGGAGTCTCCTCTCAAGGAGATCTCTGCATACTTGAGCATTTGCCGAAGTACTTGACCAGCCAATGGCTTATTACAACTGGCTGCTTGCCTCAAAGTTGCCTTCCAACTCTGAAGATCCTGAAATCCCAGCCCACGGTCTCAGGAGCGTGACCTAACACACAGTCATAAAGTAAAGATTTCTGCTTCATTGTTAACTTTCATTTCCCTCTCAAAACCACAAGTGATCGCTCATTTACGTGATTTCAAGTTTTCCTCCAAATGACCTATAAAAATGTTGCACAGCAGATTTTCAATAATTTAACATGATCCGGTCTCATTTCCTAATCAAAATATGATATGCTACCTTACGTCAAATAAATGGGGTAAGAGCAGCATCAGTTGAAGTGTATCTGCATCAGGGTAATGTCCAATTCTACAATGCATCCTCCTTCATTAGTCATTGTATTTAGCTATATTTATATAACCAGCAATAAAAGGCAAGAAAGAAAATGCATCATAATAACTGAGAGTACAGTCAGAAAACCACAGCTTATATTAAATATTCTTAAGCTAATATGCTAAGAAAAAAATCATGAAGTAACAAAATATTTCCTAGACCATGTCAATGATCTAAAATATGCATAAAGGAAAAGTAGGATCAAAAACTGTAGAAAATAAATTAAAAACTGAGCTCTCTGAGAAGTAATTGCTTAAAGAAGTTTCCTATGCTAATTAGGAACCAACACATATTGAAAATAACTGCTACATTTTTAGTAAACCAGTGAAATTATCTACTTTGCCCTAACTGCATAAGGAACACAAAGTATAAACTTCTCACTTGCTCATTACTTAAAAAGAAATTTCATGCTTTTGGGCTGTAAAATCAGGGCTGTAAAACTGTATGAAAGTCCTTTAAAAAATTCATGCTCAAAGCTCAAATCCTAGCTTTCACACAGCCATCCAACTCAAGATGCTAATTCTAGTCAAAAACAGAGAAAAGCTGCAAACATTATTATGTCTGTATGAACATGCACATATTGAAAGCACTTGATGTCAACCAGTAACCCAGTAACTAAACAAAAAAAGTAAAAGTAAACTCCTAAGGTTCACCTGTTTAACAAAATCACCACTGTTTTCAACTGTGTAATCTCTGACAACAGCTGAATTATATGGTGATGAAAAATATACCAAATGACTGTGTAAAGACGCATGGGAATTTTTTCAGTTGATAAAATTTAAAAATATATACTTTTCATAAAATATTATTTTATGGAAAGCCTTTCAATTTGTTAATTTACTACAAGCTCTGAAATCAATCATACTGAAAGACTAAAAATAACCTCTTTACCAAGTTAATCATACAGAACATTTTGGCTCAAAATACATGAAAAACACCTAATTATGGCAATAGATTTGTTCCCTATAAGAATGAAAGCAGATAATGGCAGCATTGTGAGACTGATGTTCACTAATATGATCAAGAGACTAATTATTATCCATGAATCATTTGTAGCATTCAAAACTTGATTAATGTCAGGTCAAGTTTAACATGTGATAGGTTTTATTAGTAATGCTCAGCTATCCCACAGCTTGTCAATGTACACGAGTGCCATCTGTTAGGTGTAGGAATAGCCAACAGCCACAACAAAAACACTTGGCAACAACTGGTCACTGAAGTACGTTTTAAGAATTCCATAAGGAATACCCTAATAATTTTAAACACACTGAACCAGAATCCAGTACTAAAGACCTGCTACAGATAGGAAACTTGTAGCCCAAAAAAAGTGAGCATGCAAGGCATGTTTCTTTCTTTTGAAAGGTCAATCAAAGGTATGTTTAATAATCCTGAATACTTCACAGAGTGACCAGTTTCTAGGACAAATATTTTTTTGCAAGAGGAATATGCTAGCTTCCTCTCTACACTCCTCCATGGATGTTTAGCAAGCATTCCAGTAGAGAATACACTGGTTTACCCTTTTGAGCATCGCTTATGGTATTCAAATACATATGGTCCTAATGGCTCGTCTAGCAAAACACTGTTAGAGGATGCTCAATCTGAAATTCATATTCCACAAAAAAACATTCACTGACAGCCTTCCATTTGTTTTAATTACAGATAATGGCAAGAAGAAATCCTTTTGTGGGAAGGTCACTTTCTAGTATTTCCCAGCACTTTGTGGAGGTCAGCTTTACCAGGGGTCACCTTTCCCATGTACAGCCCATTACAGCAGGACAGGAAGTCACCTGGGCACTTCCACTGAACCTCCACAAGCTCTGCACTAGTAATAGTGTGAGCAGCAAGGCTGAAGTAACATGAAGTGGCAGCAGACAGGTGCATGCACAGAGAGGAAGGAAGGTGACCTAACAAAGTGTTTGCTCTGGCAACTATGTACTCTCCTCTGTCTACAACTAGTTAGAAAGTCAGCAGGAGCATTGAAAGAAACACTTATTTATCTGGTCACTACAACAGCCCTCTCAGATGTATTATAAACGTGTTCTCATTTGATGGCCCTCTCGCATTCCAAGTGGATGAAGCTGAAAGGCTTCATCTAGGCTGCCACTGGGACCTGCAGTCTGCACTTGAGCTCCAAGTATTCTGTTTCCTGCTGGAAAGTGTGATTTGCAGGGCTCCCCGACTTCTTTGTGTCAAAGTCAAATATGTAAAGGTCAAATATGCTGAAGATTTAAAGCTAATCAGCAGACCATAATCCAAAAATAACATAATTCCAAGAACCACAACTACTGCAGAGCGTCTTCATCAACCATTTGCCCATACAATTTCATAGTCAGTGACTGACAAGAGTCCAAACTACTAGTCATTAGCATTCTAATGACATCACTCTTCATTACCTTTTAGAACAGCAATTCTGCAGAAAAGTCTTTACTGGAGTCCACATATTTTTTCCAGGAGAGGAAGGCAATAGAAATTACAGCTTATACTCACGTGATAGGGAATGAGCAACACCTCCAAGCAAGAAAGTCAAAGAGATTTAACCCTTCTCTCTGTAGCTTGCTTTGTGCCATAATGCACCTCTCAGGAAAAAGTGTGTTGGGATGCAACCTTGGATGTTAAAGTCTAAGAACCACACTAGCTTGATTTCACTACTCAGCCACACAGGAAAAAAATGCTATTGTGAACAAGAGTAAAATACATTGTGAGGGTGGCAGGGAATCAAGTTTGATGGTTCTAATTTATTTTTTTTAGTATCCTCTTGGCAGCTAATTCATTAACAGCACTCTTCAAATATGCTAATAACACTAGCTGTATGCCATGTTCCTTAATTATTTGAAGACATCTTAGAAAAACCTAGAGCATGCTACAGTAAGAGCCCCACTGAGCTATCACCTATGTGCTGGTTCTGAGTGAACGATTCCAAAGGTTACGCACCTAATATATTCAAAACAGTATCCAAGAATAACATAAGTACTATGTGTGTTAATGCTTAATTTGACAGCACATCTGCATTCCTGAATTCAAAATAAGCATGAGGCATTTCTCACTGTCAAGCTCTTCTCAAAAACGCAATTGAGAAACTGACATCAATTAACTACTATGTTTTCAAATGCTTCGTTCAAATAACAGAAATAAGCTCCTCCAAGAAACTTTGACTTTCGTGATAGCTTCAAAATTAGAGAAACGTGGACTCCTCAAAGCTTTGTGGGAATGACCTGCCAAACAGCAGTATTTCATATTTATTTTTCCTGATGAAGAAACAGCAATATATTTCATGGCTTGGCCATTTCATGTACTATACCCTTCACAGTTCTCTGTTTCAAACTGCACAGTGCATATCATTTTCTTTCTTTCAGGCATGGGGTATGTTGCCCACATCACACTCCCCACGCTCTCCTACCTGGCAGAACACACCCATCTGAGATAAGTCTTGCTGGAGCTAGAAGAGATTTAAGAGGTTCCACTAGCAAACTAACCACTAGCTTTGATCTATTTACAAATTAGCTGCAATTTCATCCATTCCTGAATGAATGAAAGATGCTCAGTAAAATCTGTAATGTCTTCAACTGAGCAAGGCTCTCATTACACTGATGCTTGCAAGCTTCCTAATACTCTGGGTTTGACCAAGTACTACATTCAAAAGTTCTTCTGATGTCAAAGGAAAGAATGGCATTGGGTTGAGTACAATGGGGCTGAATGATCTTCCACTGTTACATACTTGATAAGGTTTATCTGTTACCCAGCCCGTGCGTAAATCTGTTATCCAGCCCCTGCGTAAACTGTTTCAACATAATCTGGTCTCTGGTTGCCAAAATTGTGGATAGGTCTGTTTTAATTAAGTCAGATAATTGAGGATTTTATTTTATTAAGCATTTCTAATAAGACTTGTCAACAAAGAAAATTGTATATAAAATAATTCAGTCAGACACGAAACTGGTATACAAGAACATAATGTTTTCATACATTTACTGTTACAATTCCTGATTCAAACTGGGCTAATATTTTATACTGGGCCTGAAGTATTGATTTTAACACAAAAATTAAGGTTTAACTTTATATTCTGGATGTTTAAAAAAATTGCATTCTTCTGCTATGCAATGCCACTTGAGGGCTTTATTTGCTACAAAGTTGAAATTAACTGTAAAGCCATAATAGTAAAACGCTAGCATTTTGTAATTTATTTATTTTAAAGATTAATTTTGTTCAAGGTCTGGTTTTGGGGTTTTTCTCAAAATTTGGCATATTACAAGAAAACAAACAGCTAGAAGCAATGTCCTTATTATAATACTGCATCATAAAAAATTGCTTTAAATTTCACCCCCATCTTTACCATTTTCTTTGTGCTTTTATTCATTTTATCCAAATTAAGTGCATGTCTCTTGAACGTCATTCCAATAGGAGAAAGCTGATGGCTTCCCTGTGGAGCTGCATTGCCAGAAGGCAGTTTGGAAAGTGACAGGCTGTGAAGTGGCACAATGGACAATATTAAACAGTTGCCCCTCAATTAATAAGTGGAGTGACCCACTTAGTCCCCACAGCTGAGTCTTCTAACTAATTCAGAAGATATAAAATACACAATTCAATTGTCCATTCTGGCATACCAATTGGTAATTAGGTCCAAACAAATTTGCATTTCTCTGGTTCGGTAATACACCATAAAACTGAAAGAAGAAATCATTGTTAAAGACACTTTTCCTACTTAGAAAGGTATATGGTATTTCCACTGTACAAAATACAGAAGAAATAATTTACAAAAATGTTAGAATGTTCAAATCTAATGTTAAAGTGTTAAAAGCTAAGCTGAATGTGTACTGTCCTGATGTTTAAACTTGCAATGTGCACCAAGTAGAACACTTCATCCATACGGTTTTATTTTTCCACTAGTTTCAATGCTTTCTTTCTCACACAATAGTTTGACAAGTCAAAATGTAATTACATATTCCACATCTGAATCATTCTACATTAATTTAATTTATACCACTAGCAATATCTAACATGGGCCACAAGTTATGAAAACAATCCTTCATGGAAATATCCAAGACTGTTTGTTTTAACTTCAGTAGATCACTTTCTGAAAAATGTGAAATGTAACTAATGTGTGAATAATTTCTTAAACAAAAAGTAAAAAACTTCTTTCCTAACCAAAATACTACTGTGCTGAAATATTATACTCGACCTTCAACATCATAAATAATAATAACCAAAAGCAAGTAGCCTAATCCTCTTCTGCTTACTCCAGGAAACAAACACAGATTCTTCTTTGTGAATGGCTCTCCTTAAGTGACTCCAGCAAAGCAAGGAGGCTGAGAAGTTAGCCACAGCTGAATCAGTGCTGCCCTAGCATGAGGCAACCCAAATCTAAGCAAGAAGCTGCTGCCTCCCTGTCCCACAGAAAACAAAGGAACAGCCAGAGGTAGCTGGACACCCCACCAGCATTGGCCTACAAAGCCTCTGCTACCCTCAATCTCCCACTGACAGAAATTATGTTTACCAAATAGTATTCACATCATTGCAGTGCTGCAGCTGGCTGCATGAAATAGCTGCAGTTCAAGCACTGAATTTCAAGTGGCAGTAACCTACATTCAGCTTAAGATCTGCAGTTTAGTCACCTATTTCTTCTTATAATTTACAAAGCTTCCACTTGGGCTGATTGGCAGTACTTACCTTTACAATTCATGTGGTGAAATAACTTTGAACAATCAGGCTGAAGTACTACATGCTGGGATATAAGATAGCTGCCAAGTGAAGATTTCAAATTCTAGTAAAAGAATAAGGTAACATATTTGCAGCTCCTTATTCCCTATTTGTTGACTAAGTTCCTCAGGTCAATTATTATTTATGTTTACAGGAAGAAAAGCATGCCAAATAGAAGATTTTAGTGAAGGTTGCACCAGCACAAAAGCATCTAAGGGTGGAATAAGGCAATACTGCTTTTACACCATTAAACTTTCCATTCTTGGGGAGATGGAATGTAACAGGAATAAGTGAAGAAGAAATATAAGAAACGAAGAAAAAAAAAAACAAACAGAAACAAAATGGTAGTGGGGACATGGGTTAGAAGACAATTAAAAGGTGATAAATAGGCCAAAACCTTGGAATGGAACAGATGGAGTGAGGAATATGATGTAGGCCAGACATGAAGAATGGCTGCCAACTCTAGGACAGGAAATGCAGGATTGAAAGGTGAGCCGATGAAACTACTCCTGAAGGCATAGAAAATCAAAACAAAAATAAAAACAGAGGAAACAAGTCTTCTTGGCAATAAAAGTCCTCCAGATGGTAACATTCCCTCTCCACTGAGATGGGGAATTCAAGATCTTCAATAAATAGACAGAGTATTTGACACTTCTGCAACTGCCATTATTGGCATGCAATTCTTCTATCTTCTGTCCCATGACTGCAAAGCTTCTCCACATGTTGTCTGTAAGCAACTTGGAGATATAAGACAGGGTCTTGTCATTTTCAGTCAGTTTTGGTTAACAGCTGTCTTTGCAGACATGGATGAGCAATGTCTGCATATTCTGCCCTTTATCAGGGTTCACTCTTCCAGGACATGCAAATACTAGCTTACAGCTGCCTCAGCTGCCTGCAAAATACATGGACATCAGCAAAGTGTGCACTTACACATTCTCCTGCAGCATCAGAAGTCCACGGCCGCTTAAATTTCCAAAGCAAACCATCTCAACAGGAGCTATACCTTTATTGGTATAAAGGCTAAACATTCCAGCTCTCCTAACTACAACAAAAGCAATTTTAAAATGTAAAATAAAAATCCAAATGTCGAATAAAGCAGGAGAACAAAGTAAGTCACCTGTCAGTTCACAGATTTGACTGAAAACTTTTAAAAGGATCCTAGACCATTTAATCTTCTAGCAGAGATTACCTTCTCTCTAATCCCTCTAGGACAAGCTGTCATTTTAAAACCAGATAATAGTCTAAGAACTGACAAGTAATTGACATACAGTGTGCTAACATTTGCAAAAGGTTGTTCATTTGACCTGTATCATTGTTTAACCTTTAGCCCTTTTGTTCCATTGAGAGTGATGGGCACAATTCTCCATGGGACCACAGACTGCACAGAAAGGAACTTTTTTCTTACTCCTGCTAGACAGAATTTTCACTAGACAATGGGCTTTAGTGATGACATCCAGACTGAGACTGTCCACACAAAAAAGCCTTGCAAGAGAACTGTGAATTGGTTTAAGCGAGGAAAGCCAAGAGTTGGACCATTTCCAAGAATAGAATTATTTCTATGCACCTGTACTTCCTGCTCAATATAATGAAAATAAAGTCTTGCTGAAAAGCCTAACATTCCTGTAAATACAAGGCCATGGTTCAAAGCCTAAGAGTATGAAGCATTTAAAGCACTAACCCAAAACTCAGGTTCTTCCACTGACCGCTGCAATCCTTACTCAATGGGTGGGAGAATTTGACCATATAATCTCCTGGAATTCTGATGCAAACCAATAAATGCGAAGAAAGCAAGCTATGCAACAAAAGTGACCAATCATGCAAGTGTAATGACAAACACCAAAAATTCAACTTTGCTGAAAAATGTCTAAGAGAACCTGGAAGTTACATTAAAAGGAAGTTCCCAGCTAACACTAAGATACTAATCTGTGTTTAATTGATTATAGAGGAAAAAAACTTTAGTGATACTGCTTTCCTCATCAATATCAGAGTTCAACAAGGCAATATTTTTAGAGACTCTGAGAATACACAACCTGCTCTCCAGTGATTGTTTGTTTCTTTTGTCTTACCACTAAATAAAAATAAAAGTCCATCCAAACATCTTAAAATAACACTGAAGACAATATCAGAAAGACACAGCCCTTATTTCCAAAATCCAAAACTAAATCTCAAGACAACTACAAACACTGCCATACTTTATAATTCCACTTTAAAAGCGCATTTCATTTCACAGTAAATTGATTTCCAGATTAGAAAAAAAAAACAGTCAGTACCGAACTCTGATATTAAAGTTCCAAATCCATAACACGAAGAACATTTTCATTAGTGGATGTATTATATAACACAACACAAAGTTTACTGCTGCTTCAAGTAATTACTTCCACTTTTTCACTAAAAATAACCAAGTCTACATAGAAAACACTCATTTTTTTCTGGTATAATTAAAAGTTTTAGCCACTTTTTCTGCTATTAAATATAGCAGTGAGGCTCCTGGCCTTTTGAGTAATCTTCTGACAGTCCACACAATCTAACACACTGATACATTATTACTGATACATTATTTTTATAAAAAGAATGGAATGTCTTAGATCATAGAAAGGAATGATGGAGGGAGGCTGTGAAAAAGAGGTCTAGAGCATTCTCTTGTGAAGTTCAAATTGCATCCTGAGAACGTTTCAAAAATTAAAGCTTCTCAAAACAAAAATAAGATGTGATGAAGTACACTAGATTCTTTTCTTGAACCCAAGCAAACAGCTACACTTAAAAAACCACTCAAAAAATACCCCAAGCAACTCTAAATCATACTCCAAAAGTTTTGATGAAATCCATTCTGACAAGATATGGGTTTTCCACTTTTTCAGTCTTGAATATGCTGGTGCAGAGAGCCATCTTATCTGTGACCAAGGACTGCTACCTTCATTGATCTTTGAAAACAAGAAGCCTTGGGGGTGACTTAAGAAGCCACATCTTCTCTCTGTGAAATACACTGGGAAGAAAGTAGGGAAGAAACCCAGGCTTTAAAATATCACTCCAGGTGATACACTCTTGAGTGGTCTCACTTTCTGAGACCACTCAAGAGTGTAAATTTTCAAGGATCTTCTGATGGTTTTACCCCAGCCAGCAACTAAGCACCACAAAGCTGCTCATTACAGTCAAGAAAGGAAGGATCCTGTTAGGTCCTTTCTAAAGATGGAAGGATCAAACTCTTCTTGGAAAAGAAAAATGTCTAACTGAACATAAGAAGATCTACCTAGCCACCCACTTGTCATCCTTTAGGATCCATTCAGCAGCACCTGTCTCTGGAGAGGGATTGATGGATATGAACAGACTTAGAGGACAGAAGGAATTCCTTGTTTTCCTGCAGACCTTGCTGTCCCACACATTGAGTTGGCAAACCCTCTCAAGACATTCATCATTGATGCAAGAGGAAATCTGCTCGCTTTTTCTGCTATACTGATGAGGTATTCATCACTACGTCTGTTGCTATAGTTGCAGAGATGACTAAATAAAAATAGGATAAAGATCCTTTGGGCAAAACAATACTATTTTTAAAGAGTCTTTTTTCAGAATAGGGCAATGTTTCAATAGACTGGACTACTGTTTATAGTCTATTCTGACCATACATAATGAAAAATTCATAAAGTTATGATGAATATGAAAATGCAAGCCTTTTTTCATTACCCTCAGGAAGTGTTACAAGAATCATACTCATCAAGTTCATAGAAGTAATGAAATGAAAAAAGTATTTTGAGGTAAGTAAGAGCAACAATAATTCTTAGTTTGCATATTGATCTTTTGAGAATATATTTTTATGAACACTATTCTTTTAGCAGATATAGATTTGAAATCTATTTTGAACCAATAATTATTTCCTTTTAAGTGTTTACCAATATTGCCTTAAATAAAACTCCACATCAATACTGCTACCTAAAACTCCTTACAATTATCATAGGGCATGCAAACAATTCTCAAATATTGACATAAAACTTCTTGCTTATTGAAAACAATGATCAGATTTCAAGCCTCCTAAGAAGCTTTCTGTTGTAAGAGTAGTAAAAAGAACATATTTCACTAGGTAAGACTGATTTAAATGAGGACAAAAATACCCTATGATGTACGTCGTACAAAAAGAAAAATGTGTAACCTAAACTCCAACATGTAGAAGGCTTCAGAGTCTGTCATGATTGACACTTAAAACACCTACCTCAAACCAACCAAAAAATAATCCAAAGAAAAAATACCAAAGAAGCCATACACCAACCCCAAATATCCCAATAAATTAAAAGTGTATAGATATTAATATCTCAAAGACGCTTTTAAGGTGGTGCTAACAAATTAGGGTAAAAAATTGTTGACTGAACTGCATTTGAAACACAATCATCTCAAATGCAGATTGCAATATCCTTAAAGTTTTACCTGGTACTTCAGATTTATTGATATCTTCAAAAACTGTTTTCTAAAAGCCTGAGATAAGTAACAAAACAAAAAAAAAAACACTTTTCAGAATATCCCAAGCTGCCAATCACCCCACAACAATTGCTGAACATTTGGTTAACAGAGGAACTCACTGGAAGACACAACAAAAATGCTGAGGGAAAACCTATACCTATCACTGTTATACAGCCTCCAGTACCACAACATAAAACAACTGAAATCATGCTTACCTTTCTGGAAGTGTAGATGTCGAAAAATGGTTTGTTTCGAACACTGAATGGTTCCTGAGCTTTGTCAATGAGACCACTTTTCATCTTTTCATGTCGTGGAAATATAATCTCTTTCTCTATACATGCAAGTCGAACATTAAAATCACAGTCTCCAACAGGCTGTCCCTGCCACGTCACAAAAATCAGTATTAAAATCAAACACCAAATTATTTGAACAATGTAAGTTTTCCTAACACAATATTTAGAAAACTACAGATACAAAGAAGTATTATCAAGTTACCACATTTTTCCCAAATGTGTGGTTTTCAAGCATTTTTTTCTCAGGCTATAAGAGGTTTAACCAAATCAAAGTTCACAGAAAGCTAGAAACCTCTAATATGCATTCAAGCATGTATGAATTAAACACTTAAATACCTTTAAAATTAATTAAAATAATTTAAATGCTCCCTAATTATAGCTTTTATATGGCAGCTATACTTCACCACATATCTTTACTCTGAAGTCATTTAGATCATTTTGTTCACAATACTTATAATGACAAAGCAACGAGATTTACACATTTAAGTGAACTCCTTGCTCCGAGTACAGTATATTGATGCCTTGAAAGAAACATTAATTAATGTTCATTTTTCTGTCACAGAAAATAAAAAAATAGATGTAGTTGGAAAATGTGCCAATAAACAATGGCTACAAAAACCTGCAAAATATTTGATGGCTCAGTAACAAAAAGGCAGTAAAACCCTTTGCTAAGCCTCAGCAGCATGCCCTGACCTTTCAAGATCTGAAATAAACCAGCAGCTTTGCATTGCACTTTCTACATTTGGTGCATTGCACCAGATCAGTATGAGCATTCAAAATGCACATTTGTCAGATTAGTAATGGCTTGTACTGGAGTTCATTATATTTTGAGCATTGGATAGTGAGGAAAACACACTATGGCTATTACAAGAACAAAACAAGCAACTGTCAACTAATAAATTCTAAAGCTCTTTTCAGTCAGAGGTGTTACTTTCACAGCAATGAGACACAAAACTCATAGATTTGCATTGTTACAAGTGTGATTAAGCACCGAAACTTATTTACATGAGATCATCCCTCATTTTGCCACCCAATTCCCACAAGAAAATAATTTTCAAAACCTATTCCTTTCATGGCCTACAGTGAATAAGCTCACAGAGCCTTGGCTTGCAAAGCAGAATTCTTCAAAAAATGAAAGCAATGAGCAAAGGAAACTGGAAAGACATGGGACTCAAATCATCAGTGGCAGCAGTACAGCTGAGCAGAAGAACTGGCTACCAGGCACCTCCTGTACTAAAGGTAGCTCAAAGGAAAAAAGCACAGCTCCAACATGCATCAGAGAGGATCTGAACTGGTCAGCTGGAAAGAAGGAAAGAAAAAAAAAAAAAAAGAAAAATGACATTCTGATGAGGCATACAAAAGTAAGAGAGCAAGTAGTATCTGAACATGTATCTCAATTAGGAGAAAAACAGAGTGCCTATTTTTAACAACATGAATTTAATCCGTTCTTTCCAAAATCATACTGGCTTTCACCAAAACCTTTGACATTTCATGCTCCCAAAGTGGCATTAAGCTTGTCATACTTCTTTGCTAGCATTAGAACCTACTAGACCTCTATCATAAGTCCTCAGCTGTTCATGGCAACAGCTTTAAGAATTATGCATTGCTCCCATACAACATGTAACTCACAACCACTTTCTTTTAGGACTCTGCTTCAGTCTACATAAGAGCAGGCAGCACAGCCACCATCACTCTGTGGGGAAGCACATCTTGTACATAGCCTGTGGCAGACACCATGGGTGAAATGTCTCCTAATCTCTGTTCACTGATCCATGCTCATGAAGAAGAAAGCTTAGCTGACTGTTAATGTTGCCTTCAGTGTTGTCTTCCTTTCAAACATGAAGGTGCTATCAGTAAAGAGCCATTCAAATGAATGGAAAATTAAGAGTATGGAAAAATCCAAGGGGCAGGAGAGTGGTTCACTCTTTATTCATTCCTCACAGAATACAGACGCATGATCTACAGATTTTTAAGTGCCACGGACAAAATGTTGGAAAATCAATCAGTCAATCTTTCCTTCCTTTTTTTTTCTTTCCTTTCTTTCTCCCCCTATGTATAGCATACTTGAGTACTCATCTATACAGTGACTGAGCTTGCCCTGGTTTGTACATGTAATTAAAACACAGAAAATGCATCTCAACCCCTGTAACAACTGACTGAAGAACTGATTGAAGAATTATTTCCTGGGAAATGTGTATATATATATTTTTATAACTTCAAAGAACCCCATAATTCTCTAGGTAGATTTCAGCAAGATCTAGTGCACATGCTCTCTTCCCTATAGTATCTTTTCCACTCAGCCACATTTTATTAGTAGGTCTGAAAGAGCAAATTAACTAATTAATATTTCATACATTTGAGCTTCCAATAAGCCAATAAGCAGTTAGGTTATTTAGAAAGGTTTTTAACAATGACTCCTTCAAAAATGGTTTTGTACAGTGATTTATATTTCCATCCATAAACAGTTGAATTAAAGCTGAGACAACTTCATATGCACCATAAACCAGCTGAATCACTTTCCATTCCTTAAAATATTCCTTTCACTTTTCTCATCTACTTGGAACTAATTATTTCCTGCAGTTCTGCCAATCATATATTTCTATTTTAAAGCTTGTTAAGTAGAAGGGTATATTACAACTAGGTTCCATCAAATAAAGGTCAAAGCTAGGTTGACATAAGATCATATGAGAAAGGAAAACACAGACAATGCTGCCAAGCTACTTCTTCATCAGACTAGTAAACTAAGAAGTCAAAGAGTGTTTCATTCTTACAAAAGCACAGGACATTAGAAATAAGAAAATTAGCACATAATTTAATTTAACTCAAGGACATACTGAATAAAAGGAATATTGTAGGAGAATGGCTCTTTCTTTGTTATTACACATTTCCCATAATTACAAAAAATGTTGCTAATATACAACGCATTTATCCTGGACATAGCCAAAATCTTGAAGTGATAAAATTCTCAGCTTTTAGCAATTAAGTAGGAGGGTAACATAGGCTGCAATAAATAATTCAGAGACCTTGACAAAACCAGGAAGAGATTATTTAGTGTCTAAAGCACACATTTAATAATTGTCAAAAATCAAGATTGATGCATATATAGTCTAAATCCAGGCATTAAGTAATAGCATGTTTTAGACAATACAGATGTTTTACTAACTTAAGCATTCAGATAATTACCAATCTGCAGGTTTTTACTTGTCTGAGAAGGATGAGGGTCACTACTGCTTGACAGCATAGTTACTGAAGTACAGTAAATGATAATTCCTGTTCTAGACATTTTTAACCTAAAATAAGTGTGTTAGCAAAGGGTAAAACAAAATTAACAAGTAGCATGTGTCTCCTACCTATGCTAGAAAGTTACACTTCCCTCTCACTGTAAATAAAATGTATCCTAAAGCAAAATATCATTTAGACAAGCCTTAAGAGAAGAGTCATCTGTTGAACCAACACCTCTTCCTTGAGCAGTTGAGCTTTTTTCACCTGAAACTCTGTGCATTGCACTAAGGTCACAGCATGGAGTGGGCTTGCAAAATATGGTTTTGATGTTAAAACATCCTCCACACAACTTCAAAACGTAAGATGAAATTTCTACTAAACTTTGAAATCCACCCAGGACTCAACATTTCTAAATTTAAACTCCGGTTATTTCAAATTAACTTCTCAACAGAAATCGTACACAACAAGTCACATAAGAATCACAAAAAAAATGGGTTTAAAAACACTGAAAAACAGGGTCTGCAGCTCATTAAATATCCATTGTCTTGAGCAGATGGGAGATAGCAATTTATTTGCTGAATGGAGAGTGGAAAAAAAAAAAAAAGGAAAAAAAGAAAGAAAATAAAAAAATGCTACCACCAAAAAAAACCCAACCACCCAACACGACCAGTCCCTCTAACAATGCTCCAAATGGGAGCCAGAAGACAGAATTTGGCCATGTGTCAGGCTGTGTTCCTGCCCTCCACCCGGTTCACAGAGACCTCAGCGTTGAAGTCACAACCTCATGCTACATCAGGCAAGGAACTCAAATCCCAGGTCATTACATATGACCATATATCCAGCAACATGGCAGGAGTGGCTGAGCTGGGGATAAGAGGCTAAGGTGATTTCTGTTGCACATCCTGCCTCTCTCTCCACAAGGAGAAAGGTATCCCTGAGGATCCACCATCACCCTCCACGTTTGAGTTTCCCTTCCCCTGTGTCTCTAAGATTACCTCGTGGCCACAGCTCAGCAAATTCCATTAGCCTTACATGGAAAGTCCTTTACCTAGAAAAAAGCAGTGAACACACCATGCACCAGTGAACACCCAGGCACCAAATCCCATAAAAGTACTTCATCTTTGATTTTGGTATTTATGTGCTTTTTTCCGCAATGCAGCTATAGTAAAAAGAAAATTAATGCCTGGGCCTCTGCACACAGCTGATAACCAGCATGGTCTAGGATAAACTGAGAATATTTATTCTTTTCCTACATGAGATATGGCTGAAGTGTACCCACCAGCAAAGCATGCTCCATTTGCTTCTCCAGAGCAGTACCTGAGACATGAATAATTCAGCACACACACAGATATACGTCCATGCACGTCTGCACTTCCTGAGCCAGAGCAAGACATATGTCACAACTGTCTTAGCTTTAATGATTTTGAGAGAAGAATAAAGAATAAGCTCAGCCTGATATTCTACCCTGTGTTTAACGATATTATTGACAACTCAAGGCACCCACAGCTGACATCTGTATTCCCAATGAAAGCCCATTATTAGTTTTCCCAACTTCTGAAGACCACACAGGCTAATATTTTTAGCTTTATATTAATGATCTGGCACATATTTCTTCCAACCATGGTTTTATAGATGCTGCTTTTTTGTACACATAGCTTCATATACAAACAACCTGAAAGTGCTGTTTGAGTTTCCAAATAAGATTATTACTACATTCAATGACTAAAAGGCTTTTTTCATTTCCTATGAAGTTTTCTTTTTGAAGCAGGATTAAAAGTAAAGTATTAGAGAATTGAAAAGTTTTATAGAATCATGTCCCTATGTTCTTTATTTCTAAAAGGCAAAAGGCATGACAATCAATAGAATCTAAAAATTAATTTTAAAATTTTGGCAGCTATCTAACTTTAAATTGTTGGGGGTCTTCTAACTTTATTCACTCAAATATTCAAAATATGTATGACAAGAGCAAAGAATTCAGCAGTTTCAAAAGGTTCCTAAAGTTTATCTTAGCATCAACAAGGTACAGAATGTGAAATACTGTTTCAAATGTGATAATACAACCAGTGGGCTGCAGGAACATGATTACAATTTATATGTTGTTGTTTTGTACAATGGAATATTACTCTGATTTACCACGGTTTGGAGAATCTGACCTATTAAAAATATTGCTTGAGACATATATTAAATTACTGCTATTTCCTTAATAAATAATCACTGAAAATAAATTTTAAAATGTGCTAAAGAAAGAAGTTAGTAGCCAATGGATAACACCCAGGTCTAACAGGACATACAAATACAGCTCCATGGGGTTTTTGTATTAGTAAACATAACTTGAACAAAACAGCAGGACTGTCAAAACTGTGACTAAACAGATATGACCAAAACAGAAAAAGTAGATTGTACTACAAACATTGCTCTCTCCCTTACTCTTCCTGGATTGCTCAAAATTTTAAATAAATTCACAATAAAACCCATAAAACTCTGTAATTGCAACTGGATGATAAATTTGCATCACCAGTATAAAAGTAATGTATACAAAGCAGAATATTTACAATCAGTTGAAGTGACTGAATTATGATTCTCATCACCAACACTGGGCAATAAAGAGGCAGAATTATGGAAATAGGCATCTAGCACAGATGAACACCTAAGCCCTCCATTTGAAAACAAAGCTCAGTTAGACACTGAAAGCTTAGTAGTTGCTATATTCAGAAAACAGACAACCCAGTCAAATTCATTGATTGCATGTACAGTGACTTCATTTAGAAATCCTTCTGAGCCCTCAAAACCAGAACTCAATATGGGGATTTTATTGGGACGTAAATTATTAAAACGAAAAGGAATCCTGTTCCGTCTAGACCGGTTGCCTCCCCTCAGGTAATTTGAGTGGATGAACTTCCCACTTCAATTACAGAAGGAAAAGTCATAGTTCTAAAAAACCCTAATTATAAAATAGATGTGTCATTATCACCATGGGATATTTACACACAAAAACACTGCATATGGGAATATGAGTTTTAATAATTTATTTTACACTGAATTCAGGCTATCTTCAAAGTCAAACACAGGATTTTACTGCTTCAGTTTTTTCTAATTATTTTTCCTAGTACTTGTGTTGCATGTAGTATGGAAGTATTCTTACCTTAATTGGGCTACCTAGTATGTGTTGCAGTCAATATTTTCTCTTTCTACTTCTATTCTCCTCACACTTTCTTCCTTTCTATCAGCCTATCATTCTAACAATGACTCTTCATAGAAATATTGCTGGGTTTTCACACAGCTGTCTTTATGATAAAGAATTATCACTCCAGTGAATTAAAGAACCGTGGGAAAATTCCTTCATCTTAAAAACATCTTATTCAAGCTATTTCATACTTGAAAAGATTGTGGCACTAGTGTTTTTAGAATATAAATCACTTCATTGTATTTAAAATAAGACTGTCTAGTACAGTTAGTATGAAGTCTTGTAAAAACTAGAAAAGAGGGGGGGAAATAGTAGTAATAATCAGCACTTATTCACAACTACTATCTTAGAAAAGGAACCACCTACGTTGCCTAAACCATGATAGAACTAAAAATTAAGTATCAGCTTGTAACACCTGAAGACTTGTAAATACCTATCATTTCAGTACACAATCTGTCTTTAGATATCTAGTTCATTGTGTACATGGTTAGCTTATGAGTAAGAAACACTGAAAATGTAATACTCGTTTCAAGAGAAAGTGGTATTCTTCTTCATATTTATGTTAAATAAAAGAAATACTCAAAAAAGGATAAAAATACAGCATTCACATTCTCACCTAGACCATAACAGTCAGTCAGGCTATTAAAACTTGTTAGAATCATGGAATGGTGTGGGTTTGAAGGGACATTAGAAATCATCCAGTTCCATCCCCTGCCATGGGCAGGGACACTTTTCACTATCCCAGGTGGCTCAAAGCCCCATCCAGCCTGGCCTTGAACACATCTAGAGATGGGGTACCCACAACTTCTCTGGGCAACCTGCTCCAGTGCCTCACAAAGCTCACAGTGAAAAATTGCTTCCTACTATCTCATCTAAACCCGCCCACTTCCAATTTAAAGCCATTCCCCTTTGCTCTGTCACTACAGGCCCTTGTGAAAAGTCCCTCTCCAGATCTGTTCTAGGCTCCATTCAGGTACTGGAAGGCTGCAATTACGTCTCCCCTAAGCCTTCTCTTTTCCAGACTGAATAATCCAAATTCTCTCCCAATTAGGCATGAAAAAGAAAATACTAGTGTGGTTGTGCTTTTAATCTTCATAAAACCAATCCTGAAATATACAGTTATTATATTTGCTACATCCTTCTGATTAACTTTGACTATTTCTTTTTCTTTAGTTCTTCTCCTGTAGAAACAGAAAAAAGATGAGAAAAGACAGGGAGAAAGCTGAAAAAAATTAAATACTGTCGCTAGATTGATTGTAAAAAAGGAGTAATTAAAACTAAGTTAGGGAAATAAGACATTACAACATTGGAACTCTCTCACCACTTCCATATGACATTTCCCCAATACTGTGTTTTGCCTATAGATTTTTGTTTTGAAATATGTCAGACAAGAAAAGCCCTGTTTAAGACTTCATTGCCAGTACTTAGAAAACTGGACATGATAATACAACTGGAAAACTGTGCCACTGTAAAGTTTTTAACACCTTCCACTTCAGATGTGATTACTGCCACATTTTTGAGAGATCTGAATATTTGCTTGAGACAGAAGCTGGATTTAAGTCCACTTGGCAGTACCTATGGGAATGACTGTCATAAACCATGAGCTGAAGGAGACAGTTTTTCTATTTAATCAAAAGCTTCCGTTGCATAAGAAGAAAGAAGATACTGCAGATAAAAAGTGAGGGGTTTTAAAGGTTTTAATAATGAGAAGAAGAAAATTGTTTGACAAAGATACTGAGAAAAGCTCTTTAAGGAAACCTCCTAAGAATAAAAAATTGGTTTTGGACTTTACTCTCCAAATTGTATTTAAGGTTTAAAATATTTCAACTATTTTCATTTACAATCCAACTTAAACTTTCAAGTGTGACTTTGTATTTTTTTATAACAAGTTTCATGGTTTGCTGAAAAAGTATGACATATGGGTAAGGCACAAAGACATAAACACCTGAAAAATATAAAGGATTTAGTATCATGATAACTTCTAAACTACTCTTGGAGAACTACTTGTCCTGTATCTCTCTCCCAGGAGCAACACTGTGTCTCTTCCTCTGACAATTAGTGATAATCTGCCATTCAAAAAGTTTGTTGTGAGACATGCTTCATGTTGAGGTATAAGAACACTTATATTTTGAGAATAAAACAGGCATGATAGAATTTAATTAACTCCCTTTTGCTTTTATAGAACACTTTATTAAGCCTTCCTTATTTTGGAAAATATAGAAAACAAACCACCTTCACTGTGATCCATAGTGCCCCCTGGGCTGAGAAATGGAGGATAAAAGTAATAGATGTAAGGGAAATAAATAAATAAATGGGGGTTTTTTTCACACAATCTGACCAGCAAGTAAAACAGTCAAGCTTTAAGCTAATTACAACACTAGAGAATGCTCTCCAACAACAAGCAGCTTGTTAGATAAAAAAATAAGAGCATGAAAACAGCAAAGACATCCTGGTCAGCACGTACTAATTATCACTCTCCAACAACAATTTACTTTTTGCATGCATCATAGCACAGGAGATCTTTTTTAAAAAGGGATGCAAAAAATGAACAGAAATGCTACTTTTCAGTTGCTGTGCACTTTACTGAAATACAAGGAGTAACAGTGAAGCAAGCACAAGATAGCTGTCTGAAAGTTTACCAAAGAAATAAGAAGATTTTCAAATTGTGGTGTTCAGATGTACAAGTCAGGTTTTTAATGATAGATAAAAGATGATCAACAGAGAAGAGGAATAAGGCAAGAAAGACTTCAAAATGACAACTAGCTGTGATACATTTATCCTGCTTCACAGACCCAAAAGCTTCTGCAGCATCACTGAATCACTCCCTTACTGTGTTGATTCTCCATCCTATAAGCCACCATTAGTTGCTCTTCCTACACTGTAATGCTGCCCTTTTGGAATTTCAGGATACTCAAATGCATTATCTGACCAGGCTGCCCTTGCTCTCAATAAACAGCACCATAAAAACTGGAGGAGGAAGAAAAAGCAAACTTAATGCACTTCTCCTAGACTGAACAGCAGAAAGCAAAGGAAGACAGAACTGAGTGGATGGTCTGCATTTCATTTACCTGACAGGCCTGAGCCATGAAGCAATGAGGTGATCTATACTGAGAACATAACACACAGCATGAGCACCAGTACAAAAAGCATTTGGGTGTTTGTTAGATAAGTCTTCACAAGAAATAATCTAAAGGGTGCAAGAGCAAACATACCCATGGCATCCTTACTTTCCAGTGTATTATTAGTAACAAAAGCATTTTAAATCTGTATTTTCAGGTGATACCATTTGAAAAGAATTCAGAATTAAAATTAAGGGCAGAAGAGTTACTGGCAGCCAGTGCACTTGTAACAGAAGAGATGCAATTAAACACTTGCATCTATGAATTGTGCCCTCAAAACTTTCACAGTACAACTTTAAGATAAGGTTAATAGGCTAATAAGTGAGAGGCAGCATGGACTGTGAGCCCTACATTGCTTTAAAATGAGGTTTGTAACAGAAAAGTCAGACATGGTAATGTTTTACAGGGATTTAAAACAAACATTTTTCATGCATTAATTCAATGAGCACATTGGCTGTGGGCAGGATTTACAACCAGCATGTCTGTTTACCACGACAAATTTTTTCAATAGCAACAGCATTGCTACACATAATGACAACCAAAGAAATCTTGATCTTGACTTAATTCAATGCACAAAGTATTAGGAAATTTAATCAAAATTCTATCTCCTTTCTAAGCATTTAAATAATTATTCTTTTTCAAGCATTCAGTCTATTCTTACCATTGCAATCTGGTCTCACAAAAACTTGGCTAGAGTTTAAAAATGTAAAGGGCAGGGTTAGAAAAGAAAAGGAAAGTTGTATTCATTTTCAGCTTCTTTGCTAAGAATGCATTAATTAGATCCTACATCATGCCAGTGTTACTGTTTGTTACCTAACTAAGGAAAAAAATAGTTGCTTAAGTTTAGTGTCCATACATTTACAAGTAGCTCCTGAATATTATCTAAGAAAAAGCTTCTCAAAACAAGGTTTTTCAGGAAGAGCTGTCTCTTCCTGAATGAAGGCACATTCTTTTGCGGACTGTTTCAGATGAAAAGGGATTTGGATTTGCCTGCATTTGCTTCTGGGTCTATTAATTATTCTACTGTCAGGTTCCTCTGTTATATTAGAATTACCTACCAAATCATCCACCAAATTTGAAATAGTAGCTATACAGCTGCAGTTGCTACATTAATGAACTCAACCACATACAGACACAAATCAAGAAGCTGAAAAGCAACATGTACTGCAGGGATTTAGCTCTGTACTCATTAAGACTAAACACCATAAGGAGTGTTGGGTCCTATTAGCCTTTTATGTTCAGAGGAATATGAAAAATCCACATTTCTTGTGTGTGGAGCTCACAAAGGTCGAAAGGCATGCTCATTTCACTAGGATACAGCTTTCTTTCTATGAATTTGATTTTAGCAGGTGAGATAAAGCAGTGAGACAGCAACATCATATTTTGAGATGCTATTAATAACAATCAACACCATGCTTCAGACTGAATCAAATTACAATAAAAAAATCTTTTTAAATCTGAAGAATCATTTGTTTTTCTTGACACAAACTTCTCTTACAACAATATGGGATGTGTTACAAGCTTTTAGAAACTAGATGTCACAGAAACACTAATTAAAAGAAATAGTCAAAGGGTTCCATCAGCATCCTTGAAGACAGACTTTCGCAGCAGCTATACACGCTAATCATCAGAATTCAATACAAGACTTACCATGGAAAGAGACAACCAAACCAATTGACATATTTTGCTTAGGAACTCAAGTATAGGTTTCTCCTGATCACTGAAACTCAATTTTTATGGTTTCCTTCCTCCTAAGACTTTCCTGTATAGACATACAGAGCCAAATACACACTATATATGTCAATCAGTCTATTCTTAGTTCCCTTTGTTTCTTTCTAGAATGCTGCTAGAGTTTATTCCTGACACCCTACAGCAAAATCAAAAAGTAAACAACAATAAGCTTCACCGATAACAACACGGATTAAAATCTGTAACAGGTAGGTGCTTATCCACTCACTTTCTCTGCATTATGAATGCAATATTTCAGAAGGAATATTCTGACAAAGCCAGAAAACTCTGCAATGCTTAGCTAGCAAAATAGGTCAAGCATTTGAGAATAAGCTCAGCTAAAAATATTTTAGTTCACAAGATCTGACTAAAAGATGAGGTTTGCTTGAGCAAAGGTGCTTATCAATGGGGTTTGAATGTGCATTTTCCCAGCTGCAAAGCTGCATCTCCCAGAGCAGAGTAAGCTGAGTCCAGTGGAGGGTAAGACAGGGGACATGCTGCAAATCTTGTAACTCATGATGGACAGCAATACAGTAACTCCATTATTCACCTTTGAGACTCAACTGCTTTCCAGATCTAAACAGCCAAATTCCAGAGCAATCTCTGTTTTGGGGAATTTTTGGAGTGGGTTTAATTTTTGTTTGGAAGGCAGGGGGGAATGTTCTGGTTTTGAACAGGACCAGTCCTTCATGTAATTATTTTATTTGAAAATCTGCTAAAAGAATGAACAAAAACCTAACTTACACAACTTAAATAGGAACTTACTCTTTCTTGCCATTTACAAGTTATATTACATTTACCTCTCTTGTTGATAAAATTCTGTTGATCATTTCTTGCCAAACTAAACATCCTTGGGTGCCCATTTTATAATTAAGCTTCTAAAATAAACCTAAAAACAGCTGTGCATTTTAATCTTTATAGTAGGGCCACTGTTAATGACTTCTTGCAGCTAAAGCCCTGCTTGTACTCATACTGATAACATTATCTTAATTTGTCCTTGACTTAAAAAAATTATTACACAGTAACTAGCCCCTCCTCTCATTCCCACAGCACTTAAAAGACAAGCAAAACCAAACACAGCTCAAAAGCAGACTTTTTCTAAACATTGACAATCCTCTGGAAACCTACTGATCATTTTTCCTGTTTGCCAAGTGGAATTCATCATGTTAAGTCTGGACACTTCTGTACAAATGAGGGTTTCCTCCCCTTCCACCACAAAACAAAGCTTAACCAAAATAATTACAAGTTTTGAAAAGTGTTATTTTGCTAGTATATGCACATCCCAAACTGAATGACTGCACATTACATGTCTACTTCAAAGGAAATGTAACAGCAGTGAATGGCAGGTTAGACTCAAAAGGAGAGAAGAGACAAGGCAAGACATGAAGGTTAATAAACATGGAACCACAGGTGGAGCAGCAGGTAAGAAAATGTAAAGAAAAAATGAGAACCCATGAGTGGTTATAGAGGACCATGTTTTTCAGAAGAGTACATGGAAATCTCGGTTAGGGAAAACTCTTCATGGTAGGAGGGATTCAGGAAACTAACACCTACTTTTCAGAAAAGGCTAGAGAAAGGACATCCAGATACAGAATTAAAATGTGTTAACAAAAAGCTTCTAGTCCAAATCTAACACATCTTCCCCACAAACTACTCCTTTTAAAAGCAGCTGTCTTAAGTCACAGTATGACTATGCTTCCAAGAATACCTAACTAATTTCTGGTGACTGGTACCATGCCTACACTTGCAATTCCCACTTACACAGAATGACTGAGCTAAGTAGTACCTTACTCAAGACTGGAAGAGTCAACTGTAGTTGAGAAAGGCTGAAATGTCCTCTGGTTTGCTAATATTGCTTTTGTCCTGTTAGGCACACTAAACAATAATTTTGTTTTTCCAGAAGCATTAACAGATACTTGTGTTTTCTCCATGGGCTATTTTGACTGAATTAAACCACATTGTTGTGGTTTAACTATAGTAGGTGCTAAGCCTTCTGCAGCCACTCACTGCCCTGGAATAATGTGGGGGGAAAGAATCAAAAGGGTACAAGTGAGGTTTGAAATAAAGAGAGTTTCAAAGCTATAGCAAAAGCTGCACATGCAAAAAAAGCAAAGCAAGGAAGTCATTCACCACTTCCCATAAGCAGGCAGGTGTTCAGCCATCCTCAGGGCAGCAGGGCTCCATCACACATAATGGTGACTTGGGAAGACAAACTGCACCAATACAAACATCCTTCTTCCCCCAGCTTTATATGCACAGTGCAACATCACATGGCAAGGAATGTCCCTTTGGTTAGCTGGGAGTCAGCTGTCCCAGCTGTGTCCCTTTCCCTATTCCATGTGCACCCCAAGCTTCCTCAGTGATGCAGTAGAGCAAAATAGAAAAGGGCTTGAAGCCGTGCAAGGGCTTGAGTGCTGCTCAGCAATAACAGAGAACATCCCTGTGTTATCAGCATTATTCCATGCTGATTTGCAAATCCAAAACACAATACCATATGGGCTACTATGAAGAAAACAACAACAACAAAAAAAGTCTGTAAATGACACCAGCAAGAGCCCCTTGGTGATATTCAAACCTTTACTGCATTTGAAATCTGGTTTTACAGAAAACAAGTTTCTTATTTCCAGTACTGTTTAACAGCTCTTTCTTGTGATCACAAAGATTTTATTCCTACACTCTATTCTCCTTTTCCACAACTTCTACAATACTTATTATTATTAATACCTTATTATACATTTTCTCTACAGCCTGTGCCACCAGGAGACCCTGCTGTTGAGAACTTAGCAGAGGACCAGTTGCTTGGTTTCAAACAGAAATTTGAGAAGGAGGTGACAGAGCAGCACAACAAGTACTGTGAAGGTCTGGTAACAAATACACCAGGCTAACTCCTCCATCCCCTCTTGATTTCACTGCCTAAATAGTTCACATGTTCTAGAAATGGGAAATTTTCCAAAATGTCTAGCAGACTGTTTCAAATGACCATTTTATCTTGAGCAAGTGGAAATAAATCAACATGTATTATAAGGCTGCTTTCAATCTAAATTCTGATGCATTGCTTGTTATCAAGATGCAAAATACTCAAATGATTTTAGTGTTTATATTTACTCTGAAGCTCTTACTTATATTAAAAAGATTAAAATTGAAGTAAGAATTAATAACTAATGATAAGCAATAAAACTGAAAGTACTTACATTAAACTTAATAATGTCATATATCAAGTACCGAGGGACAACCTGTCCATTCACCTTGTCGATGATCATTTCCTTAAAAGAAAAGAGAAAGCATTGGCATTTTTTTCATAAATACAGAAGAAGAACATCAACTCATTTATACTTCGTGCTTATACCTGCAAGCATGATGCAAACACCGGCCACATTTTTATTACCAAAAAAATTTTACAACAGGTCAAGATTATAAAAATATTATTGTGGTCTTAAAAGTCTCATGAAGCATTCAACAAAACAACAGGAAGCTGTGCCAGGGCTTCCCATTCTGACTTGCAACATTTATACATTAGTTTCCCCACAGCTTTCAAAATCTTGAGAGAATAATGAGTTTTTAGAAACCTCAGTAAGAACTGTGATCCTAAGCCAACCAACCACCTCTGTAAATCTTGCCCACAGTCAGAAGCACAACAGCAAGGATGCAAAGAACAAGCATTCACACTCATTTTCTATGCTCACGTTGGATCTTTTCATTTTAACAGTGTCCTAGGCAGCACTGAGAGTGCAATTTGCTTGAACGTTGTTGTACTGTGACTAAACAGGATGGATCCTTCAGACAGAAGTATCACAGACACTCTCTGCACCACATGAAGTCAGTTAACATTCAATATGTACCAGCAAATCAGATTGAAAATAGGCCAGGGAGGGAAATCAACATCCAAACACAAGTGCGTTTCCTCACCCTAAGGGTACATACAAAAATACACACACCTTACATGGTGGTGTTACATCTGCAACTCAGGCTTCCTATGACAGGAATTAGACACAGTATATAGAGTTTGATGAATCAACATGGAAGATTGAAAATGGTCATCCAACCAGATCAACCAACCACTGGTAGATCTTTTCCAGAGACAACTCTGAAATAACAACTTCTCTAAATGCAATCCATCTTCTCCCTACCTCCCTCCCCTATCTGATTCTTGGATAATAAGTTGTACCAGCTACAGATTTTTTTAAACATAAAAATAATTTGAAAGTTAAAATTCCAAATTCACACGAACAAGATAAAACAATTGAAAAACAAGAAAACAGTTCACTATGACATGATGAAAACAAAATCAGGAGTTCAAGAATTATTCCAAAAAAAGAATATTACATCAACTCTATTTTTGTTTAGTTAATGTCTTGCTATTTTTATGTCTTACAACCTTTTAATTTTAATCAGAATCCATAGATTCTACAAAATAAACCCAAAAAAATCTGATTGACTCATGTAAGATTAATTTTTAGTCTGCACAACAATTAATTTTTAGTTTAGACAACAATAACAAGATTCTTGAATTGCACCTAGCATCTAACCACAATTTGCTTTGAAAAATAAGCAAGCAATTCAGTTGTAAAAACATAGATTTGGTTTAAAGTGAAAACAAAGTTTGAAGCACTGAAAACCAAACTAGCAGACATGAACATGTTGTTCCCAAAAACCACTGGGAAATCTAAGTTGCCTACTTAGTATTTCGAATTTCATCTTCTGTGAACACAATACTGAGATGGAGACTGGGATTTCAAAGCCATGTGCAGCATTCACAGGTGCTGTGAATGACTCCCTGAGTTGACCTTACACATCATTTCACATAATTTCTTTTTTAAAATTAAAAATTAAAAAAACATGAATCCAATGAGTGAAAACTATTCCTTTGTAATATTACAACATCTTCCCTCTAAAAATTTAGTCATGGGCACTGTCAAATAACATGTACAAAAAAGGTCTACATAGAACTGAAGTAACAAAATGCCATTCTGCTAGTGTCCAATATTTAGGTAGATCACTGGTGAGCTCTCAAAGGAACAGCAGACACAATGCTGCAATGCCTTCTTTGAAAATAAATGTTATAACTAACTACATGAACAGATGGGTATAACTCAAGAGACAGAAGGCATGATATGCAAACTTGGAAGAAGGTGTAAAGATATAATGCAAAGGGGAAAAATCCCCAGGATAAAATCCCCACCTGAAACTCCTGATTGTAATCAGGTGAAACAAGTAACAAAGTAACAGTGAAACAAATGAATAGCATTGTTTTTAATTAACTCTCAGCTGAACTGGCAGGTGAAACAACTTTTTTGAAACACATTTAACTGAGCACATACTTAGGGTTTAAGGTCTCACTTTCTCAGTATGCATATTCAGAACCTCAGCTTTGATGCAAAGCTAGCATTTCTATGCAAAAACACTGAAAATATTTCAATGCCTGGTATTACAAGATTTTATGCCTCATTTTAAAAATCTGAATCTCTACATATTCAGTTTTAGAAGGATTATAAAATACAACAAAGAGGACCAAGAACTGTTTTTAAACATCCTTTGAAGTGTTTATTTTTAACTTTTTCTCTACTTCAGACATGTAAACATTTTTATTCTATTACTGATCAAACAAGCCTTTTTCCTCATCTCTTCCCTTCTTTTCTTCTTCTCCTGCCTCCTGTTCTCTTTGACATCCTGACTGAAATCCCAGCTACCAGAGCAAAAAACAATAGCACAATATGCCTTAGAAGATGAGATGACAAATTCCTGCACTGTTCATCTCCATCATGACAACAACATTCCCTGCTCCATTAGTTACGCCAATACAGCTGTCACAAGGCAAAAGCTGTAAAGTGAGCATAGGAACGGTTCAGATTAGAAATGCTCTAACACATCATTTTTTACAGTCTGATACTTTACAATCTTCCCTGAAATTATCAAAATAGAAAAAATACACCAGGGAATAGACCCCAGAGAAGATGGGAAAATGTAGTATTTGAGAAATGACCCCCATTAAACTCATTCGTTCTGACCTGAGCAATAACCTGATAAGACTATATTTAAGCCAATTTTTAGATAACTAAAACCTTAAACCCAAATCCACTCACATGACATATTAATATGTGCCATAAGGCACACCTGCATCCATGCAGTTCCTTCTACAGACTCCATGCAGATTTACAGCCAGTATTATGTGTTTCAAAGCTCCTCCTGCTATTAGCACTTGTCCATTAGCTGCTGGTTTAGGCATCCACTTAACTCATAGGCCTGAAGAACAAGATCCAGTATTCAATTAATGCAATGTAATCTGGCAACACTGTGCTGGTGTTATTCTCCTCAATCCTGTGGTGTTGCAAAGCACAGTTGTACAGTACATTAGACCTGCAACAGTGCTAAGAGCTTTTTGCTGGACAAATACCAGAAGAACAATGCTGGACTGAGAGCTCATGGACTTTTTCATTGAATCACATCTCTAGAGAGTAACTTGGACTTAAAATAATCCAAAATTCAATCACAAAGCAAAGGATCCAATTTTACCAGCCACTTGCAGAATGGGTTTTTTTTTTTATTGACACAGAGTATGGAATCAGATCTAATAATACATCTGTTTGTTTTTCCTTTTTCTCCTGTGCCTCTTCTTAATCCTTTATCCATTTACCTTTAACGCAATTCTAGTCACTGCTGTATTTCAAGAATGAAAACAGTTTTTGTTTCTTGTCTTTTTTCTTAAATCTATTCTGAATAAATCTATTTTGCACCAGCTTTTGCAAACTCACAAAAGTTTTAAGTTCTGCAATTTTTGGGACAGCTTACAAATAGATACGGTCTCTCCTGACAGAAAAACATAAATGCATCTTTATCTCACTCTCCATTTATGGAGATCCTGGCCCTTTTAAGTCTTCAAGTGTAAACAGTATTTTATATAAAAATAAAACAGCTTTAAAAATTGTAAAAAAACTGTAAAAGTTACTTCAAGCCTAAGGATGACTCTGCATTTTCTACTCAACTGTTCCAAAGCTAAGCAGAATGCCAAGAAAGCTCCTGAAAACAGCTATTTAGCTTTTTTGCATGACAGCCAAAACATTTCAACTAAACTCTGTGCATTCCCTCAGATAGCACTATGGATGCAAAACACTTGGCTTCTAAAGGAATAAGTCATACTAGTCACCTGTAGGTGAAATTTAAATTAGCTTTAATGAGTTTTGCAGAAAACTTTCTTCCACGACAGGAGAACAACTGCAACTGAAAAGCTGGAGAGGAGCACAGAGTGTTGCAGATCTGTCATCACCCAAGATGTCACTGATCACATAAGAACTGTTTGCAAGTAATTTCAGCCCAAAATGAACCACAAATGCATCTGAAATTCTCAAAGACAGCCACATGAAAGGCTTACACCAGAAGCCTTAAAGCAAGTTAATAGATCCCTGAATGCATGGAAATTGCCTTTATGAAAGTTTCATGTATACTGTCATTCTAAATAATGTTAGGAGGATATTAATCTTTTGTATTCTTAAACCCAATAGTTGTTTGCTATGTGGCAATGACGTTTCTGTTTTCTCTTCCCTTTTTTTCTCATATTTTTAAGAATACTCTAAAACAATACCAATTGGACCACCTCATTCTATACTTCAGTTCCCTAAGAGTAAGCTACTTCAAGGACAGCAAGCATGAACTACTTCAGCCTGTAATTAAAGAATTAATTTCAACAGCCCTTAAAGCACTAATTAGCAAAATATGTTAATAAAGAAAAAGCCAACTTCTTCCCATGGATTTAAAAAATAAAATCAATCATGCATATATCTAGAGTAAAGGATCATTCATGGAAATTTTCATTTGGCATCAACATTAGACAAGTATTCAATTACAAAGTTAAGTTCTTCTGATGCTTCAAATAATAGGCAAGCTTTATGCTCAAACCTGTTAAAGGAATTTCAATTGAAAAAAAAAAATATTCCAGCAGCATCTTTTTATTTAACTGACCATACCAAAATAAATTTAGAAATCTGTACTATGAAAAGTACTTATCCATTGAAAGGTTTTAGTTCTATCTCAGGATACTTCATTAAGTCAGTATTTGCTCATTTCATGTCATTTTGCTTTTCACTTTATTAAAAAAATAATGTGGGGAAAAAAAAACAACACTAAGACTGATTTTATGCCTATGAACTGAAACACCAAAATGTACTATTAACAGTCAAATTTTTACAGACCAACAAATTAAGCAAAGTTATAGTTCATGCCCTGGGTACCTGAGAGAACTTCAGCCATTCTGAAGAGACTTAAACTATAAATCTGGGGAACACAACACACCAGATCAGAGACCCTCTTCCATGCCCCACAGCTACATTATGCACTTATCTCAATATTCCTGTCTTCCACCATATACATAGCAGCCACCTTCACTAAAACATCTGTTTGAAATTAAGAGAATAATTAAATAAATGAAAGAGCAACCATTTCCCTAAAGAACACCTAGGACTGTACCATATGGACACTAGTAAGTCATTACTTTCTCAAGAGCCTTAGAAGTAGCAGGGGAAAAAAACAGCAATACCAGGCTTTTTATCTCAAAAGCATGGAACCTAATGTATGTCATGAAGAATAATATTATGTATATCATTAGGAAGCTGCCTGGCTGAAGAGGCTCCTACCAGACACGACAGCTTGTGCAACCACTTCTGAGCTGACAGCATGGCATTTCTTGCATTATGCTCTCAATTTTTCAATGAAGCAGAGGTGGTGGAAAATATTCCATTATCTGCTTCTCTGTCCTGAGACAGTACATCGTTCCTTGCAGTAATTATCCTCACAGATTCAATTTATACACGCTTCACATGTAAATGTGTGTTCAGTAAGACACATCATTCACAGAAGTGACATTTCAAGTAGATTACTGACAACAAGAGCCTAAGAAAGGAAAGAAAGTTAATAAAGACAATATGCCTGAAAAGTGCAATAGGCTTCAGAGGATCAATATGGAAGCTATCTCAGGTACAGAAATACTTCATCAAACAGGAGTTACAGCAATGTAGAGTCTCTGATACTACTGAAACATAAAAGGAAACTGCATTGATCTATTAGTGTAAGAGCAAGTGAAATTCTCTTGGTCATGAGAAATGGGACAGTCAAGTAAAAAAGAATTTCTTTTTGTGTCCATGGTTCTGAAAGTTTGCCACCAATAGTCCAGCCCAGCCTCCAAATACACAAATCCATATGTTTTACAGCTTGTTTTACAACTGGTTCGAAAAGTTAATGAGCAAGTTTATATAATTTAAATTAGCATAGCAATTTAGAAAAGTTTTAGCCTTAAACAAATATAACTAAGCCACTTCTAAATCATTGAAAAATTCAGATCAGCTGAAAATAAAGGTGACAGAAACAAAGGCATCAATTTACAAAAGTGTATCAAAACATGATGAAAATTTTATCAAATTTAAGACGTATTTCCATAAGCTGTATAAAATTGACCATGTTTACTATTTCAAAATACAAAGCTGTAGCAAGAGATGAAGTTCTGCAATAATTTTTTTAGCTTTTCTTCAAGTCTTTTCTCATATTCAGAGAATGTCATCTCAATACCTTGATTTATTTCAAAGACAAACAGCTCCCCCCAGAGCAGTCATCAGTCCTATTCTGTAGGTAAGCCATTTCTTACAGAATGCAACTCCCACATTCAGCCAGTGATTGAACTTATATTCCTCCTGAAATCCTATGATTCACCGATCCAGGCCTAAAAATTTGGCCCTGCTTATGAACAAAAGCAAACAGCACTGAAATAGTTACAATAATTACACAGTATGCTCCTTACCCCGTCTAGAAGAGTGTTTGACAGATGTGTGCGAAGATCTTTACGAAACGGAAATTCCAGGTTGGATACATGAAAAATGGAATTGTCTCTATCAATCATATAAACTTCATTCTTGCCATCAATCAGCATCATATACCTGCAAAGGCAGTGTTAAGATATTATAATTACAGGTATTTCCTCAAAATCTCTATTATTTTGTTTTATATTAAGTGTTAAAAATAAGTAATCATGACAGATATTATTTTTAAAAATATTTTAAAAGTACTTTTTTACATTTAAAAGTTTAAACCTGTAAACTAACCAAAGAGGTATCACAGACCATGATGCTGTTCTCAGCAACAAAAAATGGGAGAAGGAGGAGGAAGGAGGGGACATTTGGAGTTATGGTGTTTTTCTTCCCAAGTCACTGCTGTACATCATGAAGCCCAGCTTTCCTGGAAATGGCTAAACACATGCCTGCCAATGGGAACTGGTAAAAATTCCTTATTTTTCCTTATATTTATCTCAACCCCTGATCTTTCTCATTTTCACCTTTCTGATTCTCTCCCCTATCCTGCTACGAGATGTGTGAGCTTAGTTGCTACAGGAGTTAAACCAGGCCACACCTTAGATATGCCTTTCACATGGACACACATTGCAGAATTGGGCTACAATTCTTCAACTGAGTCCATGTAACAGACCTCTTAAAGCCTACAGAGAATTTTCACTGACATTCTGTATGGAAACAAAGCTTTTGTTAAGCACACCACTCTGCATGCCATCTTCCTTCATAACTAGATGATCTGGATGGTCCCTTCCAAACCAAATCTTATGATTTCTATGATTCTGTATCTTACTTCAGAGAGATGCAGAGAACAGCATGTGCTGACTTTGAAGACAGAAAAAAATCTCATCTCAGGACAGTGAATTACTTTCATGCAGACCCATCTGTCTGGGTCTCATGGTAATATACATAACTTAGAATCTGAACTAAAGTTCTCTGCTTTAGAAAGACATTAAACTGATCCAGATATGTCTCATTTTGAAAGTAGTTTTTTTATTTTTTTTTTAGCTGAATGGCTGAAAACTCCTCTACTCTCCCAATTTAATAAACTATTGAAATAAAACTCTGAATGTGGTCCAAACAACAGAATTTATCAAAATTCTAATTACTATCAACGTAAGACAGAAAAAAGTTGGTCAAGGACGGACTGAAAAATCGAAGTGTTCTATGACCACCTAATAATTGAAAATATGCAAGACGCAAGAGATAGGCAAGGTTTTGGTGAAACTGAATTTATCAATTAATGAGGGATTTGAGCTGGTTGGTTGAGGTTTTTTGTTTGCTTGTTTCACCCAAAAAGCTTAAGTTCATGTCATTAATGTCAGATTTAAAGTTTTATCCAGTTTTATCTACAAGCATTCATGGAGAAATGTTGTGGACTGCTGAACAGCCCATTTCTGAATATTATTTCGATGTATACCATGGCCATTTATATTTTAAGAAGTTAATTAAGGTATTAGGAGATAAGCACTTACACCAGAATAGAGAACATGCCTCTGGGCAACACCACAAAGGCAAAGAAAGAAGAGCGATGTTTTCTCAAACATATTCACTAGAGACAGAACACAGGAACTTAACTGTCAGGCATTGCACTGCCCACTGTGAACACTACTTGCTATTACAGCTGCACATTTATTACTAATTACCTCTATTGTGTGAGCACCCAAAAGCTCCAATTAGTAACCAGGCCCCATTGTTTTAGATTCTGGGCAAGTACACAAGATGACATGCTCCTACATCAGATGGCTCAATCCGAATATAAAACCAGACAAGTGAATAAAATAACAAAGGCAGGGTAGCAATAAGAGCAATAACATAACTGCTCATTCATCTCTGAAAACTATACATGGAAGTAGAGAATTGTATTTGAGCTACAAACATCATCTCTCAAAACTGTCAGTGCAATCTCTACAAACCACGAAACTCTGACAAGTAGAGGGTCATGGTGTCCATGCAGATTAATCTCACAAGCAGATAAAATATCTAGTCATAGAAATGGTAAAATCTAAAGTTTCATCAGAAGCTACTATTCACTCACTTCTGATCCTGAGGCAAGGCCTGTTATTAATTCTAATTGGACAATATTATTAACACAATAATTCAGGAAATAGGATGAAAATTTCATTTGCAGAGTAACAGTTTTTGGCATTAGACAAACAGATCTCCAAATCACCTACCAGAGTATTAACAATTTTAATTTTTAAACTTTAGAAAATGTCAACCATCAAATAAAGTTTTCTCTTCAGAAATCAATTATTTTTAGCATACGCAAATAAAGGCAACTGTATCAAGGGCTCATTTGCCTCCTCCTATATCCTGTATCATGCAGTCCACATCAGTTGGGCCCCAAACACAAGCTAAAAGAATTACTTTATTAGGCTTCCATTTTCAGTTGAGTTTGTTTTAGTGGTGGTGGTAGGTTTTTGGATTTTACACAATTTTGAAGCTGACATGAGCTACACTGAAAATCCTAAGTTAAAAACTGAGGTTTCTCCTTTAGGTGGATGTTAAGTACTTTTCATCATTAAATTTGAAAGTACATTTCAGGAAGATGTTACTTAATGCATAAAATAAGGTAAATTACTTGGTGTCCATCAATATAGGATCACTGAGATTAAGGAACAAGAACAGAACTACACTTCCCAATCTCCAAATCCAACACTGTACCCACTGGAGCACATGGTCTCTGCCCTCTTTTCCCTATTCTTAGGATTCACAAAACTGAATTTGAAAATACTCCCCCAGCACAGTACCTCACTACACATGGTGTAGTGCCTGCCAAAACATATCTACTTCAAAATTGATTGCCTATATATTTACAGAAGTTTTGCCTCTGACTTCAATTTTGTGATGTGCTTTATGTTTAACTCTCTCTCAGCCAAAATGACAGCAACCATCTCAGCAGTAAGCTTACATGTGTTAACTCTATGCTTTATAGGAGTTTTAAAACCTTAAGGATAATATAAAAATACAACACGGCTTCCTCTTTAAGATCCTATCTTCTGAGCTTGAGTTCAACACACAAGTAATTTTCTGAAAAAAAAATCTACAAGTAGCAAATGGATTAGAAATATTGTTTCAAAGGAAGCTTAAAAATTCATCTCCTCTAGGAGCTTTCTTTGCCCTGCAGTATTTCTTTAGACAGGCTGTATCAAAGAAGATTATTCATTTCGACACAGCTCTGCTGTCGCTGCTTTTTTTTCATTTTCCTTTTTAAATATGCCTGTGTCTGTATTATCACATTAAAGAATGCAAAAATATAAGAAATTCCATCACCAACTCTAAGCACGAAATACACAGCAGCTCTCCATTCCGAAGGGAGTTCATTATACAGCCTGGAATTCAGTCTTGTGCAAGTGCTGCCCTCCCACACAAATAAGCATTACCCAAATCCGAGTAGCAATTAGCATCTCTAATATGCTCACTGACGCAGAGGTAACAACGAAATCCTGCTACAGATACGATTTTCAATTCCTTAATTTCCTTTTATGATTGGCAACATTTCAAAACCACGAGCATGTCACCACTTTGTAGATAGATCACCTAAGATGAGGCCAAGTCACACGAGTGCTTTACATTGGACCCTGCCACTCCCTCCTGGCAAGAAAGCATCAACTCCTGGCCAGATGCATCAAACACTGAGCAAAAGGCCAGGAGAATGAAAATTAATGACTGCCCTTTATCCACTGACAGTAGGACACCATCAATCTGTGTCACTAAGCTGCTGCAGTTCCATGTCCTGATCTGAATCCAGACTGTGCTGGATTTAGAGTAAGTTTAAATTAGAAGAGTTTGAAGCTGGCCTGTGGCACATGGAGCAAAAGACAACAAATCCAAATAAATGGGGAAGGCTCAGCTTGCTTTCTTCTGTTAATTGCTGCTGGTAATGGTTGCTGCTTTAAAAGATGTCTCCTCAAGGATGACAAAGCCTGGATACAGGGACACTAACACAGGAACTTACAAGAAGACTTATAACATTATTTTCAATGTGTAAACAAAAGGAATCAATGTCTTTTTAATCAGCACATTGACAGTTCTATCACAAACCACCTTCTCCAAAGTTACACACACATGTTGTCATTTGCATGAGTACACGGCACAGGAGCCAGCAAGAGACACTGCTTTCTACATGCAGAAGCTGCTGTAGAACTATGTATTCAACAGTCCAAATTCCAAATAATTTTTTAAAAAACTCACATACAGACCTTTGGAAGTTAGTCTGCTCTGAGTATACCAACACTTTGTATTTCTCTCGCTTATTTCTAGATTAAAGTATGCCATCAACAGTCTCCACAGCATTTTAAATAAAAAAACTCCTTAGATTGTGACTGACAGTCATTTTCAATTAGCAGCCTCCAGCTCCAATATTTCTCATTCATGACTTTGCATTTTCTACTACTAAATAGCCTTCCAGTTTTATTATTCTACTCCTCAGTGAATTCAGTGGCTGATCTCCCTCATTTGTTTATCAGAACATACTTGGATTCTGTTTTAAAATACTTAATGATACAACAAAATTAATATTCAGGATCTCTACTTGTGGTTTTTTATGCATTTTCTTTCAAAACTATCCACTGCCATTTTCTTTCAATCTATTCTTTACCTATCTTAGAATTATAGCAATCTTCTTAGCCTCATTTTCTCTAATAAACAGCAATTTTGTCAAAGTCCAGAACCACTTCTAGGTCAAAAATTGCAATTTTTCCCTTATATGAATTCCTACCAAAATGGCTGAACTCAGACAAAATCCCATTCCTCATCTATACTGCAGAATGTGTTCCTCAGTCAAGTAATTCTGAGTAATTCTATTAACTACTGCCCTTAGGGCAACCAAATCTGTCATTTAATAAAGAGAAAACCTGCATTTTTGATCTATTTTTACCTCTCATTACAATCATGATTTAAATTTAAAGCAAAGCCTTAGCATGATTGATCCAAACTTAGCTTCTAAAATCAAGACCTTTTCTTTCCCTCGGTACTAAAATACTGTTACTAGGCTCTTGTTTAGTACATAAATGTGTTTCTCTTACTACATTCAGAAGCACCTGGATTTCTCACCTGTTGAAATGCTCTACCAATTTTCCACCCCTGTAAGAGGGTAGAATTCAGTTTCTGGTTAACCTCCACACTTGTGAGGCATCTCCATGGGGTGAAATGACCAGTTCCCTGTGCTTCAAAACTGTCTTGGTTAAACTGTTATTACGGAGGTCGAGACACTCAGCTATTGCATTAGATGTTCAAGGGTGCTCATCGTGACAACTCTGATCAGGCATCTGAAGCAGGTTCAGCAGTAACCCAGGAGTTTTCTTTAACAATCCTGTAGTGAATTTTTTAAAAATCTGAACTCTGTAACAATTTTTTATCCTTCAGTTGTTAGGAAAATAAAATGTTATTCCTCAGATTTTATCTTGCATCTTTCCTAAACAAAATGAATGCTTTCCTATATTTATGTTACAATCAAGAAAGTTGTCCTACTTCATCTGCTACACCAGCATCTAATTTTGTGAGAAGTCAGAAGGTTTCCAACAACCAGCCTCATGTTCTGAATCATTAGTTCAAGATACCACTGCCCTGACTCAATGTTAATACAGAAAAAAAATTACTTTCTTGTCTTATTGATCACCCCATATATCACAATGGAAGAGTTATGCTTGATTTTGATATTCATAGCATCATTTCAGGTGGAAAAGACTTTTAGGATAATTGAGTCCAAACGTAAACCTAACACTGCCAAGACCACCACTAAACCATGTCCCAAAGTGTCACATCTACATGTCATCTAAATACCTCCAGGCATTGATGAATTGATCTTCACCAATCACCCTGCTTATTTGAGAACAAAGAATTTAATTTCCACAAGATTTGTTGAGGTGGTATTCCAGAAAATGAAGTAACCTTGTCAAGTCACCACTCTTAAGTTAAGAGATACCACACAGCTCATTCAGCTTTTCAGCCTCCATAATTTTTACTATCCATCAGTCTCCTCCACAGTTACCTCACTCAGCATCAAAGCCTTATTCTTGCCTGCCACCACTCTCCTTTAAACTCTGAATGCAAATTTCCCTTTTGATTTGTTTCCCTTGACAATGCAAGGTCCAGAGCAGTTGTTTTGTGACTGTTATGGCCATGAACATCCTCAAAAGTGAGTGGATCTGCAGATGATATTTACAACAGAAATATTCAATATGCCCAAAAACTACAGCAACAAACACTGCAAGTTTTGATATCCAAATGTTACCACAGCCAGAGGAGAAGAGATGTGACCACACTTCCCCACCTTACAAGGTTCTAAATTAACTGTCAGTGGAAAAAGCTCATATAGCAGCTACTTTTTAGGGTTCAGTAAGAGCACAGAATAGCAGCTGCAGCCAAACAAGCAAACAAATGAAGACAAAACAGCAAACAAATAATTAGGTCAAATAACAAACAGAGTAGTGAAAAATATAGAAATAATGTTGCATCATTATACAACTTTATGGTATCCTCTCACCTGGGGAAGCTTTTTAATAAAGGAGACAACGGCAACACTAAGGACCATGGAAAAATGTATAAGAATTGTGGAAACTACTATAATTTCTCCTAATAAAGTACTGCAGCTGAGACTGAGCTCAAACTTTAGCTTTTCCTGTTTTATAAATCAAAGATAAAGATGCTTTAATTAATTTAACAGATGGCAAATTCAAAACCAGTGTAAAACAACATTTTCTATCTAAAGTATTATAGACTCTGAAACTGCTCGTAAAATGAAGAATTTAGCTAGGTTAAAAAAGCCTATCCAGTTACAGTGTTTTTCTTGTCTGTCTTCCAGGGTTTTAATTAAGTTTGAGTGCAGTGGGGGTTTTGTTTCTTTATTTTTAGAAGGATATTAAACCTTATGGGTTAAACTTAAAGTTGTCTCATAACCATTATTTGACTTACAACAAAGGGTAAATTAAACTACAACTACTACATATTGAGGAGCTCTTATAGTGCACTATGACATTATTTGTCTGATGTAAAACAAAAGAATTGTTAACAAGCTAGAAAAGATATTACCCAGTAACAACCTGTATACTAATAGATTAATTTTAAATATTAGATTATCTTTGTTTCACCCAAATTTTAATGATGCTAAGTGCATTTCTCAATTACTGATAGCAACACTGTTGAAAAACAACTGCATGGTATAATGTTCTGATTACTTTCTTTTAAAGCTGCAAGATTAATGGAACAAACTATATCTCGAGCTTGACAGAACTCTTGAATTATTTCATCATTTTTGCTGTTATTATTATTATTATTGTTGTTGTTGTTATTGTTGTTATTATTATCATCTTCATTATTTGTTGCAGATAGATTTTCAAGCTTGCTTGATCTTTTTTGGCTCCATTTGTCTGAAAATATCTAGGAAGTTTAGGGCAAAATTCATGCCTGAAGCAACAGGCTAAAAAAATATATGAGGAAGAATAACAAATTAATTTAGCATTAGATGACAAGGTGTTACATTGCTTCTTTCCCAAGCAAGTGAACCATAATGTCTCTCATGGAGGGCAGTAACAGAGCAGTCACAAAAAGAGTAACACAGCTTTGAAAAAGGAGATCCCCTTAACTTGGAACTGATTTATGCCAGAGCATATTCTGGGTCAATTCCGCCTGCATCACCGGCACAAGCCACAGCAGGAACACAACTGCCATTTGTGCTCACAGCATAGATCAGCTCCAAGAGAAAGGGATGCCCTAGATATCTGTATAGTTCAACTCCACAAACTGAATGTCATTCTTCCCTGACTGAACATAAGCCGTCACGCTTTGTGGATGTGTCTGTAATCCCCCCTAGGAGAACCAGCAGCACAGAATGTACTGTTCCACTAAAACTGGTCTGGGAGAAAGGAAAATAAATAAATAAGCCAGTAATCACTGATACTGGTTGCTTGAAAGCAGATATACATGCAGGCATACCCTTTATCTGCATCTCATTAGAACATTTTGGGACTACAGTTGAATACTCTAAGATTAGTATTCATAGCACAAGCTACATAATAAGCATTTTAATGCATTAACTATTTATAAATAAACAAAAGAGCTTGCTTATAAGACACTCTGTCCAAATACTCAAATAGTTACATATGAATAATCAGTTAGGTAGCATTTTTCAAAGAGCCCAGAATTGTGACCATAAAACTTTGTTTTAAGTGTGTTGTCAAGAGGCTTCAGAACTGCTACTCCATAGAACACATTTCCTGTATAGTACCTCATCAGCACTGCTCCTTAAACACTTAAGGAAGGGACACAAAACCCTTCTTTCAGAGTCCTGACAGTGTTGTGAGCATATATAAATGAGAAACCACAACCTAGAGTAAGAATGCTTTCTTTAGCCATTCAAGTCAATTTAGATCCAGATGAGGGATACCATGTTCCGTCACACCTATTTATTCATTCCTCTACATTGACAGTAAAAAAAAATATTTCAGGAGACGAAGAAGCAGCTAAGTGATATGGATATGCCTTAGTAATAAATGCATCAATACACCATCACTAGCCCCCCCAAAAAAACAAACACAAAACCAGACATATTTTTATATCCAATGGTTCCATATATTAGTCCAACAGTTTATGACACTTTATGCTGCCTCATTTGACTTACAGTCTCCCAGTCAAGAGAGACCTCTCCTGGCTCAAAATTAGCAGTTAAACAAAATAAATGAGTTACTTGATAATATCTACAAGTCTGGCTATCAAAACCTGACAGCTCCTTTTCTGCTGTCAAAGTCTGCTAGCCAAAGCCTAGACATGCCCTCATTGACTGTACAGTAGGGAAAACAGGGGGAAAGGACAACATGGCAACAGGGGGAGATAATGAGGCCATCTTGTACTAGACCTTCCTTGCCCTGAGCTAGAATAGCTTCATCTAGAGACTGGGGACATGCTAAAGAAATCAGAAGTGCCCTTAATCTGAACTCAATTTACAAAAGTCTTATTTTTACACTGTCAAATGAAAACTCAAGCAACCATACAATATTTATGGGTTCTAATGCTGTGGAAAACAGGCAAGTATTAGTCTTATGATCCTAACTTTACTGGCTAATACAACTGTACAGGACAATTATTAAGATGCAGAGTGAGAAACAACTCACAGCTCCTGAATCTCCAAGTCTCTAATGTCAAAACACATAATTCCTGCCTCCCCATACCATCTCCTCTTCCTCCCCTACCTAAATGAACAAAATAAAAGCATGAATTAGGCATTTGCTTTTTAGAAAATTAAGAGGAATGCTGTAGAATGCTTAACATCTATGAATTGTTCCTTTCAACCATCATTAGAAAGGCACTTTATACATTTTAATCCTGAACCATTTATATGATCTTTATATATTTTTGCAGAAGCTTCTGACATTATGTTATCATTACACACTTCAAAGTTAAACTGCAGGTTCCTAACAACTACTATTAATGTAGTTTATAACAGCTATTTATTTACAGCTTTTAATCTTGACTGGAAGGGAGTAAAAGCTTTACTGCAACCATTTCAATAACTTTCACAACTTTAGTTTCCAGATACAATATATACAATCTCCACTTATATATACTATTCCAAGTAAAGTCAGTGAAATAAATTCCACATGGATTATAGCCCCATTCTCAACCAAAATTATTCCATCTACAGAGGCAGATGTACAGATCTCGTTTAAAATGAGTGAGCTTGTTTTCCCCTAAAGAATTGTTAAAGTAATTATGAAGAAGGACCACAAAGGACAATGGCATGTAAATAAAAAATGCATTTTTTTCTCCCATGACCTTAAAAATTTACAAAAACACAGCGAAGACTGGACTAAGATTGGAAGACTGGACTAAGAACAGTCACTTTAATCTTTAAAGTAAGGTTCCAAATCTCTTCTTTAAGTGTCACCCCATTTTGACAATTTCATACAAATAATAATAATAGAATAATAATAATAGAAAAATAATAATATAGAAATATAATAATAATAATAAATAATAATAGAAAAACTCTTACAACTACTTCTTTGAGACATTCAATGAAAATAATAAAAAAGTCTGATGAATGGCTGTCCCATACACACAAGTGATGTGTAATTACCAGTTGAGGCTTTGCCCATTGCTGATAGTTACATAAGCACAACTGAATCAAGCTCATTTAACTTGGAGTCAAATAACTTGGGTTAAGCTCAGTCGTTCACAAAACCTGTCACTCTTATAAAAAAATTCATTTGGTCCTGAAAAGTCTATTCAGCACATGCCCAACCTGGAATATTTCCATCCTTTAAAATTTCCCGCCACTGAAACATGCCACAGCCACAGAGAAAGGAATACCAGCTAATGGTGCAAAACTGATTAATATTTAAGTCTATTTCTTAAGATAAGTGGGGAGAGGAAGAATGAAAAGGAAGGTGTGGTTTAAAAGCAGCCAGATGATTCTTGTCTGGGTTCTTCACCCTATCCTATGATTAGGAGGCCAACATTCCTTCCTTACTCCATGACCACAAACATATATTAACCCTAAACATCACTCAGTAAAAAGACGCTCAAAACACAATTTATAATAGTTCACTTTCTCAGCAGCTACCTGGGTCAGAAGGCAAGGTGCCCAGGGAGAGAGTATTCATACTTTGAGAAACATTATTTTACTCCTAAATGCTTTGTTGTGATTAACAGCCCTTAACTTTCCTGCTAACACCATTTCTGAAGATGGCTGAAAACCTCACCACCCTACATTTTTGTCCCCCTCCTCTAAATTAGGGAAGAATGCACTACCAATTTTGCAAACCTCTGTTTCAGGAACTTTCCACTCCCAGGCAGAAAATTTCACATCCATGAGAATCTAGTCATGTAATTTGTACAATCTGAAAATTCATCTATGGCTTCTTTCTCACTTCCAACAGCCTCCTTCAAGTTCAGCTCCACATTAATACCTTTGCTCCCAGGAGCCAAGCTTTCCATTGCAAACCCAGGACACTCCACATCTGCTTTCATGACAATCTGGTCTCTTGTTTTAATAATGAGTTCTCAAGTGTATAGATTTGGGATTTAATTGGATTAGTACTACTCTCCAATCTTCTCTGTCCTCCTTCATTCTCATTATTATCTCAACTTTTTCTCCTCTCTCTCAGGGAGAATAGTTTTTCCATGAACCCGTTCAAGTATCTTTTCTTTAAGCCTTTACAGACAGGCAACCATTTTGCCTCCTTGCCACCTAATTTTGGGCTAGTACCTTCTACCTCCTAATTTCTAAAACAAACATTTGTTTCTCAATTGTCTCTTTTTTTTTAAGAGTTGTTCCTTAGCAGTGATTATTTTTTCACAATTTACTCTGGATCAAATGACTTTTGGATAACTTCTCATATTAGGAATTTGCAATTTCTCAGTTATGCATGTAAGCTTCATCTCATCATGTAAAGGATCAAAGAGTAGGGAAAGAAAAATTATTGAGCCATGGAAATCAGAGAGAAACTCCAACCTTGTTTTCATGACATTTATAGAAAAGTTATCTTAAAATATACTGAGTAGATTTCCTTCAAGTAAGGGTCACAAATATGTTTCTGAAAAGGCTGCAACTGCCAAAAAAAAAAAAAGACATTTTCTTCAATTTCTACAAAAAGCTGAACTTAAAAAAAAAACAAACTAGGAAGCTATCACAAGTTTGATAATATAGCAACTAAATCAAAGTAATTATATTCTCTCTATATATAGACATATTGATTTATTGATTTATACATTCAAGATAAATCAAACTTATTTGATTAATAAACAAACAAAAAATGCCCAGTTTTATCATACAATTAAGTGTACACTTACTATTTTTATTTTGTATTAGGATAACAACAAAAAGTTAATTACTTAGGCAACAGGCCTTTCTTTTAATGTAAATGTAATTGCTAACCATGAACGAAAAATACAACTTCACAGATGTACCTATTTTGTTACAAACATGATAGACAATTAGCAGCAATTCTCAAAGAGCTGTTTTATTCTGCATCTACTTATTCACATTTAGATATCTGCAAGCCATCAAATTTGCATGAATATTTTTCAAATTTAATAGCCTTTGGCAAGAACTACCTGTTCTGCATTTTTTTAAATAGCTGCCTTAACATAATTGAACAGCCATAGTATTATTTTTCACAAAAACTGCATGTGTACAGATGTGAAAAATAAAAAAGGCACTCACAGAAATGTAGGAAAATATCTTACTCCCTTTAATAGGGTCCATTTAGTGCAGGTCACATTTTACCACCGTAAAACCTAGTCCTGTTTGATTGTATTGATTTGAATTATTCCACAGCCATTTTTAAGCTTTTTATTATGCTTAGTGGTGGCAGTCTTTCCTTCAGAACTGGTGTCTCATTACTTTACCCTGCCTGAACAGTCAGCTCCACTCATTAGAACAAGCATCTGCTACAAACAGTATTAATGAGATCCATATGAAGGGATACAACAAGCCATTACCCACCTGGGCTAATCATTTTACAGAACAAAGCTGATAATGCAGAGTCATCCAGCAATGCCTTGAACATGCTGCTACAATTACCTTACTCAGACAGTAACTCCTATTTCAGAACAGGGTGCTGCAAAATGGGATACATTTGTAAAGATGCATCTACTTTGTAGCTACTGTTAACATACAATATATATTTCACCTCAACAAAGCCAAAAGGCATGATTTTACTAGTTGGAAATTTGCCCTTTGGCTTATGAATAGATTAGCATTAAAATTATTTATAAAACACCAATAGTTTGACTACTGTTCCAATAAATACAGACAATTTACACCAAACCAGTCAGAATAGCTGAGAGCTCAGCAACTCTTATTTAAATAATAATAATTTAAAGCAATATGATTTTAGAGGTGATTTTCTTCAAAACAGCATGAGTTTGCACACAGCATTTACATACAACCAAGTAGCTGGTACAAAGGAAATATTTCACCAAAGAGTGCCAATGCTAAATGAGCTTCACAGTTAAAGCTCATTTCTCTAAACCTAAAACACAAATATACACATCTTTACACAGTGGCATTTGCAAATATGAGGGGAGAAGTATCTGTTCAAGTCTGTATTGTTCCCTTTGGGACAAACCTGCTTCAGAAGGAATGCTGAAGCAGAACCAGGAGGTGAGCCCTGCTGATACTTATGCAACAAGGGCCCTGGAAACCAGGTACAGAACAAGCAAGACCACAGTGAAGGCTCAGACTCTTCAAAACACAACAGACCAGGCTAAGCAAGGCCTGAAGATTTTGGCCTCAGAACCAGAAGATTTTGAACTCAGAGCTCCAAGAGAATGGAGGAGTTTTAAGTTTTGACCCAAACCAGACTCAGAACTCACACACTTAAAAAAATATGTAAGATACTACTCCAGTAAATGCCCACAAGATATTTTATAGAATCACTATCAAATAATTTAACTAAACAATTTCACATTGTTAGACAACATTATTTGAGAAATAATGCCCTTTTATTTAGGGAAATACTTTCTCTTTTTCTAAAATTATGGGTAGAAAAATACAACAATGCTAAGAAACCAAAAAAACATGCACAGTTCTACCACTGGAAAAAAACCCCAAACAATGGTGAAAGGGGAAAAAAACATACCAACCACAAAAAACTAAAACAAACAGCTCTTAAAACAGAGGACGAGAGGCGCAGCTCCAATCAGAATTTACAATTAGCAAATGCTTTTGAAGAAAAGTGGAAGTCCTTAGTGAAGTCACTGACAGTGCATATATCAGTTAAGAGAATGTATTAAAAAAATGCTTCAGTCATGAAACTTCTAAAGAAAAACTACTGCTGAAGAAATCAAATACAGGTAGTTAACAAATAGTGACATTTAAGAAGTTTGGCTAAGTTGAGCAAGTGTTGCTTTTAACTAAAATAAAACTATTTTATTTCAGTGAGAAAGTATAACAAAAAGTTATTAGTTATGCATCTGCTTTTATTTAAGTCTAACAGGGTTGACAAAAGAGCAGTGCTTTTTAAGCAAAGAGAGAGACTAAAGCAACAAAAGAAAAAAAGCATGCAAGCCTAATAATATTCTAATAGGCAAGGTCTAGACTAATGCATCTAAACCACTTTTAACAGAATAGCTTCAGAGATATTTGATGACAGGGGTTCCATCTCCAGATAATGTAAGCAGGGGATCCATAAATGGGTCTCCACTAACTAATGTCTTAATATTAAATTCAAGAAGGTCATGCCTGTCAACACAAGCATTCAGAATAACTAATGAAAATCTGTTTAATTGCATATGGAGTCTGGATCACTGGAGAACAACTAAACAATTAGAAGCATGTCCAACGCAAAAATGACCACAATTTTTCACTGTTGATTAGGATACATATCATGCAAAGTGTCTAAATGTCCAAATAATAGCTCAGGTTTTCAACTTTAATCTCTCTTTCATATTACTTAAGGTGAATTTCATTAACACTGGATCTCTGTAGATCCATTTTCTTCTCTGAATATACCTATCAGTCTGTGTACCCTCATAATCTATTACCAGTTATTATGTTTTGAAATAAATTAAAAGAGCTATTTAGTTCCTTCAGTTCTGTTTTTCCTCCATTCTGTTTTCCCATCATTTTAAAACTAAAAACAGAGGATAGAATGTTCAAAATACTGAAAAATTCAAGAAGAAACTACATGTACACTTCAATTTCTTTCACAAAATGCAGTCTTCCAGGTATATAACACTACTGTGTTCTGTATAATTGCTTTACTACTCAGAATGTGGGCATCCCATCCACACATTTGACTAAGAAAATGAGACTATTACATTAAGACATCAATTTTCCAAATTAATAACACAGGGGTTATGACAAAGACTCTTCAGGTCAGTTTAAGCTGGCTGACTTCATTTGTTCAGGGTCAGCAGCTTTGGAATGCCCTATGCCCTGTACTGCTCTGAGAATATGTCTTGACCTCCCAATACCCCATTGCTGTGACTTCCCACGCTGAGAACACCTGCACTGCAATATCCAAGTGCTTGTGCATACAGCCAGTGTTAGTAAACCAATTATTCCCACACATTTCTTAATGCTAGGACTCCATACTGACTCCAAGCTTACTTTGACTTTTCACACCATGCTCAGCCCAAGCCAATAAATCCTTGAAGCACCAACTCCACAGAGGAGAGACACTTGAAGGGTCTGGGGTTTTTTTATACAAGTCAGCTTAGTTCTGGCTGAATTGTGCTGCATCCTGACTGACTCCAAGTGGAGCCACTTGGCAATTCTCATATGACATCCAATTCCCCATATTCTCCAGGATTTTCATTATCTAGGATATTCTATTATTAAAGATAACAAATCTAGCAGAATAAAGAACTCAGGAAAAACTTTAGAATATGTCAAATAAATCCAATTAGGTTGTCATTTGTTATTAAACAAAAGGCACCCCTGCAATGAATGTAAGAGAACTGGTGAGGGAAGATAAAATTACTGACTCTTTAGCTGACATGAACTACATGTTTGAACAAAGGATCACAGGATGAATTTAAAAAAAGACTCCTACAAAATTTCTGATACTACGCAGCTTCTGAAGATCAATTAGAAGTTTTAGCCTTGCTTATAAATAAAGTCTTCACCTTAGCAAACTCTCACTGTTATGTAAGATTATTCTAAGACCTTGGTGGCAAGTCGTGGCTGACAGACAGGCAAGGGTTATGGAGAATAAGGGTACCTGCCTTTAACAGTCAGTGTGTACAACAGCTGCTAGAAAGAAACTGGGCCACAAACTTCAGCAAATGTTGGGTACCAAGACAGAATAAAATTTAATCTCTGGAGCCAGTTTTGTTGCTGTGCTTTGTCCTTTGTACAAGTAAATTCACTTTCCTGAGAAAATACAAACTGTCTACAAAATTTACTGTGTTTTGCTTTTCATTTAAAATGAACTTACCGGGTGCCGTCTGCTTTCCAGCTAACTTTGTATGGCTTCTGCTCCAAAAATTTAATATTTTGCTTGTCCATGGAAACAGGCTGTGCTCCAGGGAATCCACTCCTAATAAAAAGAGCCATGTTTATTAATGGTTCTGCAATAAATAGTCACACAAGTAAATACATTTTTCACATCAGACTCAAGTCACACCTCATACCAGACTTGCTACAAGGTTAACTCTGAGTTAGAACATCTTCTCCAATAAAGTATTTTGCAATAGAAGTCAAAAGCCTATCTCATAGGAACAAGGTCATTTGCTTATGACAAAACACTAAATTATGTGGAACTTCAAAGTTTTAACTTTGCAGAAAAAGATATTTAAATTAAAAATTACAGGCACAATAAGCATCAAGTTAGGAAGCAGTGTGGATCACCAACTTTGGAATGGAAAAGTTCAGAACCATAGACACTAAAACCAACATTTTCATTAGCATTGGACACAAATCCAAGTTGGCTATAAAAATGAGTATTATATCTCTATAAGTAAGTGTAATAGCAATGGTATAAATAAATCTACTGCTTGAGAAAGAACTAAGTTTTACACAAATAGCTGAACTAGGCTACATCTGGAATTTGAACAACAACATTTTGTTATCTCAATGGAAAAGTAATTCTAGAATCTTGTTTCTTAACATCAAAAACTGATCATTCCATTTCATAGTACAGTGCAAGACTTTCACTGCCAAGTGCATTTGAGGCTTTTTTTCAATAACGAATCCATGGTCACCTTTTTCCTCATTTTCACAATGAGCAATTTCATTCTGCAAAATACAAGACTTATTTCTAAATAGTATAAATAAGTAAGTTCTAAATATTCTCATACCCTTCCCATCCACAGAACTGCTGACATTTTTGCTGTATTCCTCCTAATTTTGGTTGCGTTGTCACCTGGGTCACACATTTAACTGTTATTCCTTCCAAGAAAATTGCACCCTAAATTAAAAAAAAAATAAAATTTAGTATTAAAGCCCTCATAAAATTAAATCAGAATATGTCAATACAAGATTAAGACTGTTTTCACAACCCTCTAGAGCAATACTAGCTTAAATATTGCTTAAGGATTTACCCCCAAATGTCAAGATACATTAGCTGAGCTTTGCCAGGAAACTCACAGGTGAGCCATATTATAAACCCAGGAACTAAACGAGTTATTTATGAGGAAAAAATATAATTTAAAAAAGGCAATAGGGATAAGGCAAAAGGAAGGGATAGCTAGTACTTAGATGCTTACACTACTTAGCTAATACTCTCAAGAACGTTGATCTAGGACAAACTTAAAAAAGAGAAAACATAAACAGCAGATTTGTAACAAAATACTTGTGCAAATATCTTTTTATAATTTATTCTTAATCTAAACCAGGTTATTAGAGTCCTGAAAGCTCCAGAAAAGCCTATGTAGAGATTAAAAAAAAAAAAAACTGGAAATAAAGCTCCAAAATAACTTGTACATTCTACAAAAAGTTTGATGCCAAGAGGAATAAAAACAAATCTTGCATAACAGAACACATGAAAGCCATCAGGTGTACAAAACTACAAAATTAAAGATTTCTCTGGAGATCTCAAATCAACCAGACTTAATTAAACAGAATCTCAGATAAATTTTCAATGCACACGAAGAAGATCAAACCATGACTATTCACCTGTTGAACCCTGCATGTGAAGATACAAGTATCTCATATCTCTTATCTAAAACACTTGAAACTAGCTTTAACAAATCCAGCTGCATACCACTGATGAAAGGAGTAGTATTTTTCTCCTCTGCATTTCCACAAATTGTGGCACTTCTGTGTTATACACTTGAGCAAATCTAGGAACTAATTTGGCAAAAATAACATCATAAATTGGTAATCTTCTGCCAAAACAACATCCTAAACTAGCTCACGATAGGATAACTCAGTACTAGTGACAGCACAAGGGAAGCAAAAGGGAAAGCAGGGAAAAGCAGGACCACAGTTAGCTGCATAGACCATAGCCTGCAGTTAGTTAAGATTGGCTCAATCACATCACCAAATCACATTCTGAGAACAGAACATCCTAAAGAAATATACTGGTTCATAACCTTAACTACCTTGAGCTGCACAGGCTTTCTGCGTGTCACTCACCCCATACAATTTACATGGGCACCAGCCAGTGCAACAGCACGCAGGGGAGTGGGCGAGAGAGGCAGACAGCTACTCGTGCCTGGCCAGCACATTGTCTGAATTCTGATAAGTTGTGAAGAGCACCAGGAAACAAAGGAAGACGGTTCTGCCTTGCTTCTGTAAATAACGGCAGAGTGGAATGGCAGTACGACTGCTAAGATTGAAATAACAGGCAGGAACAGGAAAGATTTTCCAGAAAAGAAAAAAGTAATAAACACAAAATTCATACTTGAAAGTGTTTCTTACAGATTATCTGTTTCAAGTATAATCACTAAGGCACAGCACTGCGAAAACAATGTGAGCCACTTGGGTATTCATGCTTGGCTAACTTAGCACTCAGGTTTCATGAGGACATTCCTTGGATAAGGTGCTAAAAGTGAGCCAGACCCGTGCAGTTTTTACCCTACTGTTCAGCTACCAATGCCTTTGGAAACAGGACACTGGAGACCATGGTGCAGAGACTCCAGAGAACACAGATCACCAGGAGCACATCGACTCCTCAGCACTGATACTAAGCCAAGAGTTATAAGCCCTAAAGGATCCAAGGAATCTGCATGCACTGGTATCTACACTCTGCACAACCTTCACACCATCTGTACTAATCAACCTTGCCCCACTTGCCATGAATTTCTCCACCCATCACTTCAGCTGAAGGAGAAGTAGCAATGTGGATCATCCTGTGTTGGTTCATATCCTAAACACCATCTGGAGGAGTGAGTGAGTGGGAACAGCCCCAAACACACACCTTCCTGACCCTAGTGGCTATCACCAGGTCCGGGTGAGAGCAGTCTTCAGCTACTCACTGCATGCCAATATGCTCAGAGACTGCCTCCCAGAAGGCAAGAAACATTCCAAAACATGTCAGGAAAACATATCTTCTAAAATTAAGGAAGTGGGAGACAGAGAGTTACACTTATCAGCTTAGATTTAATACCTAGAAACAGGACCGAATCACAGTAACTGCCTCTTGGCATGTACAAGCAAAAAAGAAAACAAAATCATACTGACTGTCACTCAGTCACAAAAGTGTTCCACTAAACATTTGGTTTTCATAATTTAAACAGGCTTCACAGAATTGGCATTGCATGCATTTGCCTTGGTTTCTCTTTTGTTTGCTTATCTTGTCCTCATAGAGGAATTCAGAAAACATGGAGTAGATGAAACTTCCATAAACCAGAAGTGTAATCTGTTTCAAAACCAGGTTCAGAGGAGCTAGTGTTTTGCTAACAAAATGGAAGAATCTGAAGGTCTGGTGTAGGCATAAGATAATCAATTCATTTCCACTAAACTTCCTATTAGCTTTTTAATTTTGTGACATCTCTGACCTTAGTAACAGGGATACAGACTGGGATGGTAGTTTAAGATTCAGTGTTATCCTTCATTTTAAAAATGGGCTGGAAATAACACTGTGCAATCCAGCATAAACAAAGTTCTACACTTAATAATGGATAAGAAATTATACAAACACACACTGGTAGATAATTAGAGAAAAAGACATGGAAGCAGCAAGAGACCAAAAGCTGAATTAGTATTGTTCTGCCTTGTGAAAGGCAATTATGTTGTGATATATAAACAGAAGCATTAGCCTTAAGACATGTGAAATTAATTTTTCCCTATTAAGCCTTACTAGGATGGCCTCAACTAGAGGCTTGCATTCAATTACAGGCACCACAGCATCAGGAAAACATGAGTCAACATGACAGAATACAAAGAATAACAAGAAAGGTCAGTAGTACACAAAATAATAGACTATCAGGAAAAAGTGAGCTAATAAGCATTTAACATGGAGAAGGAAATGATACCCACAGTCATGCACATAAAATGGTGCTGCCAAATCAAAAAATAGTATTTTTCCCATATCCTTCAAAACAATAAGTGCAAGGGTAAGCTTTGCAAAAGAGAGTTGGTTAGGCAGAAAAACCCCAAGTCACTAATATTTAGAATAATTGTACTGTGGTAGTTAACTAGTAAATATTATCCTCATTACATCAAATCAGTTTAGTTGCTTCCTTCTGTCTCACAGATGACCACAAGACACCTGCACTCAAAATCATGAAGAAAATCATGAAGAAAATCACCATTCTTTCAGATTAAGATATCACCATTCATTTCAGAAACACTGCAACTCACACCCTAAAAAATGCAACTTAATGGGACTAGAAGAGACAACATTCCTTTATAAACAGCAAAAGTTCCATTTGACCCATGAAAGGTTTGTAGGTTCTGGCTCAGAATTACAACCTTTTGTCTGATTTGCAAAATGAATTTTTTTTTTCCTGAAGTGAGATTCTAAGTGTCAGAATAATGTTGTTTTGATGCTACAATCAATACTGCATACACTGACAAAGTCAAAACTTGTTTGGATTTCCTGTGTAGCTCCGACTGCAACAAGCAGATTTCCTGGTACCTGTCAACTTCCTTCAGGTGACGACAAAGGAAACTGTAATGGCTTTATGTTCTAATGATTCTTAACACTTTCTGTAGTGTAGGAAAGAAAGAAAGGCTGTCAAGATTTTTTGACATCAAAATATGGAATTTTTAATGGAAAATGTTGCAGTAAAGTTACTCATATCAGAATTTCTGAAATGGACAGCATATTAGCTTCAATTCACAGGCTAGCTAGCAGGTGTTTCTGACTATTCAGAAACAACTAGCAAGATGTCTGGGAGCTGTCTCCTCCTCTACTACTAAACTTTTCTTCTGTCTCCACAAAGATTTGGGTCAAAATGAGAAAAATTCAGAACACTGCTATCACTACAGCTACCTCTAGTTTTACACTGCCTACCCCTAGGCTTTTAGGAAAGAGATGAATTGTAAAGGTGGAAACATCTGCTGCAGGAAACCAACATAATACTGAAAACGTAGCCCTTTAGACAATAAAATAAGAATATCTGAGCAAGAGGTATTTACCTGATACTCACTCCCCCTGCAGACCGCATATTTACAAGGAATCACAAATATCCATCTCTACTGAGTTAAGCAGCAGTCCCATCTGCCAGCCAAGAACCATGGTAAAGAATTCTGCCCGTTCCTCCTCTTCGTGTCAAAGAATGTTCCTTCAGAGCTGCAAAACTGAATTATACGAATATGCATATTAACTAGATTACTCTTTCTTTCACAAATTCTCTAACTCATAATTAACTTTAAGTTATTAATATGCTTATTCGTATAATTTAGCTTCCAGCTTTCAACAAAACTATGGTGGCAGACAAGAAAAAGCCTGGGAAGCCAATATCATTCCTGTTAAATAGACCAGTCAAGTTTTATAGTTGATGAAAAGAGGCTGTCATTGTAATTCATCCTAACAGTTCAGTTCCTAATGCATCAGAAGACACATCAAAAAAACTTTAAGGTTCCAGCCCCCCCAGAAATATTTAGACATCAGTGTTTTACTGCAAGGCTAATGGAGGAAGTCGTGATATCCCGTGAATATACTTTTACTATGTCTTTACAGTGTGGGAAATTTTTTATTCCAGATGAGGGATAATTTGAAAGTTTTCAAAGTTCATCTTGCTTCTTTAGACTGGATTTTGTATTCCTGTCAGGTTAACATTTTCCATACTCCGCCTGTAAACCTTGTTGACCGGCTGCAGTAATAACAAAATGCTTTTTTGCAGTCTATTTCAATATGAGGATTTCCAAGGCTTTGCAAACAAACACACCTCAGTACACAAGTAAAATAATTCAGTATTATGAAAAAAAAAAAAAAACTATTCTTGCAGTCAGCAACAGTCTAGCCTACTTTATTTGCAAATAAAAAAGTGAGTCAGGAATTTGAAGAGAACTGAGTCGTTACTCTTCAGATGATACAAATATATTCTTTGTACTTGAGTATAAGTTCCATATCATGGTAACTACAGTAACTCATTTCATCAGAATTATGCATATGTATGTCAGAAATCACAGTAAGTGATCAGCTATATTTCTTACAAAGCTAAAACAGCTTTGAACACATTATGATCTCAAAGCTGCCTTGGGTTTTTTAAGCTCATATTGCTTTTTGCTAATCCAATTTTCAATCCCATAAAATTTCCCAAAGAAAGACTATTTACCAAAATGAGCACTGAATTTAAAAAATTCTGAATTTCATCCACATGACTACTAAAAACAAGAGTTGTTTCCATCCAACTCTAATAACATTTCATCTCCAAAGACAGACTGAATAATTAAAAAGCACTTTACTATCTCAAAAAATTGTTATATTAGAAAATTTTTAAGCCATTTTTACAACTGGAATATTTGAGGTGTTGAATATTAAAGCTCACTGTTCACATAGGAAATACAAAGAAGCTTACAATGTATCTACAACTCTTTCCAGTTACAGACAATGCTTGCAGTCCCCATTTGCAGGAGCAGTGATACTTGTACAGCATGTCCAGTGAGGTAACTGATTGGTATGAGGGTATGAAATTATGTTCAGCAATTAGAATATTAAATTCCAAATCAAAATTACCAGTTTTAGGCGTTCTTTTCTCCTCTTGCCAAAGGAAGAGCTTGATGATCCGGGTTCTGATTCTGGGCCTCCAGTTTTACCATTATCATCATCCTCCTCTTCATCTTCATCAAAGCACCATTCTGGAAGCTCTGGTGGTGCTGGTGCATCATCTTCATCGCCATAACGACGAAATAATTCCTTCAAATAGTCACCTTTATAAATACCTGGAGGTCTGGCCTGAGCAAAAGTAGCCACAGCAGCCTCAATACTGCCAAAAAAAAAAAAAAAAAAGAAAATCACTCTGGATGCTCAATTTACATGTCTTAGTCATGTCATGCTTTACCAAACATAAGGATTATTGGGATTGAGAATCAATACAAATTCTGAAGTAGTAATTGCAAAAAAATTCCTTAGATTTGAAAGTCCATGCATAGATCAGTCAGGTAGCAGTTGCTCTTGAACAAGATTTTATATAACTTTGTAGGCACTGCAAATGTTCTCAAGTAACTGCAGCTGCTTTGAGGCCTTATTGCAGCTCCTAGTGGTCTGCTGATCCCTGTTTTATTACAGATAAAACTTTTTTTTATTGCTACAGAGAAGCAATGGTTGACATGCAGGTAAGCACCTGAGGACTGCATGAACACAAAAAAAAGAAGACCAAAGAAACATATCAACAAACTTAATGGAGAAAAATGCAAATGTTTAAATTCAAATATGGTTACATTTTTCTCTGCTAAGAATTGTCTTTCCTCTCATTAGAGATTTTGCCACCATACTGGGAAAAACCACCCTAATCTTTTTAAATTACTTCTCTTTCCAGACATTTCTCATAAAAGGACTGTGGTTCAGAAGCCTTTTACTATGCACTTAATCTTGCTCAAATAAGTTGGAAGCTGGACCACAAAAAAATTAGAAATCAAAATTAACAGTCATGCATCTTTACCAGCCAAGGGGAAAACTCTCCAAAACATACAACAGTGAGCACAACACAAGGGTTTTATTGTTGCCATTTTCAAAGATCCTATGAAAATGTTTAACTAAAAACATTAAATATAATTCTGTCTTCCATTTATCATGGCTATGAAGAGCACTAAGGCTCCAAGAATCAACAGTTTAAAATCTTACTATATAGGGGAGAGGAAAAACCACAAAAATAGAGAGATGTCCCTGTTAGGCTTCTTGACAAGCATGTGTCTTAAAACTGGAACAAAAGCACATACTACACCCTGTTACTTTTTTTTTTTTTTCCAGATATTTAATTCAAAATGCTTTTTTCTTTTTGTCTGACCTATACAGTATGGAATGGAGCCTGAGAACTTTAAGAGGTAAATTTTCCAGAAAAGACAGAAACAGTGTCTAAGAACCAGTAAGGTTGATTCACTCCTCTGATCTTTGTAAGAGGAGAAAACAAGACGTTCTCCAGAGTGACACTATTACACAGTATGACTTTGAAAATTACAGTTTAAGAGTCTGAGTTACTTAGAAGGACCTTTCTTCCCCATTCTGTTTTCTAAGACCCCTAATTCCTTTCTCACAAGACATTTTTTACTTTGCTATCTTTCTTAAATTGTTTCACATCTTCTGTAATGAATGCCATTGAAAGGACAAAACTAACGAAAAGTTATGGAGTCTGAAAAATGCTCAAATTTTTTTCTGATGATATTAGAAGAACTCTATGATCTTCTGGAATAGATGGCAATGAAAGCCAAAAGAGGTGGCACAGATTTCAAATACAGAACCCTAGCTGAAAAAAAAAAAAATTTCCAGGTTCTAGAAACACAGCAGTCTTTGGGAAAAATGAGGTGTTGAAAAGAGAATCAAGTAAGGTTTCTGACCTTACTGGTAAGAAAGCTGAAGAGACTTCAGGCCTTTCTCTAAACTAACTATAAACTCCCACTGTACACAATACAGCAGCAACACTCCTACATCATATGCCTAAGGAATTAATATGGATGGATTTTTCCATCAGGAAGATCTTATTTCCTCATTAGCAAGAAACAGTGCCTTGTTTTAAAGAATGATACAGCAAATTAGATTTATCTCAATACAATGCTCAGCATTAACCAGCAGCTTGCCAAAATTGTTTCTTTTGCTGTGGACATTTTTTCCTACCAGGGGATGTCTGGATGTTCTATTAAAATAATCTGACAGAGATTAACAAACTTGATACAATTAACTACCCAAAGCAAAAGAAATAAGACATGGCTGTTGAGTTTTAAGGCTTTTCCCACCATGGTTTGAAAACAGAGAGGCAGCATAAAAGTAGGAGATCCAAAGAGATTCAAGTCCCTTTCCTCTTCAGAACAAAGGATCAATTCTAAGTCTAATTATTGCATGCTACTTGAAAATTGTTTGATTAAAAGCATACAAATTTTCTAACTCATAGGAACAACGAGAATCATACTAGAAAGCCATTTGTGTCTGTGTCTACTTCCCATACACAGCTAGGATCCTGCAAAGATTCAGCTACCCATTACTAATAGTTTTCCATCTCCATCACTCCAATATCTTTATTCCAGGTTTACTAACAGCCAGCAATGACTTAGTTCTTTGCAAACAGCTTGCACATGTATGCTAAGGATAATAACTGTATATCCAGTCACAAGAAAATCCTGCAACAGGAGCAGAATTTTCTTCACTTAAAGGACCACACATAAGAAAAATCATCAGAATGTTTAATGGGCTTGTCAAGAAACATGACTTTCACAGGACTCTATCAAGAAGGAAATAGTGTTTTGTAAATACTACAAAACAAAAGCTATGCAAAAGTTATGTCCAACAAGATGGTACAGGCATTGTTGGGGTTTAGGGTTTCTTTTTAAACTGATGTTATGTAAAAAAGATAATTACTCTGCATGAAGGAACCAAAATTTTTAAAAGATGGAAAAAATGGATGAGTCTGTATAGAAGCATGCTGTAGACTATAGTCAAAAAACAAGCTGGCAACAAGGACTTTGTTTGCTCCCAGTCTTTCAGAAGTATGTAAGTTACTCTGTTGTTGCTCTAGTTTATCTCTTCAGATCTCAAAAAAACCCAAAAACCTACACCCACACCTACATGAAAAAGATGAAAATGTATGGGAAATAATCTTTCAGGAATCTCTGAACTCTACATTCTTACTCAAAATGTGGGATATGTCATGGGAAAGAGACACAGTATGATACATACACTGCTAAAGGCCCACACACTGCAGGTACAGCTGACTTTTGACCTACCAGACCTGGAATTCTTGACTGCAACAGGCTAAGCTACCAAGGGATGATACAAAAAACTGTAATATGGGCTGTTTACTCAAGATTATTAGGCAGCTATAAAACAAGCAATAGTGAATACATTAGCATAGCTGTCAGGAGTGTGTGTGAAACATACTGAAGAACCCTTTGGCCACATTCCACAAATCCCCAGGAACTAACACACAAAGTTACCTCCAGTCCATCTTCTCGACCAAAAAGGCACAGATCAAAAATCCAGTTCTATTGAAACCATGCGTACAATGGACACCTAGAAAAGACAAAAAAAGGGCACAATCACTTACAAGTTAAGGTCTTAACAAACATATTTAGTATCAAAAGTGTGGGTTTAGATCCTTCCACCTTCATCTGTAACATTAAAAGGTTATCTCCCTTCCCATCACAGCAGTACAGACCACATAAGGCACATAAGCCTAAAAGGCAATTTATTACATTCTTTCTGCAAATTAGCAGCAGCAAGGGTATAGGACACTTCATCACAATCAAGAGTACTAACTCAATGTGATTGAAATATGGCTAATACAGATAAGATTCACAAATCTGCTCAAATGCTTGTCAGAAGGCAATATAATCAAATTCATTAATTGAGCTTCTGCTGGATTCAACAAGCATGACATTCATTTCATACCATCAGGCAAAAAATCATATTCATATTACCTTACCTCAGAATTGAAAGGGGTGCCAATAGACCATAATTCTATCTCAAATTTGCTACAACCATGCTAAGACCAGACTTATTAATTTTGAAAAAAAAAGAATGTACAAAAAGAAAACTATACAACAGTATAATCACCTTGAATTACTTATCTTTTCAATGTGAAAAAAAGAATTAAGTCTTCAGCCTCTGTTTTACTGAACTCATCCCCCAGCGAAAGGAGGAATACACTGTCAATTTTTTTTTTTTTCTCTCAAGGCAACAGCACCATCTAGTGATAAGCAGACCAGCCTCAAAACTTCTGCTATTAAAAATGTCATGAAGGATTCAGGCAAGATGTTGCCTCTTCCTCCTACTTATTTTAAAATTATAAATATCATTAAAGTTTCCACTAACATCAAGAGCAATTATTCTTAACATTTTTCAGTTGTTACCATAGAATCATAGAATTGTTTAGGTTGGAAAAGGCTCTTAAGTACATCAAATCCAACCAGTAACCCAGCCCAGCACTGCCAAGTCCAACACGAAGCCATGTCCCTAAGTGCCACATCTACACAGCTTTTAAATACCTCCAGGGATGGGGACCCAATCACTTCCCTGTGCAGTTTGTTCTTGTGCTTAACAACTTCACCTTTTGGTGAAAAATTTTTTCCTGATGTCCTAAACCTCCCTGCGTAACTTGAGACCATTTCCTCTTGTCCTGTCGCTGGTTGCCTGGGGAAAGACACCGATCCCCACCTGGCTACAACCTCCTTTCAAGCAGCTGTAGAGAGTGATAAGGTCACCCCTGAGTCTCCTTTTCACCAGGCTAAACAATCCCAGATTCCTCAGCCACTCCTAATAAGACTTGTGCTCCAGACCCTTCACCAGCTCTGCTGACCTTCTCTGGACACACTCCAGAATGTCAATGCCTGAACACCAGTGCCAAGTACCAGGGGACAGTCACTTCCTAATCCTACTGAACACTGGCCTTCTTCACCTGGGCACACGGATGGCTCATGGTCAGTAGACCAGCACACCCAGGTCCTTCTCTGCCAGGCAGGTTTCCAGCTGCTCTTCCCCAAGCCTGCAGCATTAGCTGGGGTTGTTGTGACCCAAAGTGCAAGACCTGGAGCACAACACCATGAAGCAAGCCACTTAAGCTTTAATTAATTTGCTCATTTCTCTACCACAGCTAGTAAAGCAAGGTTAGTAACAATTCATTTGATGCATATTCAAACAAAATGTGAATATCTATCTTTTTTCACACTCCCCTACACTGAGGTATAAATTTTTTTCAACTGGAGAACCAAAGTACCTACAAAAAGTAGACTGATGAAAAAAAAAAAACAAACCAACTTTAAGTGGGTAAAAAAAAGTATGTATTAACTGTAACAGGATCGGGTTTTGTGCCTGCCCCACCAAGGTTCCCTTCTCGATAAAGCAAGGTAAAAATTATCATTAATTCTTTGGATTCATCATTTCTAACTATTTAACAATACTAAAAACTGTGTAACTTGCATCAAATTAAATGAATTTTAGCTTCCTTATATAATTTATTCCTAACAATCATTTCTCCTTTGTTTTCTGCTGAAGGAAAATTTTTGTATGTCATGTCCTTAAAGTTGGCAGGCATAATCCTGTCCTTCATGCTGCAAAAATAAAGTTTCCTTCCTATATTGCTCTAGATGAATTGAAAATTTTGGTCACTTAACATTCACATTTCAGTCTCTTTTCATATCTAATCGTGACACTGAGAACAAAATTGCACACAATTCCTACCACTAAGTCCTGCAGCTGTTACTGCTGCCAAGAAGGTTAAGTCAGTAATTTTATACACATGACAAGGATAAGAAGCATCTCAGCATGAGACCAAATGGCTTAGAAGAGAAAGATCACACAGGGCACAGTACTATCACTGCTGTAGATCTCTTTCACTTTTGATAAACATCCTCCACATCAGTCTCTCTGATGCCCTGTCAGAGGATACAAGTGCCCAAAATGACAAATTTCCATAATTCACAAATGGGAAATGGAAAATTCCAATATTTCTCTTTTACTACGAAAGCTTAAACAACATGTTCTTCGAAAGTTTAGTCAACATACTACTTTCTCCTTGGCTCTTTCTAACTGACTTTTTCCCCCTAAAGAGGTGAAATGTCTAAATAATGGAAAAACATTCCACAATTCATCAAAGCCAAGAAGTTAGTGACTCAACACTAAAAATGGCATTTTATAAGTTGAAATATCAACTAAATGGGTCTGTGACTTATAGGATATCACCATGCTATTCATGCACTATATAAATTGCTGACCATAACCACTATTTCGAGTTCTAAAATATTATTGGAGGACCAAGTGGAAGAACTGCAAAAGGAGACTAAAAACAAGGAATTGCTAAAAGAAAAGTGAGTGGGATCAGTCACCAACAATATCTTGCCTCTGGCCTAAGTTTGGAAATACTGTTGGTGACTGGTCTCACTCACTCCATTTAGAAGTTCCTCATTTTTTAAACCACATAGTTGTGTTACCATTCAGAAAAGAACACACAGGTCTCTGTCCTGGTTTCAACTGAAGCAGATTATTAATTTTCTTCACAGTGGCTGGTGTAGGGCTGTGTTTTGGATTTGTGCTGAACACAGGGTTGATGATATAGAGATGTTTTTGTTATTGCTGGGCAGGGCTCACACAGAGCCAAGGCCTTTTCTGCTTTTCATGTTGCCATGCAGGTAAGGAAGTTAGGGGTGCCTGGGAAGCTGAGAGGAGACACAGCTGGAACAGTTGACCCAAACTGGCCAAAGGGATTCTCCAGACCGTAGAACACTCAGTGCATAGAGTGAGAGGAAGAAAGAGGAATGGGGGGGGACGTTTGCAGTGATGGCGTTTGTCTTCCCAAGTCACTGCTAGGTGTGATGGGGCCCTGCTCTCCTGGGGATGGCTGAGCACCCACCTGCCCATGGGAAGCAGGGAATGCATTCCTTGCTTTGCTTGTGTGTGCGGCTTCTGCTTTCCCTACAGAACTGTTTTTCTCTCAACTCATGAGTTTCCTACCTTTACCCTTCCACTTCTCTCCCCAGCCCCACCAGTGGAAAAGTGAGGGATCAGCTGTGTGGGGCTCGGCTGCTGGCTGGAGTTAGACCACAACAGTCTCAAATTAAATTGCATTTTGTGTGCAATAAAGAAGTAAGCAAGTTTCTAAAAGAAAACTAGGTGAAAAAATGAGTGACCAAATAAAATTTTTCAAGTACTCAAAACAAAAAAATTCTCAGTGGTATGGCATCCCACAAGAAGAAATGGTATTGCAGCAAGAACAAGTAGCAATTGGCTACAAATTGAAACACAATAAATTCTGTTTCAACATGAGAAAAAAACACCTGTGCATTGTAAGAAAAAACACTGGAAGAGGCTGCCAGAAAATGTTGTGGAGTCTCCAAGCTTAGAGGCTGGTCAAAAGCCAAATGGGCATAGTCCTGAGGAAGCTGCTTTAGCAGGCCCTGTTCTAAACAAGGGCAACTGAGTAGCTGATTTGCACAGGTCCCTTCCAATAATTTCAGCTATCCTACCATGGATCTGGATGAATCCTAAACTGCATGAACATACCCCCTTAGCTTACCAAGCTCTTAGCAACAACACCTGCACAAACAGCTGTTCCATGTATTCCTAAGTCACATAGATACTCAGGTTCAAGGCTGCGAAATTATCATCCTAGAGGATTGAGTCAAATGCAAAGTCATTTTTTGTCTCTCATAGTTTGCAGACAGAGATGAACATTAATATGATTGACAAAAATCAGACTAAAACAGTTTTAACTAAAACTAGAAGGGATACAAATTAAACTCAGAACTTATTTCTCTCTGAGTACAATATAAGCATGCTTAGAATATTCAAATATTCACTGCAAGACAGTATTCCACAGAAGAAAATCTTAGCCTAATATCTACTACCAGTTTTGTGAGACTTATTACAGGATCTCTGAAATTAAATTACCAAATATGACTTCCAGTAAACCGGACCACCAAAGGTCAACACAATACATAGCTTGCATTTGTATCAGCAGAAGTTACAAAACCACAGTGCACGTATCATGTATTTCTAGACAGCTCTTGAGCCTGTATAATTTTCTGCATTAAGTCAACAGCTGTTATCAAACTGATGGATGCAGAAACATACTACTTTCTGTAAAAAATAAAAAACAGATTAGTTTTGCAGTAAAAGCAACCAAATTTATATATGGTTAAACACTGTACTGAGGCAATTCCTTTGCTCAGACTTCTAAAAATAAGAGACTGCAGTTACAAGCAAATATGAAACAAACTAAGAGTAAAAACTAATGATGGACATGCAATGGATATAAGACGTACCTATAAGCTCTGAAGGATTCTTATCACTGAAGTGTTCACAGACACGAATAAATGTTTCTGTATTCTCAGGTGTAGGGCACTCACCATGCCTGAAAAACACAAGACAAAAACACATGTATTAGGAGACACCTGGGAAAAAGGGAAAAAGAGGAAAATAAATTATTTTCTTCAGTGTGATCTTTCAAAATAAAGAGCCAAAGAAATAGTTAAAAAGTGTACACAACTTACCCTTTACATTGGAGCTTTATATATTTAATTCCCTCTTTCTCTATATCATTTCTGTCATAGAATCTAGTGGTGTTGGTCAAGTCTACCAGCAAACCCATTTTAACCTAAAAACAACAACAAAAAAATGAACTTCTATATGTGATCCAAACACCAGTAAATGTCTAAACACATAATGATTAAAAGCAACCACAGGCTACATTTGTAAGTTAAAAAATAATTAAATATTGTATTTGTAAAATCTGTATTTTACCACCATTACAGACATCTGCATTTCTTTGTGAAAGCTGGTGTCTAAATTAGCACTAGTCATCAATTCAAAAACTTCCATTTGCTTCAACCAATGATTCTAAATAAGAAAATTCTGCTAACAACAGGACAGTCTGGTAAAGAATTTCTTAAGAATTCTTTAATTCTCTTTAAAGGATTTCTTTTGTCTCTAAAAAGACAAACATGATGGAAGCAAGTGCTCTTATGCAAAGCAGAACAATACTAAATAGTGAAAAGCACAGTGAAAGTGCCATAAGAAAAATTAACGACTGAGACTTACATATACGTACACTCTCAGAAAAAATAACTCATTTTAATTTACCTACTAGAATACAAAACAATGCAAAAGAATGAACACATTTTCAAGTTTAAAAATCAATCAAATTAATTAAATTCTTAAAGCCCTCTTATTTAAAGCTAAAATGCAAAACAACTTCAGATATTCAAACATGCTGTCAGCAGCTAAGGTGGCAGTGTCAACCAGTCAGACTTCAGGGCATTCCTGAATCCAGGATGCCTTGCCCACTCGACTCTAATGTGTCACCTTGTGCAACAACTTATTTTTAGTGCTTGTTTTTACAGCTGGAAAACAGGTATTTTAAAGAGCCTTGTGGAAGTTACTACATTTTTAAGAAGGATGGAAAGCAGAAATTCCACTGGGTGGCACAAAACACACAGTGTATCAAAGTATATCCTACTGATCCTTGTTCCAAACAAAATTTCCAACAACAAACCTACCAGTTTTAGTGTGCAAAAACAGCCCACTAACACACCTGAGCAAAGAAAGTATTTCTGGTTTCCTGTCTTGTAAGTGCAAGCAATTGCTTTTGGACAAAAAACTCAATGTCATACTTTCAGGTAGGCTGAACAGACTGCCAATAATTTAGCAGTGCAGTTGGAAGAATTACAAAGTAAAACACCATTTCCACACAATTCAGAAAAGGTAAAATCCAATTATAACTAGAATACAGTTCAGAAACAGCTACTTCACATGAACATGTTGCTTAGTAGATCCCTAAAGGAAAATTTCCAGTTATCTATAGAAAGCTCTCCAAGACACTCAAACTTCTGATGATATATGTTTGTAGTACTTATATACTTTCATATTACTTTTATTTAAGAAATATTAAAAAGCATCATGATGTTATATCAACAGCATTAAAAGTTCTAAAGTAACATACAGATCAGTTCTGAATTTCTCATTGTCAACTTTGCATATTGTATTCAGAATACTTTATTTACTCTTATTATTGTGTTTTGCAGAAATACAAACCACCTCACTAGGGGGTCCATATGAAAACAATGTTACACCACCTGAAACTTCAAATATAAAGTGTCAATTGAGCTGCTAAGCATGGAGACTGACAACATCCTAGACAGTGATTAATTCTGTAGAAATTATACAAAGGCAATTAACTCAATGATTACTTTCCTCCCTCTCCATTCCCTACAGCATTTTGCAAATGTCTCCAAGACCACTTAATTCAGGCCTGTAGGACTTCTCACTTGCTAGTCTTTTGTCATTATTACAGATCATTTCAATCATATACAAGTGAAGCTCATGTGAAGTGACACTGTTCCTCACATGCTTCATGGAGCAGTACGGCGAATGGGCATGGAGTGTAATTTATCCAAAACTATAAAAGCATTTACAGTGTATAGAGCATGTAAGACCTGAAAGCAGTTTTCCTGCTTTACAGAAAGCCTAATCATTTGCATTCTCAATCCATGGGATTGACTGCACATAATACATTACAATTTAGAGAGTGCAAAGCACAAGAAAATTATAAAGAAATTTTTAAAGAACAAGAGGATTATACAATATATCAAAGTATACAACTATGATTTTCAAAAAATCCATGCCAAAAAAACCATCAGTACCACTGGAACTAAATAAAAGCCTTCCCCTCACTTCCTCACATTCCAGATATCCCCAGCTATTAATGCCTTATGTCTGTGCTCTTCTGCTGCTGTGCAATAACATGGGCTTTGCTAGGTTCCCCTGTATGACCCCAGAAGTTTCTCTTTAGACACTGGAGATTGTACCCTCCCCAGGAAGGAGAGAGCATACTACAATACACTGAATTCACTCCAGTCTCAATTTTTTTTCCTGCATTTCTCATTTGAGGAAAATAGTTTAGATTAGTGATTGAATGTATCTGTGAAAACAGTGTGGCTGAAAATTGGTAAGTAGTTTTCCTAATAGGAATTCTGTAACTTGAGCATACCAATTACCCAAACATTCTTTTGAGTTAAATAATATCTTAGCTTTTTGTGACAGAAATAAATCTACCTGTACAAAGCATAAACTATGCTAACCTACCTACTCAAGAGATAAATTTTAAAAACGCTGTCACTAATTGCTCCTGCAATTCATTTAAAAGAACATTAAGATACTCTGCCAATATTGGCAATCACAAGAAAAATGGGGCTGCCATGGCTAATCAAATCAATTGCTAATATTCAGATTTTCAACAACCAACTCCATGAGAAAAGGAATCACACAGGAAGCTTGTTACTGATAGTTCCACCAGACAGATGTTGTCTTAAATGCTAAACCGGTACCTTCAAAAATCTGTGGTAACATCAATATCTCTCTATTACAGAAATCCAGATGAAAACATTTTTGCTGAATTCTTTTATTTGGGAGCTAAATTATATGGACTTAAGTAATAACCAGTTTTCAGAAGTAATTATTCTGCAAAATATTAGCAGCAAAAAGCACACTACAGTAAAATTACAAAAACCATGCACAGTGAGCTACTTTCACCTTGGGTGGGAAAACTCACTCTTATAAGGCTCCTCAATTTCATGTTTATTTAATTGCTGGCTTGTTGGTAAACTAATCTACAAATGGAGCACTCCTATAACCACTACATAACTTGGCAAATTAAAAAGAAATATATATTTTCAAATATCAAACACCCATCAACAATGCCAGGATCCAAGAGTCTGAGAGAAATTCTATGTTCTGCTTGTCAATCAAAATTACCAAAATATAAGTGGGCATCCTAATGCTACTAATTTTACTATCAAATTCTAATAATCTGATGTCATTCAAGACATGAATTTGTAGCATTACAACAGAACTGACAGATGTGACTACTGGAAAGGCTACAGTCTCACCATGATTATTTTCTTTTGGTGGCAAATCACTAAGGAGGCAAGCATTTAGAAATTCTGAGTAAGGTTGTAAAATTCTCTACAACTTCAAAATATACACAGAATTTTAAATTACTTTAAAACATGAATAAGATTGGTTGGGAAAATTTCCAGGTATGCCTATCAAATCCAGCCAGAGTCAAACATAACATAACACATAAAAGAGGAACTCAAGTAGAATTTAGATGGACATGTCAGAGACTGAAATATTACAGTTTATGGTTTAAACATTTTTATTAAGAATTTTTGTCCATTAAAACTATATAATGAAGCTACACCACTAAAAGCTGCATCACCAAAGCCCACCCTGAATCCCCTGGACTGTAAGCTGATCTGAGATAAGGTAAAAGTGACACAATTCTCAGGTCTGGGCTGGGGGAGAAGAATACTTCCACAGGAGAATTAAGCCCAGCAGTTTCAGGGTGGAGCCACAGCCCCAGGCTTATCTGCTGCCAGGTCTGCACAGACTCTCCCCCAGCCTGGGAGGAGGAGGAGAGGTTCTGGGTGTTAGGCTCTGGGCAGAGGCAGCGAACACCCCGCACAGACTAGTTCAGCTGTGGGGACCCCCACCCCAGGAGCACCACATCTACAGGACTCTCATGTGAGGGGCAGCAGAGGGGGTGCCACAGTCCATCAAAGGCCCCCTGAATGGTTCCCCAGACCCTGCACCAGAGCACTGCACGTGATGCAAAATGATGCAACTGACACAGAGCCTTGCAAGGGACAGTGCCAACCTTCCTCTGCTCAGGGGAGGCACCTGGGCATTCCCACCTGACCCAAATGTATATTAATCCACTGGATTCTATGCTTTGTGGTGGGGGACCCTCCCCACCAAGAAGACCAAGAGGGGACCAGCAAGATGTCAGTGGAACCCATGAAAGGGTGTTATGTTTCTATTTTATCTGTCCCTGTCACTCTTTCTGTGCCCTACCCACCTCTTTTTTTCTATTTCTGTCTCTCTTTGTTTCTTTTAATGTTAAATAAACTATATCCATTTTTTGGTATCAACATTTAACCTCATTTGGTTTTAATCTTCTTTTAGGAAATACTTTGAACCTCAGGATTCTTATCATTTTATTCACAGAGAGTTCTGTTTGATCCTCTGTGATTAGAGTGGATCATAAAAGCACAGATGCAAGAACTCTAACAAGAAAAATCCTACCAGTTCAAGCACTGAGAACAGGCACATATGCTTCACTGATTGTACTTTCTTATCGCATTACTGCACAGGTACACCTACCACTTCTACACTGAGTAGTTCACCATCTACTTCATACCTATGTCTAAACAAGATTAATAAAATGAGGATTCCCATCTTTTAACCACCTAATTCTTCTGATGTTTCAAGTCTGATACTGTTAAACAAATTCAGAATTAATTTAACTTTGATCAACAGCAAAAAATAATGAAAAAATCCACAGAAAAAACACCACTTGCGTGATTCATCTCATAGACACAATCAAAACATATGGCACTAAACTTCTATAGAAAGTTTAATAATCAATTAAATTAATTAGGTGGTAGATCTTTCTTTGCCTGGCAGGCCCAAAATCCCATTTCCCACATCTCCAGATGCACCAAACTGGCCATACCACTATAGAGACCTACATGAAAGGCTGGAAAGGTCCTGTTCCTACCTTTATTGTCACAGTTGTGCTACAGTGCAGAACAACATGCAAACTGAAGCACACAGATAGAAATGGCAAAACAGAGCCAGAACACAAGTCTGTAGTGGTGAATGCCACAAGGTTTGATAAGGAAAAGTGCAGGGTCCTGTCACAGCAGCCTCAGGCAGTGCTACAGGCAGGGGGAGGAGTGGCTTGAGAGCTGCTGGGCAGAAAGGGACACTGCGTTGACAGCTGGCTCAGTATCAGCCAAGGCTGTGCTGCCCAAGTGGCCAAGAAGGCCAATGGCAGCTGGTCTGTATCAGCAATAGTGTGGCCAGCAGGACCAGGGCCGGGATCACCTCCCTGCACTTGGCACTGGTGAGGCCACACCTCCTGGAGTGCTGTGCTCAGTTCTGGGCTCCTCACTTTAGAAAGGACATTGAGGTGCGGAAGGGTGAACAGAGTAGAGCAACAAGGCTCATGAAGGGTCTCCTGTGAGGAACAGCTGAGGGACCTGGGTTTATTCCAACCTGTAAGAAAACACTTTTGGAAATCCATTAACTGCAGAGGAGACCTGGAAACGTAAATAAACAAAAAAAATTTTCTGTACAGGTGTCCCAAACAAAGCCAACAACAACTTTTTCCTTAGATCTGAAAAGCATCACTTGAGTAAATACTAATAATGAGAGCAATGTTTCAATTATTAGAAAATTTAACTTTACCTTCAGACTCTTTAAGTAGTTGGATAACATACTCGGGTGAAAACGATTTTCTTCAGCAACCTGTTCATCATATCTTGGTCCTAACATTGTCTTCAAAGGTAAAAACTTCCCTATGAAAGATAATAAAATTTTTCAGTATTTTATGTACAGTTACAACTTAGTTCAAACAAACATGCTGAGCATTCACCTTCAATAATAAATAATTGCAGAAATACTACAGTCAACAGTAAATTGGAATATTTTTTAGTTATGAGTTCTCAGAATTCACAAGTAAGTTTAAAAGTTTAAAGGACATACAGGTCAGTTCATCTAAAATGGAGTAATTTAACATTTTTAACTAACTTTTAGTGTGATTTAAGTTGGGAGGGCTACAGCATAACAGAATACAGAAAATTTAAACTCAGTGCAGTTGAAAACACGAAAACAGCATTTTAAAATGACGGTTTGTCATCCAACCATGAAAACATCACCTTTGATTACCTGCAAATATAACATACAGTAAAGACCCCTGCAAAAACAATTTTAACAACACTCTGTACAGTCTCAAATAAGCATCTATCTTCCATGAAACAGACATTAGAAACCAGAGAAGACAGAGATGTGGAAACTACGAACCTTTATGCAATGGTTAGTTCAGGTTAGATGTTAGTGAGCAACATGAGAAACAGCCTCACATTTCCCCTGAGACCATTCCAAAATCTACAGCTAAAAGGAGAGCTCTTCTGTCATACTATCAACACTCACGTTAAACAGTAATAAGTTATAGTCACTTCAACTTGTTTGACTGTTAGAAGAATTTCACTTTATCGCCCTTTGCCTCTTCATCCCCAGTTGCACACCCTCCAACCACCCTGGTAATGGCTGTTGGGTTGGATACCTCCCCTCCATTTCCTCATTTCTATCTATTTCCTTGCTTCTTTGTGCTCCTTGTCACCTTCAACATTATCATTCAGACTCTCTCTCTATTACCCCTTCCACTTTAAGTTGCAATACTCCTCTGTACAGACTAATTATGCAAATCCAGAATTTACATGACCTATACACAAAAATCTATCATCACCCTAATTTTTGCAAAACAACATCGTGCTTGAATGTTTTTCGACCTTGCCACTTGTCCCACCCATACTAACATATCTACTCTTTCATTATGGAACACAGAGAATGTAACTAAGCTTTTTTAACCACAGCAAGAATAGGAGCTGCACTGAAAAAAGAGTCAATGGCCACATAAGAAAACCACCATCCTTCACAAGATGCTGGGAAAAGAGAAGGGTGGGAAAAGTGCCTGGAGGTTACAACTGTTTCCTGTAGCATCTGATACGAGACTGTACAGTTGCACAGAAGACTCTCCTGTTCTCCATCTTCAGGAACAGAGAATGAACATGATCATTCTCTTCCTAGTAGCAAACCTTCATTTAGTGTCTGATTTGCACTCTGATTTCTTTTTGAGCAACCAAAATACATTCCTGTTCACTGACAGGAAAAGACAAAATCATCTAGTCAGCATCCCCTGCAGCATTTGAATACCAACAGACAGCTGTGGAAGTGATAAATATTTCATATAGAGCCCATTTACTATGACTTTCAAAGCTGAAACACAGATATTTGCAAGTATTTAGGTGCTCAGCTTCTATAAATTCCAGTTTCTTCTTCTCTACCTGGAAAATTGCAATTTGGTTTTTGTACAGATGCTTGAAAAAACTTCTTCCCTGTGTGCATACAAGCCTCTCATTAAGCATCATCAAGCTACTGAAAATCTAAACTTTAATTCTAAAAATATTTCTAAACTTTTTGAGTAATATGGACAAGGATAAAGGAGGCAGTAGCTACTGTCTCTTCTACAGTTTTGCCTTACAGTTTATGCTACAGAAGTGATGCCGTAACAGCTGACTGCAACTCAACTCAAGCCTCCATGCATAAGCTTTTGAAGATTAAAAAATCATTTGCTGAATTACGTGATCCAACAGTAACAAAGTGATACTTTACATGAATATCAAAGCATCCCAAGTAATTTGAGTACCTAAACTACATTATGACACTAATTGTAACTCCTCAACAGAATTTCCAAATTAACTTCAAAATGTTACTGGAACCCTGAAAATAGATGATTACCTACTACCACAATTATGTTTAAATTTTTCAAATAGTTTTGGAAAGTGGCTACTAAAAACCATTTTCCAAATTAGTTACCTGTCTAACAGATGGTATTTCTTGAGGCTAAAAAACAGGTAAAAATTCTAAAAATAAGAGCCCAGTATATCAGAGCACAGACATCAAGTGGATAAATCTGAGGGAAATTGAAGTGAACAATGTAAGACATGACATTTTCTACATGTATATGCTCTAACTTTGTCACATTTTTTATCTTCAAATCTAAATTCTAGAGCATACCAGTGAAAAAATACTCTTAATTTAGCCTAATTTTCTGTGACATGAAGCTTTCAACTCAAAACATGACATACATAATTATGTATGACCACAGTATGTTTAGATTGAGCATTGATTAGGAAGGCTAGACTGGGTAAAGTGACTGAGGTTAAGAGAATAAAATTAAACGTTAAAATCCACAATTAAAAAAATAACCTCAATATCTCTAAAAAGTAACAGTTTTCTGATTCAAGAGAACTATGCTGGATCAAAGCATCCATTTCACCTAGTATGTCATCACCAACACAGGCCAATAACAGACAACTAGGAAAGAGAGTAAAACAATGACAATGATAATCCATCATCCAGATTATTCTCCCCAACTACAGCAAGCTGTAGCTCAGAAACTTCCTGAACCAAAAGCATTACTCTTATTTAACGTGCTTTCTCATATGCAATATGGATGCTTTCCCTAATATCCCACAGTCCTGCATGCTACATATGTGCCTAGAACAGGATTTATTAATATCTATAGAAGGAGACTAGAAAACACTGCTGAGACACTTCTCATGCCTTTTCTTTCATATCTTCCTAGCACTTTCCATGGCAAAATTGCCAAGAGAATGGCTTTCCAGCGGTTATGAAAAGCAGCTACCTGCTGAGATGGCGCTGCCAAGGCAGCAAGACTGAAGCAACTTGATCACTTCAGATCTAAGCAATCAGAGAAAGCTCTATTCATCAAAATGACTGAAGTTCTACTACAACGCAATAAATGTGAAAACGTGCGATTCTGAGGATAAAACCAAAAAGTGGCACAAAACTACAAATATTTAAATAAGTGAACAGGAAAATAATGGTAGACATAGATGAATTCACGTTGTCCAAAATAAAGAGCCCTGAATGAACCCAATCTCACCAACAGCAGAGTTTCAGGCCTCATTAGTACTTGTCTTGAGGTCATCTACAAATTCTAGATGCCACAACCATCAGACAAGAGCGTCACAATCAAACACTCAATAAATATGAGTCCACAGAAGCCATACAACACTTGCTTAGCAGCACTATTACTAATACACTATCAGATGGAAATAAAGTCGCATACAGGTGCTTAGAAATCTGATATAAACACTAATTAAAACTAGAATGCAACCTATCTGGGAGATAGTACCAACATCAACTGAACCCTAAAAATCATCTCCCATAAAACTGCTAGATGTCTTTGAATGTAAAACAGCAAAAAAGGGAAGAAGACTCATGGCATACCATTACTTTTGGTAAGTTGTTCACACTAAAAAACTAAAAATCAGGTGAACAAGAACACATCCTGATAAAGCACACAAAGAAATGAGCCAAGCACTTTCAGTTTTTGTACTGTGCATTAACTTCCTGTGCATGATTGCATGGAATGGAAAAGAATTACCTTGCAGTTCCTGAATAAACAAACACACAAGCAGTGATGGCACAGCAGATGACACGCTGATGACCCTCATTCCTGCTTACTCTAGGTTGCTATTTCTGAGAAACCATGGCTCAAAAGACAGACAAACAAAAGCTACAACTAACAGAGATCAAGAACTTGCTGAGAAGAAAAACACAGAATAAAGAATCATTAGTCTGGTTTTGTCATGGTCAAAGGCTCAGGATATCAAATCGCTCTCATTAGATACAAAGTAATGCCTGTGGCCACGATCAGGAGAAAGAGATATTGGACATGAGCAATCCAACAACACTGTTATTTAACTGAGCCAAGTTCAGAGAAGTGTAAGAGATGTGAGGGAAACCAGTAACCCACAAAATGAACAACTGATATTAAATACTGACAAATGCCAAATAATGCATATTGATGATTACTGAGGATTAAACCAACTGAGATGTCTCACCAGGTTCTAAATACAGTCATCAGTGTCTTCCATTCCACAACCAGCAGCCATCAAAAAATGTAAGATGATGTAGAAATGTGGGGTAGAAAACACAGGAGTTGTGACTATTAAGCAAATCATGGCACAGTGCCAGTTTAAAAAACACACTGAGTAACACATGTTGTGTTTTGAAAACAAACCTTTACATCATCACAGAGAGGGATATGAAAGGAGCGAAAACTAGAAAATATTGGAGAAAAAAAAAAATAACTGGAGGCTGGAACTGCTTGCATTATAAAGAAAAGAAGAACTTGAGAAAACTGAAGAGAGATGTTTGTTTACTTTATCTCATACCAGGCAGCAGAGGAAACACTCATCTGAAGTCAGTATGATAGCTAACACACAATCAAAAATGTGTGTCTAGATGATACTGAATTCACTGCCACTATATGCCAGAAGACTAGATACTGAGTAACAACCAAGACAGTGTGCTATGGGCAAAAATATCCAGGAAGACAGCAACCACTGACAAACCCTGAAATACAAGTGTAACAATGGAGTGTTACACTTTAACTTATTTTCCAGCTAAAGAATTCAGGAGCACATGGGTGACAGGAAGGGCACTGTCAGTCAGCAGAATAACAAATTGACACAGATAAGACTTCAGAGCATTCAGAAAGAAGAGAATCAAACGGATGAGGCTGCACAGAGAACTGGTATCACAAAATTGGTCAGGGTGGAGGGGACCACAGAGGGTCATCTGATCCAACCTCCCTGCTCAAGAAGAGTCATGCTACAGCACATTGCACAGGACTGCATCCAGATGGCTCTTGAATATCTCCAGTAAGGGAGACTCAACAGTCTCTCAGGGCAATCTGTTCCAGTTCAGTCACCTGCACAGTAAAGAAGCTCTTCCCCATGTTCAGGTAGAACTTCCATCAGTTTCTGCCCATTGCCTCTCGTCCTACTGCTCGGCACCACTGAGAAGAAGCACCACCGGTTCCTTCTTCCTGACACCCCCTCTTTACATATTTATATGCATTAATGAGATCGCCTCTCAGTCACCTCTTCTCGAGGCTGAACAAGCTCAGTTCTCTTAGCTTTTCCTCCTAACAAAAATGCTCCAAGCCTCTCATCAACTTAGTAGCTCCAGTACGGCACCTTCTGCCTGCCTGGCTGTCACATCTCTCACCAGATGAGACAGACAGGAAAAGTTTCATCCCGAAACTGAACCAGTGCGAAGCGAGAGCCCAGCACTAAGGCTCCGGGGGGCAGGAGAGGGCCGGTCGCCCCGCACCTCTGGGTGAGCCCGGGCCGAGCCCGTGTCAGACGGGGGCACAGGCCGAAGGGAGGGCGAGCCCGGCGCTGAAGGCAAGGCGCTGCTGCGGGCCGGGCTACAAGGAGAACAGCGGCCCGGCGGGAGTCAGGTCCGGGACAAACACCGGCCTGGAGCTCGGGGTGGAACACTGCACAGCCGCAGCCCCGGGACAAAGAGCTCCGGCCGGGACAGAGGGCGAGAGGCCGCGGCGGCCCCCGGCGCTGAGGAGGAGCGGGACGGGCGGGCAGCGGAGCGCCNCCGCGGCGCCTCCATTCAGACCCGGCTCCGCCTCGGCCGCCGCCGCACACGGAGCGCCGGGAGCCGCTTCCGCTTCCGGGGCTGCGGGAGCAGGGGTGGTGCCCGGCCGGGACGAGGGCAGCGTAAACTAGGGCTCCTGGGCCTGGGAAGCGGGGTGGGCTGGGCGCGGAGGCGGTCACCAGCTGCTGCAGGCTCCTCCTCTTGGTGCGGAGCGGGGCCGCGGGGCTGGTGAGGGGGCTGGAGCGCAGGTTCTGTAAGAAGCGCCTGAGGAAGCTGGGGGCTTCTAGCCTGGAGAAAAGGAGGCTCGGGGGGAGCCGTATCGCTGTGCACGACTGGCTGAGGGAGGGCTGCAGGCAGCTGGGGTTCGGCCTCTTCCCTCAGGCAACCAGCAGTAGAACTAGAGAACAGTCATTAGCTGCACCAGGGGAGGTTTAGGCTGGACACTAGAAGGAATTTCTTCACAAGAATGGTTAGGTATTGGAATGGACTGCCCAGGGAGGTGGTGAGGTCACCCTGGAGGTGTTTAGGGAAAGACTGGACGTGGCACTTGGTGCCATGGTGTTTGGTCATAGGTTGGACTCAGTCTCAGAGGACTTGTACAACCTAATTGATTCTGTGATTCTGAGTGAGCCCCTTCGAGCCACCACAGGAAGGTAACAGGACCTCATTTGGAAGCAGCTGGGGGCATCATTTGTCCAGCCACAGCAGCAGTCAGCAAAGGCTGCTGCAAATGCAGAGGTTATACAGGTCTCAGGGAAGACTGAGCAGGTGCTTCAAAGAGAATGTAATCCATGGCTACTGAAGTAGCAGGCTGCATCAGGTTTGGGAAATGGCCTGAGTTGAAAACATCTGGAAGCTTGGACAGACATCATTCCTCAGCTTTTACTTTTTGCCAGATGTTCCCTTATAGCCAGAAGTGGATGTGGAAGTAGTAGTGCAGTTTATTCTAATCAGGGTGTAACAGGCTTGCCAGTGTAGCAGAGATACCTCTGTCCTGGGCCTTCTGTTTCATTTCTGGAAAAGCATGCCCAGAAGGATGGCATGCAGAGAAAAACAAATGCTTTGTTTCCATACAGAATGCCAGTGAAAATTCTCCGTGGGCATTAAGAGGTCTGTTACATGGACTCAGTTCAAGGACTGTAGCCCTGAAGTGTTTGTCCATGTGAAAGGAGTATTTAAGGTGTGGCCTGGCTTAACTCCTGTGGCAACTAAGCCCACACAGCCACTTACTCTCTCCTTTCTGTGGCAGGATTGGGGAGAGAATTAGAAAGGTGAAACTTAGAAAGATCAGGGGTTAAGATAAATATAAGGAAAAAGAAATAATTAATTTACTATTTCCCATTGGTAGGCATGTGTTTAACCACTTCCAGGAAAGCTGGGCTTCATGATGCACAACGGTGACTTGGGAAGAAAAACACCATAACTCCAAATGTCCCCTCCTTCTCCCATTTTTTATTGTTGAGAACAGCATCATATGGTCTGGGATATCCCTTTGGTCAGTTGGGGTCAGCTGGACCAGCTGTTCCAGCTGTGTCCCCTGACAAATTCCTGTGCACCCCCAGCCTGCTCACTGTCAGGGCAGCATGAGAAGCAGAAAAGGTCTTGATGCTGTGCAAGACCTATTCAGCATTAGCTAAAGCATCCCAGTGTTCCCAATACTGCTTTGATCACAAATGCAAAATGCAGCACCCTACAAGCTACTACTATGAAAATTAACTATCTCAGTGATGCCCAAAAGATAGGCTGAAAATAAATCCCCACAGACTGATGTTTACAGAGCAGGTATTTGTTTATTGCAGTGCTGGTGGTGAGGGGGATATGTCCACCTAACTCACCCACCCTTGTCTGTGCTGTGGTATAAATATACAGTAAGTGTTGCTTAGAGTCACTATGTCACTACAACATCATCACATATGTGCCAGAGCTAATTTACATAGTATGCTCTCATGGTTATTAGATCACTCTTTTGCACTGCACTTGCATCTCCCCAGTGTGGGGGTCGTTGGGGATCTTTGGTGAAGGTTTCCAAGGTCTGCTTTGCATCTGAACTTTTCTACTTTGTCTTCAGAGCATGCCCAGTTATGGTGTTCCTTGGTCTGTCTGGTCTTAACCAGCCTAAATTCTTTGTTTTGTGGCTAATTGGCTTTGCACTTGCCAATTTTTCATTCGTACTACACTTATCCATCTCTAAAACTACCCACCTGGTGAGTTTTTTTCCTTTTTTTTTTTTTTTTTGTCTATTCAGCACTAAGCAACTAGTTAACCATATACTAGCCATTACATTGTATAAAACGTTATGATTCAGGTTATATAAGTATCAGGTTATATAGATATATAAAAAGCCATGATTTAGCTTATATTGATATCAGGTTATATAAATGTATCAGGTTACAGTGATAAATAAAATGTCATGATTTAGCTTATATTGATATCAGGTTATATAAATGTATCAGGTTACAGTGATAAATAAAATGTCATGATTTAGCTTATATTGATATCTTATAACTCAGGTTATATAAGCACCTTGTAACTTTGATCTAAGTTACATAGGCATCATCAAACCAGTACAGATGGCTTCAGTGAAGCATTAGGAAACAACAGCAATAGATTATTTTTGTACTTAATTTTCCTGTTCCTTACATTTCAGTACTGTTCTGTCAGTGCTTTCTGTTTTGCCATAAGCCAGGTGTGCTGCCTTTGCAAGTCAGTAGGTGCCACAGCTTGCAGAGCTAACCAGAGTTGTGTGTACAGATTTAATAGGAAGCCCTTAGGTTCTGTGAATACATTGAAACAATGAAAATAATTTAATCTGTCTAGAATTCATTACAAACTTCATTACATATTTTCCTCCTTCATTTTAAAACTGGATTTTATTAGACATAGTTTCTTCCCTAGCATATCCTGTCATAGTAGTTCAGGTATTTAACTAGGTAGTTTGCATAACTGAGTTGTTAGGTTCTTATACAATGTTAGAAGTTTCTGAATTTTGTCTTCTAAGGCTTTTGTCACCATCAGATATTAATCTTCTCATCGTAGCTAAAATTAAAGGTCTTGCTACAGCAAAAGACTAATCATATTATTTTCCCTAACTGCTAAATGCACTTCCATTATAATGTTACTTTATGATGTTCGAAATAATTTCCTTTACAGAACAAACAAGCAACAGGTCAGACACCAGGTGGTGCCAAAGACCGGCCAGAAAAGAAAGTGAACCAAGCGCAAGGCATGCTCAGAAAGAGCGAGAAGCAAAGAGCAACAGCAAGATACTCAGTATCTGATTTCAGTAAATTGAGAGCAACCTGCAGGAATGTCAGCAGTATGGCAAAATTAGGAACGAAACCATTTGGAGAGGGGAAGATTAGTACAAAAATATATAATGAATGAGCAGTAATCTGTTCTCATCACCTAGATTTAAGATTCTGATATGCTTTTGAACAAGTGTAAGAGCTGCAGATCAGAAATATCATGTTTTATATATATAATATGGCGTTAAAATGGGAGGGTATATTTTATTTAGCAATGCACAAGGCAAGTAATTGTTTACAGCTGACGTTATGTTTTATATGCATATATATGGACTTTGCCATATTGGACACCTTGAAGCTATTTACACAGGCATCTAGTGATGTTTGCATGTGACATCAAACACTCTTTGTGAACAGGCATGTCCTGCTTGCCTTTACACCAACAGTTAATGTGATTCTTCTGGTGTACCAGCACCATGTCCTCCTGTGATGTTCCCAAGCTGACATGGCTGTGTCTGAACAAGGACTGTGAGGGTGGCCACAGAGGTCATTTCAAGGATTGCTTTGAGAAAACAACTGCAAAGTGTTAATAGTCAATTATATAACATTCCTCTTTACTGTGCATCAATTTCATTTTATCTTAGAGGTACTTAGATGCTTGTACACTTAAGTCTGGTTTCTGCTCACCAATTTTAATCATTTTCCTGGCAGAGCAGTCACTACAATAAAGCAGTCATTTTCCCAGGATGCAGTTCATCCTCTGTGCCATGGGTATCACTGCTTTGGTTTCAGCTCAGCCATGTTGGTTTAGGTAGTGGGAAGCTGAGTTGTTGTTCTTCCTTGACTTTAAACCATTAAAAGAATACCACACAGGAATGACACACACACACATTTTAACTCTTTTTCCTAATTACATACTGAACATTTACCCAAATTGTTGCTGATGAATAATTTCACACTTTTAATGTCATAAATTATGTGGCTACTTATTAATGTATCTGTTCTATAGAAAATGAATAAATTAGGTACTTCTCCTGACAGAAGAACAGATGGTGTAGCCTCTTCTATAGCCATAGTCAATGACTTTATTACTCTTCTGCTTCAATATAGCATTATTTTCCATGTGCTCATAAAGAAATACAGAATGCAATAAGAAAAACATCACTTGGGATGCTCCATGAAACAGACATTTCTGACTCTATCTATCTACTACTCTATATAGTAAATAGATTTCTTGAAAAAAAAAACAAGCAAAAACCCCCCAACAAACAGATGAATAGTTAAACTGAGATTTCAAAAGGATTTAATTAAGGGAAAGTAACTGTGCAAGAAGCTAACTGTATGCAAACATGATTCATGTAATATTATTTTTCCACTTTGTGGTGTAGGTGTTCACTTGGAAAGAGACTTGATGCAATAAGCTCATAAGTACCTGGAACATATAAAAATATGTGTTTTATTTACTGATTAAATTGATTTATTCCTTGCTTATTGGTTTTAATGTTCATGGCAAACTGATTTAGGGGTACAGTGTTCCTTTATGACTCATTTCAGCATGCATGAATGTTTTGTGGGGATGGGTGAATAAATATTTTAACTTCATTACTGTAAGTTACACTAGTACTTACATTCTAATGGTATCATAAGAAAAAAAAAAAAGAAAATAGTAAAATTAAAGCATGGTTTTAGATTTCAGTGGAAGTTAATATTATGGTTGCTTAAGGTTATGTTCTCTAACACATATGTAGGCTTCTAAATTTAAAAATGTATGAGTATGCACTGACTCTTAAAAATCAAAAGAAAATTCTAGGAAGCCAACATTTTAAATCAATTCCTATTTGTTTGGTGTCAACAAATATTTGAGAACCTAACTTCTGAGACAAATTATGTTTTCAGGTTTGAAAGTAAGACTTAAAAAGAAAGTTATTTTATTCCTTATGTGTATACAATATGAAAAAGGGATGTTGAAACAAAGTTTTGAGTGCCACAATATATTTGAGAAAAAAAATGTCATTTACAGTGTTGTTTCTACAGAGATCTTTGAGAGAAAAGTCAGCAAAAAAAATTACCAGTCTTTAGTCTTCATGACATTAGGGGGCATCCCAACCTCACAGACTGAGAATGATGTAAGTTAAAGTACAGTTACTTTTCCTGTCCAAAGTAAACAGGGAATAGCATAAAATAGCAAAATCAACTCCTGGAATCATTCCCTATGGCAAGGTTATGATACAGTTCTTAATAAAATTTCAAACAGAAACAACCCAGACATTCAGTAGAATATGGACTACACCCTCATTTTTCTAAGAGTAATAAAATTAGCAGACTAATGGATGCTATATATGCAGCCTCCTCTCAAGTCTATTTAAATCTTGAAGTTTCCTTTCAGCTGAAGCCTCTAAGGTATCACAGTGTTAGTTCAATCAGTGGAGTGAATCTCTGTATGGGCAGGGAGCACAGGGTGAACTTGGGACAGAGCTGCTTTAAATCCAGGTCCCTGGACTGGGTATCATGCTTGGGGTAATCACCATAAGCTATCAGGCTACACCACCACACACGTGTGTGCTGCACTGATGACATGTAAATCTCACTCTGCAAGGGAGGGCATTGCCAGCCTTACCCAAGACATGCAGATGTGGCAGGTGATTTACTTAGTAGGTGATTTACTCAGCAGGTCTATCTGGGAAGAAGGTGTCTGTCCAGAGGGTTGGTGTGCTTGAAGAGGGACAACAGCTGTGACTTCATGCACTGATTTGCAGGCCTGAAAAACAAGATGCCTTGCTATTGATCCTCTGCAGCTGAAATGATAATGTGTTTGATGTATCAGAGATAAGAAGCTGGACAACAAGCTTATAAGCAAGATGCCTGTCATTCCTGAAGACTAACTGAGGTCTCCCTAGTGTTCTTACAGTTTGACCGGGACAACTGAGGCCTTACTTGCAGCAGCTCTGAAGGATGATTTTCAATGGAAATCCATACTGTAAAAAATATCCACATGTAACATTGAAGAATATGTGTTCTACTGCATAAAATGAATCATATGGTAGTAGGGTGCTTTGGGTACGGATGAAGTAATCAAACAATTAAAATGTCATGATGGGAAATGACTAGTAGTAGGGCAAAGTATGACATGATATATGAGAAACTCATCTAATTTAATTAAGTGGAAAGTATGACTCATAGCCTTTGGAGCTGGGCTGGGGAGTGACTGGATTCCACAAAGTAGAGCAGTGTTCTGATGCTACACTTTCTAGTTTCTCTACTGCCTGAATACGGACACCTTAGTAAAAAGCTTGCCCTGACTGGAGGCCGTGGTTAAAACTAGTGGAGTAAATGTGGTCCTGGTTAGTGCAGGAGGCAGACTGGGGCAGAAATAGCTGTTAGAGAGTTATCACTTGTCTACAGCCTGAAATAGCAGAGAGTGGCAGTGTTCCAGCCTATAAACCTGCATACATGATTACTAAAATCTGGGTTACTATACTGGCAGAAATATGTCTCATGCAATCAGTCCCACAAAGAAAAGATTATTACCCATAGGCACTCTCTCAGACTTTCTGCATCATAATTTTGTACCTATAGATATGTATGCTATGATTTTGTATGTGAATATATAGCCTGTGAAGAATAATACATGTTGGAGCTATAATAAAGTACCTGAGAAAATACATACAGACCTGATTTTATTTATAAGACCTCATTATACAAAATAGTTGTAAGATACTGTACAAAAGTAAATGAAGACCACAGTCTCTCTTTTGAGGTGCTTGAAGTCCTGAAGATACCTCAAGAAACTGGCCAAAGGCAAAGGAAGAGAATACAGACTAAAGCAGAGGGATCCGTCTGACAGCCCCACAGGCTTTTTAAAAATCAAATCAGAATATATATATTCAATACAAGTTATGGTAATATATATGTATGGTTATATATATAAGCAGATGCTCAAACGTTGCTCTTGTGAGGTTAGTTTCGCTTTCTGTTGGAATGCATTGTGGAACAAGCTGTACAAGAACACATGCTACTCTTTCCCAAAAAAGCCTCACTCCAAAGTAGAGCGTGCATCTGCAGCACCACTGATCTAGAGAACTTGAAGAATAAACTGGCAAATGTCATTTTAAATAATGGTGTTGAATAGGTTTCAAATGCTTGTCATCCAAGCATCCTTAGAGAAAGGGGAAAAAAATAATTTTTGTTTGGAATATGTCTGTATCTTCCTATGTTCCTTTCACATTCTCACCCCTTTAGGCTTCACAGAACAATGGTATTTTATGATGGACATGATGGAATAGACTTGGCCTCAGAGACCATAGTGCCTGTGGTCCATTGCTGTTCATACAGCTACAGTTGGAGTCAATGCCATGTCTTTCCACTGCTAGTTTTACCTATTGCAACTAGGTTAAGATTAATCAAAAAAACCCTTATCATGCTTATCCTCAAACCTTCACTCAGTGTGGAAAATGTCCTTGTCCAGATGGACTTTTAGGGAATTACTCAGAGAGATTAAGTTCCTCCAGAAAAGGAAGGAGGTAAGAAAATTACTCTGTACTGGCCTGAAATGAATTTCCAAGATCTCTGAGTAGTTTAAAGTTCTGGGTTTGCAATCTGTACACTCTGAAAGAGTGCAGGCTGTTACTGGAAAATGTTACCACTTCTTCAGAAAAGTCACTTTGTGAAGTCCTGTATCTAGCTCAGCCCTGCAGAAACAGTTTCTCAAAAGTCCCCTCTGGGAGAAAAATCTTCACACATCCTTCTACTTTCTGGGAGTTAGAGCTGCTAAAGTGACTTTAATATTGTATTTTTTTAATATAATTGGATGCTTTGTCAGAGATCCACTATGTCACACATTCTAGGCTTTCCAAACCTCAGTGAAAGACTTATCAGTCTGTGTGAATTTAGGCCTGACCTGTGCATGTTCTCTAACATGGAGAATTAGAAAAACATGCCAGGATGTGTTGCTACACAACAGCAAAGAGTCATGAGCAGAAGGGAAAATGATTAATTATGTGTAAATTATTGAACAACGACACAGAGATGAAGATGCTCAAATGAGTATAAACAGCATGTACATAATGCTGGTCATACACAAGGTTATGCTGCTTTCCAAAAGGAAGCCTGTTTTGATTATTTGTCTCAGATTCAAAGTTTTATTACCACAGAGGGAACAGGGAGAACGAAAAGACAAGACATTTTGTCCTGAAAAACAGCCCACTTCATTATTTTCTATTCTTCTCTGTACTGCAGTTGTATCAGCTTTGAAACGGGTAGAGCTGTTGCTAGGTGATCTTCTTTATCCACTTTGTTGCTGAAATTTCAGCCAAGCTGAAAAGAGTTTTTATATCTCTAACAGCATAAAATTAAATTCTAAGGCATTAATAACTGCTTTCAGTGCAACCCTGCTTCTAACTATGGGCCTCTTTCCTCAGGCCAACCCAACCACCAGCACAAGCAAGCACTTTCGAGGCTGTGGGTCAACATGATTTAAGTGGTAGCAGCTGCAAACCCTCGCTGAGCATTTCCCTTATCTCAGCTGTGTGCATCTGGCTGGAACACCCTTTCTTCTCCACAAGGATTCCTCCCTTGTGCTGAGCAACTCTCTGTGCAGTGGGACAAGGCTGGGAATCAATGCAGCCAAAAAACAAACAAGTCTTCCACTCCCTTCTTGCTTGGCTCAGCTGGGTGGAGTTCCGCACTCTGGTTTGTTTTGTGGCTGCACAAGGACTCTGGATAAACTCAGGGAGAAGTGCAGTGGATGAAAAGGAACAAGTGGGCATGGCTTGGGCAGAAAAGGAGCTGTTCGGGCTGCTTTAACACATGCCTGGCATTGCAGACAAATATCAAAACAGAGACTCAGATTTTCTTAGGTTTGTGATCTACCAAGAAAATCTGGGTCAGCTTTATGTGTAAAGCTGAACTAACTGAAGTTAGAACTGACATTATTAATCCAGATCTTGAAATAAACATGTCATTTATACTAACTGAAGAATGTGGGGGGAATTTTATTGTTGTGTCTTCAGATTTGCAACATACAAAAGACAAAGTTAAACCCAGGACAGCTCTCACATAACCACAGTCAGCAAACTAGGGTTATATCCTCTGTTTTAAGCTTCGTTTTTTTCCATCTGTTACTGACACCCACTGTCACCATAAACAATTTTTTTTTTTTTTTTTACTTTTGGGTGGCAAAACCACGTGTACAAAAATTGGCAATTGCTTTTTATTTTGGTTTGTTTTTTTTTTTTGTTTTAACGGGGTGAGGGCTACAAAGGATGGTTCAATTACATTCACCATCTGTTTAACGTCAAATGTTATTTTCTTCTACATGACCCATAACATCCAAAACCCTGATAAGTAATTGTCTATCCAGTTTTGACAGCATTAATCACCTTGGAGATACAGAAATTTCTGTATCAGGTGGCCTGCAGTGAATACTTGCCAGCCCCGCAGATCCACCCCAGCCAATCTGTGGCGGTACAAGCAATCTACCACCTGGCCTGTTTATTCTTTATTCTGCCTTCTAGAGAAGAAACCTGGAGCCAAGCTTGCAGAGCTCCCTGTGGGATCGCTGATCTCTTTCTGCCCTAAGGGCATGCCACTTCTGCAGCAACTCGAAAAAACTCTTCTGCAGTGAGAACTCACTTTCAATCACACCTGCTATTGAATAGGTTGCCAAAATACAAGTAGTTCAGCCTACTAGCACACTGGCTGAGCCAACTCGATGAATACACAAAGTACATTTGTTAATTTACTTTCTTAGAAGTTGTTCAGAACAACAGTGTAACCTAGAAAAAAGAATCCACTAACCAGGAAGGAAAACTGGGAATGGAAAAAGGGCTCAGTAGTAACATTCCCTGAGGGAACTGTTAAGAACTGAAAAGGGATTAAAAAAAAAAAAATGCCTAACACATAAAACTGTGTCACAGAGAAACCTTTTGATAGGACTCCCCAGTGTTTGCATCATCCAGCCGCCTTTCCATAGAAGTAATACATACTGTTACAGACAGGGTATCTAGCAGGCAGCAGTGACAAGTCATGCTGCTGTATGTGCATCATGCATGTGTAACACGGTGTTATGTTCATCCCAGAAAACTTTTGTTTCCCAGGTATTGTGCAAATGGATATCAGCAGGATACTTAATTCAAAGTCTCATTACAAATTGGTAGAGAAACAAATATAGTTTTGTCCCAGTCTTGTTTTGTCTGTTAGCCAAGCTGAACTATTTCTGAGACAAAGAGCTGACCCTTATCTTGAAGCATAGCTTATAAATAATCAAGGACAAAGAGCATGCACAAGTGATTTCACAACTGTAAGTGCTGATGAATGAATGCCGCAACCAAAAATTCCTACAGTGCTACGTAAATTCCAGTAGTCATCAACAAGTTACACAAATTTTCTGGTTTATATTAACACATGAGGGAAATATGTTCCATGACTCCTACTTTTCTGAGTGTCCCAATCAGTTGCCTCACTGTTCAGTTACAGTGTAAGAAACAGACCGTAGCATTAGGTTGGACTGAAGTCTTTACAATCATTGCTGATAGGTGTTTTACATACTAAGATTGTAAATACTTATTAAGATCTGCACAGCTGACTATTATTAAAAACTGGATTTTAACAACTTTTGAGCTTGACTTTTTAGAGATATTCTACCCAGTACAGTCCAACATTAATTTTTGTTTTGAAACAAATGTTTTATCACTTTTGTAGAATCAGTGTTTTGGTCATGACTTGCATTTTTTCAATTGTCTGTGCAGCACAGACAGTGTGAATAATCTTGTTTAAAAGGAATTGATTTGCCATACTAAAGTATGTACCTATGATTCTTGGTGAACAAAAGAAAGGAACTGCTTTGGCATATCCTGTACTCCAAACATTCCATCCCTGTCGGGGTCTTCTCTGCTCTCTGAGATGACCCCAGATGTTGGTGGAAGCCGCTTTTCCCAACCCAGCTGTCCAAGAAGGAGTCAGGAGTCTTCTGCTCGTGTTCTCAGTGATGTTTATTGTTTCTTATCTAAAATATTTTCTGTCTGACCCGCCGAGCTCTGGCCAGCAGGTCAGTCCAAGGCGCACTGCCTCCCACAGGGCTGGTGCTATCTTTTGTGCTATGAACTACATATTGGATATTTACAATTGTGTACCAATTCCTAACACCTATGTTAGACAGTGACTTTCTACTCTGAACCAATCTAAAAATGCCAGCATCACCTAAAAGATGGATGTTAGGAAGAAGAAGGAAGAAGGATAGGGCACGCCCCAATCCCTCCATGTTAGGGTTTTAAACCCCCCTGTACCAAATCCCAAAATTTCTCCTTTCACCCTCTAACTACTGCTACTGTGTTGTCTAAACTTTTGAGACTTGTGACTCCTCATATAAGGTTGGTAATTTGTCCCATGGGCTGAAATCAAAGCCCCAAGTGGTTTTGGCTTCCTGCCAGGGCCACGCAGACCCCTGTTCGGGGTTTGGGGCATGGAGAGGAATGTCTTGGATTCCGACACATCCCATCCTTATTTACCATGGTTTCTTTCCAAGGTCTGTTGCAGGTAATAAATATAACACATCCATTGAGTTTCATAACTTCCACAAAAATACATTCAGCTCTTTGTAGAGTCAGCAAAAGCCCTGTGTGAATGCATGCCAAAATGTAGGCAGGGAGACCAGAATTTCTTTTAGCAGTACCCTTACTACAGTATTTACTTAATCTTTCTATGATTAAAAAGAAAAACAATATAGTTTGCTTTGGGGACTTGCACATATTGCATCACCTCACCATGTCACGTCCTATTTGGTGTTCTATAACCCCAGCACTGGGAGCCTACGTAAGCAGCAGCTGATTGATTTGCACCTCCCTTACCAGATACAGCACAGCACTCACAGTTATACTAGTCTTATTTTGCAAGTAATTTGTCATTTTTATTTGCATTTGTTGGCCTATTGTTAAAATAAATCAGAACCAAATAATAAGACCTAGCTCTCTCCAATTACAGATATTTAATTTTTCCATAATGCCTCCTGTTTAGTATAATTATCTGCTATATATGTAGTTTCTGACTTGCCAGTGCCTGCGGTTTGATTTTAAAGCAAGACAATTGGTGGTGGCTAATCTGGATACAAGAAGCATTGCAGAAGACAGCAGCAAGGAATTATAGAAAAAAGTGTAAGGTAATTTACTGTGACATTTTAAAGGCTAAAGGAATGTATGCCATCAAAAGAAAATAGATCAGGTAAGCAGCAGAACCTCGGCCAGGACCTGCAGATAGCCATTTGAAATTTGAGGCAAACAGGAATGAAAAACAACAAGGGTAGCTAGAAGAGGACACAACTGAGCTAATAAGGCTGGTGCCTTGCCAGTACGATAACACAGATGTAGTAAGTCATGCAAATGCAGACAGAAGATAAGTGGGATCAAAGAACAGCACCGAGAACTGATGAGGTCCAGAACAAGGTTTTTCCAGGGGAAATGGGGTACAGCTGGTGACTGTCGAAAATGGTGAACGGGTCAGGGGAAGGAGGGGGTGGGGACACAGTTGTAACTTTCCAGTTCCTCTCAGCAGACAAAAGAAAGCTGATGGCAGTGGAGCAGGAGAGATGAAAGGCTTGTAGTTGCACATCTCTTTCTTTAAAGAGGGAAACAAAACCAAACTAGATCAGTATCATCAACTATAAATGGCATGCAGGAAGAGTTTTGGAAAATGGAAAATCACAAGTTGCTCAGTGGTGAGAAACTCCCCATCCCTTCCAGCTGAGGACACGTCACTGGAAAAGTCCCAGCCTGGGAAAAAAAAAAATCCACTGAGTAAACAAATTGCATGGGCAGTGAAAACAGAAAGTGGAGCAAAGTCAAATGATACTTTGGCTTTAAAGGAGTTTATTTTCAGGTTAGCATTTCCTTGAATGGCATCAGCTCAAGTTCAGACAAGAAAAATCTCATTAGAGTGAAAATGGCTGGTAAACTTCACTGCTGATATTAGGCCATTGAAAGAAAGCTCACTTATTAAAAATCTAGGATTTCAACCTGGGAGTTCTTGAATTTTCAGTTACTGAGCGTAGTAAAATGATCCCACTGACAAACCAGATACCCAGGATTGGGCAAGTTTGTGGAATTTTTTTCCCTTAATTTACATGTATTTCTAGACAAAGAAGTCCTTAACTAAACCCTTCTGAACAACTCCCTGGGCATGGCTCTTTGTCTTGGAAGCAAGTTCAGTGGTGAGAATTTTTCCAGCTTGTCTATAAAGAAAACAAGGGGGAAACTTCCTTGGTGACAATGAGACAAGAAATACAGCATTGGATAAAATTCTAGGATTCTTACCTCTCTAACTAGCATTCATAAAAATTAAAATACTGACAAAAATTATTACCTTCTCTCATAAAAATCTACTTTCAACAACGGTACTTCATAGTAATTAATCACAACTTTAACTCAAATTCTGGAAACAATTAGAGTGGCAGCACTTTGTAGCTGTAATGAAGGAAAACAATCAAGATAGTTTTACCTTTGCTTTTCTGCTCCCCCTAATTTTTTAGAGGGAGCAGAATAGTGTTCAATAATTTACACGTAATTAATGAGTGCTGCTGCATCCTGGCCTATGCACATGACAGTCCAACCCTGCTAGCAAACCTATTCATATCCTCAGACTTGGGAAGAGGATCAATTAAGAGTCTTTGGGCGAAGAGGTTATGAGTTTCTTGTTTGTTCATTGTATAGCTTCTAATGTGTATAAATAGTAGAAGGGAACCAGAACTGCAGGAAGGTTTCAAATTTTGATTATCATTTTTCCCGTTGCAAGATAAGGGTAAGGTTACTGCTGTCACAACAGGGGGCACAAGGATCTTGAAGGTGGAAGCTCAGGGCTCAAGTCCATTGATCACATCTCTAGTGCTGGAGCTTCAAACAACAGAGAACAGTGACAAAAGCTTTCCTGAGGCACTAAGCTGAAGGGGCAAATGTGAAATTTGTTGTGTTTCAATTCCTGCATCTGAAGCAGTTACTGCGTTAAGCTTTCTAAAAGAGAAGTGTCATCAATTTTCCATGTGTGCTCTTACGTGCATGGCAGGAGGTTCCAGGATGTGGCTAGGCTGGGGACAATGCCTGAAGTACAGACAATGCTCGCAAAAATGTACTAATTGAACTAATTTATAATTTTTATAGGAATGTTCTTTTCTCAAAGTAATTTTCAGGCAACAAAACCAGGCTGTGACAGTATCGTAAACATGATCTGCTGTTCTTTAAAAGTTGTTTTTTTCATGAGTATACACTAGGGTTGATCAGGACAAGGTAGTGTGGCATTTGACAGCCAGGACCTGTCTTATGTCGGATGACACCTATTGCAAGAGATCTCTGTCTTAACACTCTTTTCAGTTTTGGCTAACACAGTTTGCTAGAAGAATTGACCTTACTCCTCTGGAGAGCTGTTGATAATTTGGAAGCTTTGCAATTTTTTGTCTTTTGGTAGAACAACCATGCTGTTTGAAAGCATTTCAAAATAGTTGCATCTGTAATGCTAAGAGGTTTGCTCTTTGATTCAACTCATGTGCTGTTCCTCACACTGCTAATTCAGTCAAGACCTTACTCAAGGGAGTAAGTACCACCTAAAAGCTGCACATTGCATCCAAAAATTTTGTGCATTTTGGATACAAGACATACGCAAAGTTGATGTATTTACTTATTGAACATTTGATGCAGTTAAGCAGCACTGGAAAAAAAGTCTTAAAGGTGAAGTGTTGGTGAAGTTCATTCTTGCTTTGTGTGACCAGGCTTTTTCTCAGCTGTAGTAAGGTTTCATCTGGTAAAGCTTCTTTAAATAGCACAGATATAGAACTGGATCAGAGTCATGGAATAGAAAACCTCACAAAGGAGGAAGACTAAAAATGCACTGAATGAAGCAGAACCAACCATACCTTAATCAGAAAAAGGATTTCCACAGTCAGACCTTACTTGAAAAAAAAAAATTATCAGACTAAGCCAAATCATAATGGAGTGGTGGTTCTCAGAGTAGAAGTCATTCCTAGTCCACAAATAACTCTGTATCTGGCTTTGCTTAGTGCTACGCACTTTGTTATATTTTGTTAATATTCTTCCCTGACCTTGCCCATCTTGTTACAATGAAAGTTCACTTGGCAGCTGATAAGGAAAGCAACCAATTGTAACACTGAGTGACTGAGCAAGAAAATATATGCAAGCCATTTGAAGGTCTTGAAAAACCCAAACATGGTTTTACACTGCTCACCCACAGACTAAGCAAAAAAGGCTAAAAGAACTTGTAAGTTTTCACTCTCAACATCCAAAAGCTGGAAGGTGCTAAATTAACACAGGATGCGCACAAGGAAGCCTGGACTAGGATCAAAAGGGCAGTACAGACGCGTATGGCTGCAGAAGGACCAGCTTCACCAGAAGCTACAGAGCTGCACATCGCTCACAGGATTCACTCGGCATTTCGAGGGCAGGGCTGCCACCAGAGCTGCGCTGCAACAGACGCTGGCAAGTGTCACCATTCCTGCAGCAATGGGGACTGGTGTGCACAGGGGGGCTGGAAACCACAGCAGCCGTGGGGTTACCAAGCCGTAACGATTGTGGGGGCACAGAACAGGCTGACATCAATTTGGCTGTGCCTGCCCCAGGGATGGCAAAGGCACAAGGCAGACACCATGGAACAGGAGTCACTTCAACAAGTTCAGTTAAATTTGCCCTTCAAAAAAGCTGATGTGTTCAGAAAAATATTAAAAAACCAAACCCAAACAGCATAATTACTGCTTTCTTCATGCTTGCAATTCACTAGTCAGTCAATCCTTTTTCATCACATGAATGACATCACTGTCACAAATTATTGCCTGAGGACCTAGACTGAAACCAGCTCTGCAATCAAATTAAAAGGTCTCTATGCAGATGCAGAAGCAGAGTTTAAATTAGCTTTCAATTTTTCCAAATAAGAAACACAATAAATGAAACACCTCAACAACAACTAATCACTAACAATTAAAAACATAAAAGTAACAACTTTATTCTACAGACTCAACAATTTTAGTAGGGAATTAGAATTGAATGGACTGCAAATGAAAGACTATCAAAACCCAAGAGTGTACTGAAACACTTTAAAGGCTTCACCTTAGCTTGTGTGAGTGAAGAGTAGCTGTACATATGTGGCTACACAAATAAGCTCGCAGGTCTTTCCTGTACATTTCAACAGTACTCACAAATTGTGCAAGATCAACCTTTGGTGTTCGCTCTTGGCATCTACCAAACACACTTAGCAAAACTACTGCATCTGCATAATAGACGAGTTCAAACTTTCCCAGGAATCACAAAACTATTAAAAGTGCAGCTGCTGCTGTGGTATTAAGCAATCTTTAGTGTCTTCTAGGCCCATGGGATGCAGCAGCAGTTCAGCTCTTTTTCTTCCCCTTAACTTCTGTTAGGCCTCTGGTTCCCTCCTGGAGCCACAGCTACTCCCCAGCAGACAGTACCAGAGAGAGCCTTATCTTGGCACAGCCCAATTCCAGTCTTGTCCCATTGCTAGGGCTACAAGGCCACACGTGAAACACACCCCTGTGCTGAGGGAAAGACATGGCCATGCCAAGGGGCTCAAAACAGGCCAGAGACTGGCATCATGCAAAGCAGGGTGGCATGAACATTAATTAGTTATAATTCAGGATTGTCTGCATGCAGAAGCACAGGGTATCACAGTGTCCATCCCTCACTTGGTGTTTTTAACGAGATTACGGTGGGGTAGCAGCTCTGCCCATCATAAACCTGTCTGCTCTTCGACCACAGGTGCAGGACTAGAGCAGTATTTCTGGCTACCTTCATTCCAAGGTTTTTAGGAGCCACTGGTCAACAAAAGCACTCTTACACTTCCAGAAGATTACTGATCGTTTTTCTGCTGAAATCTTGTTACAGGGACATTTGCAACCTAAAGAGATTGCTAAGAGCATCACTAGAGAGGCTTTTTGCATAGGAACATTAGCGCGTAGAGAATTCAGCTACTCTCAGGTCTCAGAGGAAACACTCCCTGATACAGCAAAACCACTTCTGCACACTGTGATGTGTATACAAAAGCTTCAAGTTATACAAATAAATTATTCCAAAGCAGTCATTTTATGTCAGTCATACACCCACGTAATTTCATCATGTACTTGTATTCCTCACGTAATTAGATATTTTCCCAACTGGAAAGAAAAAAAAACCAACCAAAAAACAAAAAAGCAAACTACAAAATAACAGGATCATTTCACAGTGATGCCATTTAAACTTTTACACCGTGAAAACTGTAAAGATTAATGGAGGCAAAGGACATTTCATCTGAAAGCTTTTATTTAGAACTTTGCTTATGGATTTGTTCTTATCTGAATCTCAATTATCTTCCATGGACTTTATATTCCTCTCGGAAAACAAGTGTCTTTGCTATACGTATTAAACTTACTCTTATCTTAAAACTGTGTCCTGTAAGAAACAGTGGTGTTCAGAGAGTTTATTTGCTGTAAAAACATAGGTGATAATTACTCTTGAGGCACCAAATCAACTACAAATAAGCACAGATGCCTGTAAGCATCAAGCAGGTACTCACAAGAATTTTGAATTTGATTTAAAAAAAAATATTAAGAGCTACTCTTAATTAAAAGGCTCGTTAGTTTCTCTTAGCCCTCAATAAATAGAAAGCGTAAGGCATGTGGAATCCAAATTCTTTAATGGAGCTGAAGCTAAAAAGCACCGTCTGCCATGTACCCCGCGGTTTTCAACCGGGACTTTTTCCTTCGTCCGTCGCAAAAATTTCCCTTCCTCCAGATCAACACAAGCGATCTGGCCACTGCTGCCGGCAAGTCGCGCACGGGGGAGAGAGAGCGGGCGAGGATGCGCAGGCGGGAGCTGCGGACGCCGTGAGCGGTGGGGCCGCCGGAGCGAGAGAGCGGCAGCCCCAGGCCCCGCTGCCGGCACGGGAGGAGCGGCGGCGGGAGCAGCTACTTGCAGAGCCCCTCCAGCCGCTCCAGCGTGCCCTTCATGTCACGGATGCGCTTGGCCAGGGCGGGCACGGGCTGCATGGCGCGGTCCAGCTCCTCGCAGCGCGCCACCAGCGCGTACATGGCGCGGATGCTGAGGTCGGCCGCCTCGCCCAGGCTCTCCACGCCGTCGCGGTAGGTCTGGATGCAGCCGACGCTGAGTGCCGTCAGCGCCTGCAGCCCGCAGTGCACGTTCCGCAGCAGATCGTCCACCTGCGCCGCCACCTGCCCGGCCAGGGCCACCACGTCCTGCAGCGCCCCGGGGTCGATGGCGGGGATGGAGGACCCGCCGCCCCCCGCCGGAGGCTCGCCCCGCGGGGCGCCGCTCAGCCGGATCCGCCGCTCCAGGTTGTTGGCCACGAACTGGGTGAGGCGCCCCTCGCGCAGCACCGTCCCCTCCAGTTCCAGGGCGCTCGCCAGCGTCGCCCGCCGCCCCTCCGACAGCTGCCGCCCCGCCACCGCCGCCCCTCCGCCGC
>VZRH01002289.1:928113-1015112 GCA_013397555.1 Urocynchramus pylzowi | reverse complement strand
GACGTGCGTGGCGCACAGCGCCCCATGGCGGCCGGGGGGGGGTCCGCGCCCTCAGGCCGCCGGTGCCGGCCGAGCGGTGGGATGGGCTGTGGGATAAGCGAGAAATAGCGGGGAGAAGGCTTCTCGGTACCCCTCCCCCTGCCGAGGTGGCTCCCGGCGCCTCTGTAGGTGTCGGGGGCGATGAGGGAGCGCGGAGGAGAGGGGTCGTGGTTGACTTGATTCTTCTTTGTCTCCGCAGTTCTTAAAAAACAAGATGGGAAAGACAGAGAAGGCGGCCGTCCCCTACGGCCAGCCCGTTCACAGCTTACACCTGTGTGAACAACCAAAGATTAACAGGCAGAAGAGTAAGTGTAACACGCCAGTGACGAAGATCGCTTCGGCGAAAAAGATAGAGAACTTTTGGCAGGATTCTGTGTCGCCAGAAATAGTTCAGAAGCAGGAGAAAAAGCCACTTAAAAACACAGAAAACTTCAGAAATGCCAAGTCCAAGAAACCTATCGCCCTAAATGAAGTGAGCCAAAAAGAAAATTACGCTGGGGCAAAGTTTAGTGACCCACCATCTCCCAGTGTCCTTCCAAAGCCTCCCAGCCACTGGGTGGGTGGCACAGCTGAACTGTCTGACCAAAACAGGGAGTTGATGGCAGTCCATTTGAAAACTCTCCTAAAAGTTCAAGCGTAGTTTCCAATATCTCTTGAGTAATTGGCAAAGAAAACTCCATCCAGGAAACTTAAACATGCCTTGTTGCAACAAAAATTGCAAAAGACTGTCAAGTCTTACAATCACATAAAAAAAAAAATCCTTGTACTATATTTTTTATGGTTGTGTAAATAGTGTACATCTTGTATTATGTGTATATTCTTGTTCATACTTTGAGAGGTACATTTTAGTTTTGTTATGAAAGGATGTATTTTGCACTGCCTGATTGGTAGATGTCTTGTATATAAAATATGGACAGTTTTACGTGTGTGCTTGACACATGAAGACTTGACTTGCTTTGCACAAGGTAATGAAAATTTTGGAAGGAGAGTACAGCTTTCTGATTAAGGTTCCAGATCAAATGTGAATGTTCTATTCGTGCACTACTGACAATAGTTTTACATTCTGTCTCCCAATCAAGTATAAACATGGAATTTTCATACAAATGTGAAGTTTTACCCTCTGCTCTGGAAACTATCTGGAATTCCTGTTCATCTGTCAGTTTTTAAAATTAACTGGAATTTGACTAAAATTCCAACCCACCAATTTGAGCACTGCTGATTTCTTTAAAAAAGTTAAAAAAAAAACCCAACCAAAAACACCAAGAAAAAAAAAAAAGAAAGAGCAGAGCTTTCTGCCAAAAATTCAATTGGTCACTGAAAAATTAAATAAAACAATTTGGCCTCCCCTTATACGTGTCTCTGTTTTTCTTTGAGTGTGTGTCTGTTAATTCAAGTATGTGAATTTAGATCGATTGGTAGCTTTATAGTGCATTGGTAGAAATACGTCGTCTTTTAACTGTCTCAGGGAAAATTAGGAGATTAATAGCTCACCAAGAATTCCTTATGTCTAAAAAAAGTCACCTTTGTGACAAGACATTCTAGGATTGTTTTGTTTTTTGAAAACAGAGTTCAAGCAAGTTGGGCAGTTAAGACATTGAAATTAATGCGGTAATGCTGCTTAAATGTTTTCATACTAAGTGGCTATTAAACAAGTCAACACTGAAAAGTAGCAGTAACAGAAACTGAATGGAGCAAGTATAATTTTGTATTTTTCACCAGATTTGTCTCTTGCTCATAGCTATGCTGGAAAATACAATTTAAGTGAGTTATCCTGACTTAAAATTCTTAAGGAATTGGACTGTGGATTAGTTTGACAGGCATGTTGAGCAAGTAACAGATTTGCAGTTATTTTCCTAATCTAGTGTTTAAATACTATTAATACTAGGAAGTATGTGAAATTTGCATAACATAGAAAAGCATTTTTAAGTTTTTGGATCCACCAAAAAAAAAAATACACTCTCTGTACTCTGGTGTCCTAGGAGAGGAGAGGTAGGTGGGAAGAAAGCGGCTGCTGGTGTCCGGCTGAGGTGGCTCCGAACAGCACCTTCAGAGAGACAGGCTGAGCAGCATTAGGTGTGTTCATGCTGCAGCTTTGCTCCTGAGCACCGCCTCCTCCCGCACGGGGCAACTGCAGGATTCATTAGTACTGCCCTGGCACGAGCTTGGTCAAAAGCTCAAAGACTTAAGGATTTTTTGGCTTGCTTGTAGATGTTGGTTATGTAATTGTAAAATTAGGTTATTTAGCTATCGATGTTCTAAACTGAGGGTTGTCACAAAAGTTTTGATTTACCCCAAAGAATTAGAGGTTCACTATCTTGCAAAAGAGACAGGAATTGGTGTACTCTAGGTCAGTGTGTGTGGCTTCAACAGCCCAGTTTCCTGCCTAATCTAAATAGTCTCTAACTTAGTGTCCCCCATCTTCTATTCTAAAATCTCACAAAACCCCTCCTAGTTTTCTGTTTGTGGGATTTTTTTTTTTTTAAATGAACAGTATTAGGGCAAAGAAAAATGCCACTGGAATCTCGCCGAGGATGACTCAAGGAGACTGTAAGTCCGAGTTTGCTATATTTGGTAAATGCTGTATTGATCTGCCGTTGTGCTTTTTTTTTCCCTTTGTTTCTTTTGCCTGAGTGTCACCCAAGGGCAAAGCAAAATGCCTTAACAATTGCCCATAGCTTTAGGCAATGGTTAATTTTGTCTGGTCACCCTGAATCTTGCTAACTAGCTTGACAAGAGGGCGTTTCCGTCAGCGCGTGGGTTGGCATTGTTTAGAAGGATGTGTCCGTTTTTCCCCCTGATTATTATCTCACTACCATCAGCCTCTTCCTTACCCTTCGGAGCTGACAGTGTGAATGCTAGCTCTGATCCTGGATAAAATTCATCAATGTCACTATCTCTTTGTTCCTGCCCTGATTTGCCAGCACATCCCTTAGGGTTAAAGAATTTATTAAATGTTAATTGCCAATGGTTCTCAGCTCCTCAGTCAATTCTTTGAGAGCTGGTGGTTGAGACTTCTGAAGTGTTGGGAGCTTTAAATTTCCCATAACTTGTTGGCCCCTAGAGGGTAAGATAAGGTTGGTCTTTCTAAACAATAGCATAAAACCCAAAGCTTATTTGACCCGGGTCTGTGTTAATGATCCCTTGGAAGTGTTGGAGCACTTCTTGTTTCTGTCTTCCTGAGATCTTTGGGCTGAGCCCCTTCCTGCACAATGGATAGGTTTGTATATTAGGCCTAAGGGCAACATGCACTTGAACATGACCAGCTGGAAATCACGTGGTCATTTTTTAGGACCATATTCTGCACCTTATTTGTAATTTTCCTGCTTTTTTTTCTTCATGTTTCTACAATATTATCTTACAAGGATTTTCACTCTCAAGATTTCCTTCACTTTGACAGATTCCTTATCCCAGTTCCCTGAAGAGGAGCCATTGTATTACATGAATGTACTCTTTTTTGAGTTCAGAGCCAGCAAAACATTAGTGTCGTGTTTGGAGGGCTTGTTTGCAGTGTAATATAAAATTATGGAGTGACACTTAGGGAGTGACCAGCCTTTAAGGAAGAAAATGAACAAAATTAGTGGATGTGTTATCAGCTAGTCATGTGTCTGCTGTACAGGAATTAAATAAATACCTTATTAAATCTTCTGAGGTAATTAAGGAAACTGAACATTAGCTCCTCAGCTAGATAATGGAAAATCCTTTCTGTTTGAAAGTCTACTGCAATGCTGTGCAGAACTGCAGGGGAATCTACTGAGAATTAACTACCACCTTACTTTTAAACAGTTAAATGTTATGCATTGATGGTCCTGAAATTTAGCTCTCAGGGAGGACAGAAGTATCTGTTGTTGGCTTCTCATGCATGGCTAAGGCTCAGCCCATTAGACAGTTTCATTAATGATGGCTGGCTTGGTGCTCTAAGGCTGAAATGTTTCTGCCTCCTCATGCAACAGGAGCTACAAATCCTATGTGCTCTATGTTGAACTCTATTACATCAGGATCTCTTCAGAGATTTTTCTGAATTCTGCTGAATACTTAAGCAATCTGCATGTGAGACTGTAAATTTAATTCCATCTGATTAATATTTCATCCAAGGCGTGTAATTTTAAACTGTACCTTAATTATTTTCAGATTATTTTTTTAAGCTTGTGCATTACAAAACATTTGATGACTCTCACACTTGAGGATTTTTTTTCTTATTTAGACAGTTTTGAAATCAAGTACAAAGCTGTATAGATTATATAAAGCCTGAAGATTATAGATTACGTTTCATTGTAATTTTGAAAATAAGTTTACCTTTATTTTTTACATAGAGTCATAGAATCATAGAACGGCTTGGGTTGGAAGGTACCTTAAAGATCACCTAGTTCCAACCCCCATGCTATGGGCAGGGACACTCTAGACCAGGATGCTCAAGGCCCCATCCAACCTGGCCTGGTGCACCTCCAGGGATGGGGCATCCCCAGTTTTCTCCAGACAATCTGTTCCAGTGCCTCACCACCTTTATAGCAAAGAACTTCATCCTAATATCTAATCTAAACCTACTCTCTTTTGGTTTGAAGCCGTTCCCCCTTACCCTGTCCCTATATGCTCTTGTAAAAAGTCTTCTCTCTGTCTTTCTTGTAGGTTCCCTTTAGATTCTGGAAGGAAAGTCTTGATCCTTCTATTACGCAGTTAAACACATTCCTTATCTTCTTCTACAACTTCTTGTGCTCTTTGAATTTTGATTTTACAATGCATTCTTTAAATATTTTTTTCATATTATATGCTTGATTGAACTTTTTAAGGGAATTTTCTGTTTTAATTTCTAAGATGGTTTTCTGTAAGGAGTAGGCTGGTTCTTACCTGAAAAAGGCTATGATGTAAGTAAGAGGTAAAGTTGTAAAATGTAAACATCTACTGTGAAAAACTGATGCTACCTTGTTGAACAGGAACTACAGTGTTAAATATTTTTGATAATGAGAAATAAATATTTAGTTGCTGTTTCACTAGAAAAGATAGATGAAGGGCGTATCCATCAATTACAGAGAAATACATTATCCAATAAAAGGACCTAAGTGCTGAAGTTGAGCAGTAGAATGTTATCAGCAGTTTTGAGGCTGTGAACTTTCTGGCTTGTTCTGAGAGTGTAGGAGAATGTTATCAGAGCTAAGACAGGAAGGTCAACAATTCAGCTAAATTTGAAAAGGCTTCCTGAGGAATTGATTTGCACAACAAACATGTCCTAGCAGAGTCTTCCCCTGTGTTGAAGTCAGCATTCCTCTCTAACTTTTTTTCCCATGGGGTAATAAAATCTTATTTGTTCAACTCCCAGAAGACAGGCCTTTAGATTTTGCAAAGCCCTGACTCACTTGGAACACTGCATTGGCATGGTCATTTAACATTAGCCTAGTGACATTACCACAAGTGTGTGGCAGATGCACCACCTGGTCTGAGTGGTTCATAAACCCTTGTCTTCAGTTTGAGAACTAGACTGGTTATGTGCACTTACAGTGTAGGTTGCCAGTGGTGAGTAAACTGGTGTAATTTCCCTAAATTATACCTGGAAGAGGAAGTGTTTGGGGATCCAGGACTCTTCTCATATTCATAGTCAGACTTTGCTGACTCTTGTTGTAGTTCAGTAAGTGGCTGTATGTATTTCAAGAAGTGGTGTAATCATCGTGGCCATTGTGCCATTCTTAAGGTCATAAAGCAAAAGGTTTTGAGGAGATTGCTGTTTGCATTCAAGATGCCTTTTGCTCCTTTAATGAAGCACTGTGCTTTCATCAAGTAGGCCTTTGAACCCTTTAATTTGTCAATGTCCTTACAAGTGGTGATGGCAATGGCCATCAAAATAAAATTAACTTTGGTTTTCATTTCCTGAAACAAGACCTAGAGCTACATTTAATAAAGGGCTTAATATAGAGAGTCAGGCTTTCCTCTAGTTTCTCTCATCACCTGATTCTTGTGTCCTTTACTGCCTAGTGACAGCTGCACAACAAAGAATAAGGTGTGCCCTCACTTAAAATGATGCGTAATTTGAGATCTGTAATTTGCTTCTGTGTGTATATAACATGAAGCTTTTGTAAGTTTCATTCCTAGCATCAGGATATTCACAAATTGTATGTTATCATATTTAGAATAGCAATTAAGTCATTGTAGAAATTAATGAAGTCATAAATTGATGGATCTTGTCCAAATTCTAGACATTCTTTGTATGCAAGTAATAAAAAAGGGATGATGTATTTTTGTGCCCCTTCTTCCTGAAAAGGGAAAAAAATGGCGAGACCAGGAGAAAAAAAATAGCCTGAAAAACAAGGTCAACTAAGAGATGAGAGAAGCAGTGTAGATGTCACCATTATTTAATTTTGGAAGGAAAGTTACTGCAAGAAAAAATTATCTCCTGAGGTAGCTGGTGTTACTGCAAATTTAAGGAATTTTAACGGCTAGATGAAACTCATTTTGCTTCTACTCCTTGACTGGGGCCATCTGGAAAATGACAATGTGAGATGACAGATTATGTAACTGACTTTTTCTCTGACTGGTCAGTACCTACTGTTCATTACTAGAAATTGCACCTTGGTGCAGCATTCTTAACGGTTAGCACTGCTTCAAGTGACACAAAATGCAGCACACAGTATGTATACAGCAGTGCTTACTGCTCTCAGGTTTTCATGGCTTTTTAGAAGTTGCCAGATAAAGTATGTACATTACTGTATGCTAGAAGCCTACTGTATGTTTTACAGCTGGAAATACAGGCATGCAGAAGGAACTAGCTGGTTTGAGGTCCCTCAGTAGGCTGTTCATTCACCCAGAAAGTGAACCATAGTGTCTGGAGGTCCAGCCAGGTTTTGCCTTTGCCAGTACACATGGTCTGTTATGTGTGTGTGATCTGCAAGTCTTCCTTGTCTCACTGTGTAGCATGTAAATGCAGTTAATACAAGGTTCTGCTTAGAAATGTTTGTAATTTGACAGGACTGGTGAGATAAATGAGGATGCACAAAACCTAGGTTTTGTGTTGTATACAGTTTTATTCAAAATAGTTTTAGTAATTTACACAATAAAGATGACTGTTACACTTTTCTCCACCCTTTTTTTGGACCCTTTGATACAATATATAATCTATACACACTGTCCTCTCTCCATGACCAGCAATGGGGAGGCTGATGATAAGTCAGCAGTTTCTGCTCATTAGCTGCTGCTCTCCACTGCTGTACAAACACTCTGCAGCCAGAAGCTGGCTGAGGGGGCCATGGACATGCACAGTGTCCTCATAGCTCCTTGAGTTTACATTTGCTTTATCTTTAGCCTTTTATTAGATCCTGGAAGAAAGAGAGAGGCCCGGTCTTTCCCACGACAGAGCATCTTCCTCCAGGAGGACAGAGCGTGAAATTTGCTACTGATCCAGTTTTTGTCTACCACCAGCCAGTCCTTCTTAACACCTCAAGCCTTCATCACTTTCCCCAACTGCTTTCTTTACTTTCCACTGCAGCTGTGTCTTTTTTCTTGTATTTCCTCCTAAATGCATTTAATTGTTCTCAGTTTCCCTCACTTCTGGGCAAAAGTTCATACATGTAGGTTTTTTCACCTGAAAAATCAAATTGAGCATGCCACATTTATTCTGCTGTGCTCTGGGTACAATTCCTCCAAAACAGTATGTACTTTTTCCTAGAGGACAGTTCGATTTTTACAAGAGGCAATGATTCTCTTGAGATTTCTCCTGTCAACCTTATATGAATTGACCTGTCAAGCCTTGATAACCATAACATACCTCACTTGATATCCTAGAGGACTAGAAACAACTGATGTACTGGTCCACACAGATTCCACAGCATTAATCTGTCAAACACAACTCAAAACCCCAAACAATTAGAGTTTGAGAAGACTTTTTTCAGAGATCAGAAAGTCTGAGAGGTCTGACCTGGACTGGTCACTGGCAGGAGGACATGCGGGAAGGTGCAAATGCAATCTGCAGCTCTGACACTCATGAACCAAGGCTTTTAATCTAAGGCTGGGTTTGCTGTTTGAGAGCCTGTCACATGTACAGCCTGCTTGCTGCACGTGTCCAAAACTCCTTAGCCTCCAGCTGTAGGATAGTGGCTGTTAGAGTGTTCAGTAGTCAGAGTAGTTCCATAGTTAGCCAAGCATTTCTGACCTGGTTGTGTTGTAGGCGATTCAGGGTAAGAGTTTACACTGCTCCTTTGTGTTTTCAATCATTTTGGTCAAGGGTAGTCTTTCAAATTTATAACCATTGAGACTGAATTCAGCAACAGCCATGTGACTTGCTGCATGTAAGTTAACTTTAATAAACTGGTAACACAGGTGCCATTACTTTGTCCACAGAGATAACTCTTGTCAACTAACTGGGCCTGTGCACTGTTAGTTCAACTCAACCCCTATTTTCAATGCTTTTCATTTTCCCTCTTTATTTTTCAGTTATGAATTTTTATTTCTTTTATTTTTCTGACTACAGTGCTGTTGGGAATACATGCTGAAGCTCTGGAGAGCCATAGCTGGGTACACAAAAATGAACAAGCAACGTACAATTGAAATTTCCATCTTTAGGAAGTGCTGGGGTAAAAGGAGGGGTCAGGTTAGGACTCCCAGTTCTGATGAGCCCCCATCTGGATCACATAGCCACCAGCCTCAATAATGTTCTGAAACATGCCAGCTTTGATGCTGTATCAGTGTATTTCAGAATGTTTAAAGAAGGCAGCCTTCCAAAAAAAACCCCAGGTTTTCCGGTTTTCCCTTCACAGCCCCAGAAGCAGCACTCAGTGAGAGGGCAGCTTACACCCCTAAATAGCCTTGAGATGGAACTGAAACTTCTGTACGGGCAACACAGCCTGATTTTATCCTCTCCCCTGTGGCAACACTGAAAGGTTAACCTGTATTGCTGTTATAACTGATTATTTCCAGTCTTCCAAACTGTTGTACATTTATATAATTTTAACACATACATGCCCTACTTTTCAAATACTATGGGAAAACAGTTTAAAGATGTGGGGGAAGGGTAAAAGTAATCAAGTCTTGCAGCCTTGATCCAAATGCCATCTTAGTTACAATTTTCTTAGGAAGGGCTTTGCTCACTTTTAACACTGCTGAGATGGTGATGTGGGCAGCGCTCTTGGGACTGGGAGGACGTGCTTTGCCTCTGGGCTTCAGTGAGATATGCAAGGTGAAGGATTGGGAAGTTGACACCTGATGACCAGAGGAAGGAGCTCTGCTGACATAGAACCTTTCTCCATATTGCCTCCCTCAGCTGCAGCCAGCCTCCCTGACATTGCTTTTTAAGGACCTCTAGCACACCGCAGCCTTTCCTTAACTGCAGGGTACGCATTTTGCACACAAAGTAACCACGGACCCATTCAGTAACTTTTTGGTTCACTTTCAGGGAGCATTGACACCAGGTGGACACAGAAGTGACAAGGAAAGAAAAGAATTAACAGACAGAAGGTTAAAAACCCACATTAGTACCGACAGAAAAGATGAAAAGCGCCATGTGCATATGCAATGTAAAAGAACACGGGTACTTTGTTTCAGCAGATGGAGTTACTGCCGCAGCTGTCTTTAAAGCACATGCAGCTTTATGTATACTATGCTTAAGGTCCAAGGAAGTGAGTAGCAGGGAAAACCCAGTGTCAAGGCCTCGGAGGGCATAGGCTGAGTTCCCTCTAGTGGGTTGCTTTGGCATTCCACAGGGGTGGCCCCGAAAGGACCCATTTGGGGAGCAGCAGCTCATCCCTCCTCATTACAGCCTTGCCCAGAACCCATGCTTGTATTAGGCAGCTGGAGGCTATAATCACTGAGTAATTCTTGGTGAGGGCCTAATTGCAAGTTAATTTAAAGTCAGTTATGTAAACAGATTAAATCAATCCTTCCCTGTATTTGTTTTTCATCACAGGCAGACTCAACCACTCTTAAAAATTCTCTATCTGCTTTACTCTGCTGCTTCATCGAGTTGATGTCCACTGCTAATATTTGCTGCTGCTAATACCTGCGTTAGGCAGAGGCTTTGTGAGATCACAGTGAGTCAGAATAATCTATGTGATGTCGTCAGGCAGTTTGGGGAAATGCTCTGCAGATGGAAAACTCCACCAGCAGCAGCTCAATCTGTATTTGTGACTCAGTGTAATGTATTTATTTGTAGAGAATAGCAGGCAGTAATTTTTTAGGCAAAAATATTTTTGAATTATTGTTGTACTGATGTGTCAGAACAATGAAAGAATAGCAACAAAAAGGAATAGAAGAAAACCAACAAAAAAGTTAATGTTTTTGTTTTTCTTCAGCTCACGTTTTGCCAAAAAGGCAGCTGGAGATTAGAACAAGTGGATTAGGCAGGAAACCTTAATTTCTAAAGGAAAACATCTTGTGTGGTTTTGGCACCTTGTACAAAATACACTAGAAATAGTGTCTTTTGTAAAACACAAGCTCATGAGGTATTAATGACTGCATCTCTGGGGTTTTAACAATTTAGAAAAATCACGTTTCCTTCTGCAAACTTATGAACTTTGGAGGAAATTTCAATAAATAAAACTGTATGTTGTTGCTCTCTATCCTGTCCTTTTATCACAGGATAAACTGTGTAGAATATGTAATAATTCAAGGGGCTAAAAGTTTTATACGTATGTCTAACCCTGGCTTCAACTTAACAGTCAGCAAACAGAAAGGGACATGTATATTTCTGGCAATTATTTTTACAGGTTTAGAGGAGATTATAAATAATTCTGTTTTTCAGAACTTCACTAGTTTATCTAGGCTGGAACATATTGTCAGTACCAACCTAGTCGGAACATAGAAGAGATAGGTATCAAGTCATATATTTCCAAAGAAATCTGTAAGCTCTTAGAGAGTAGCATAAAATGTTTTTTTATTTCTCTTTCAAACTTCCCTTTTTAAAAAATATTTGTAATTATTTTGATTAGTTATGGTATTTATAAGTGTAAATAAGTTACAGTACTTTTCAGGCCTGATGGATTTTAACTTTAGCAGTATTTTTTCAGCATGCATTTTGTAGACTAGATGCCCATTAAGTGACAAATTAAAGATTCACTGCTACATGAATGTACAGGCAACTTCATGGCTAATGAGAGCTATTACTCAATTAGCAAAAATATTTAAGAAAAAAGAAGGAGGCCTTTTAAAGTTTCTTTTTTATTGAAAGCATCCTAATTATTGAAAACAACTTCTTTATAATATACCATCTCACCCTGAATTTAGAACCAATCAAATTGTATGCTTGGACTGTGCTTATACTTTATAACTAATACCAGTTAAAATGTTTAACATTTCGGTTAAAAGCCTAAAAGCCATACATTATCACAACTGAAAATCCTCCTCTACACAGGATAAAACAAAAAAAAATATTACAGCTTATCAAAATGTCTCTAATACTGTGAACTGAATATACTTAATTTTGACTTTTAAAATAGAATTTCTGTATGAGATACCAGATGATTACTTGTCTAATTTACCTGTGCATCACCTTTCACTGTGGTTAACCTAAGCCTTTCAACAATACCCCATGAAACTAACTCAACTGTTCACCTGACCTAAATGAACTAATTGCACTTCAGAGTATGGATCCTATTTCATACTCACTCAACATGGCCTTTTGTTCAGTTAGCAATTGATTTTTTTTGATTAGCAAAGCTTTTAACAGGTTTTGCAAGACTTGACAGTTTAGCCTCAGCTCTGTTCTAGAGGTGCTCATGACATCACTTTAATGTCACAGGCACTTGAACAGCATCTAGGTGCAGAACATCAGAAACTGAACTTTCTCGGCTTCCTCACATGAACAGTCACTTGGATTTAATGGAAGTCCTGGAGTGTCACTGTACCAGGACAGATTTTCTCTTGACGATGGAAGCACCAGTTCCTGAAACTGAGGACCTTTTTCTGGGAGCTTGACACGGATTTTTCCACATTCTTTGACCTTTCCTGTAATGACTCAGACTGTGACTTTGTTCTTGATTACCCTGTTAATATACAGCATCTTGGAAATTATCTGAGTGGAACTGAGACTGTCATCTCAGTTCTCAAATCTCAGCTGTGGAAGTGTCACAGTGTCACCTATACTCTGACAGGCAAACCCAACAGACTATTATTACAGCACTTCTTCAGGAAAACGAAAGTATTTTTATAGCAGAAATTACATCTTGTCATGCATCCTTGATCTGTCTTTTCAATTCTGTTAAACAGTGTTCATATATACTGCTTGGTCTTATATCTAGATACCTCACAACACTGTTTTTCATATTTAAGATCAGTTTCTTTGCATTCAGATTTCTGACAACTCTGGATTTATTCTACCAAATTAGTCATGTGAAGAATGAAAAATATTGCTGTGAATTGAATGATATCATCAGCAGAATAAATATAAAAATCATTTAAAAGACAGCATTATCCCTACCATCTCCTCAAAAGAAAATGGTGCTGGCAGGTTTTTGTGAATCTATGACTTAGTTGAAAGTAATTTCATAAGAACTTTTCTATATTCTACATGTAAGCTGAGTATTCCTGTCTAAGTACAGAATCTGGACGAGATAAAAGCAAATGAGATATGCAACAGATGAAAATTTAGGGACATCCTGGCCAGGAAGCTAAATAAAGCTTCATTAATTATTTAGTCCTTTGTAATAATGGGATAAAGTGCACCTCACACTGGAACATTTACCACATGTCTGGACAGTTCTCATTCTTTGGCTTTTTAACTAAGCATGGGTCTCCTGTCCAGACAGCAGCACTTCTGCATTACTAAGGAGAGGACATTCAAAGTGCTGGGAGAGATATTTCTGAGAAAAAGCAAGTACAAATATGCACACCAAATGAAATCAGTCACAGAAAGTGTCACCATGGGTCTAAGACCTGACTCTACCCACACTTAAACTCATGCTTACTTTTTCTATTAGTGAGTGGACTTAGTGATGTGACAATTCAGAACAAAACTGAGCAGGTACTGAACCTGCCTGTTCCTGTTCCTGCCCAGGTACCTGTTCCTGCCCAGGGCCTTACCAAAGGTTCATGTTCCCACATTAGCCATGAAGTTATTAATAATTTCCCCACACACTCAATATACACCTTCCATAATTTTCATTCCCCTTCCATAATGTGTATCCCACAAAGGGCACTAAGGAAGCAAACATGATGGATGGTGGTCACCCCGTGGACTAGGGGGAGACCTGCCTTGTGAGAAGGGTGCATTGTTCCTATACCATCACCTCAATGATGTGCTCATCCTAAGGGCTGTTTGTGCATCCTTTTGAGGCAGGAAGAAACATGTTTTGTGCTGCAGGCCATCGATTTGATGGTCTCTGACCCTCCCCAGCCAAGGAGGTGACATCAGATCTGCTGCCATGGGAGGGAAGCAAGGATTTGTGCCTGCTTGATGGGAAGGTCTGTGCACAGCATGAGGTGGTTGCAGTGCCAGTGTGCCTCCCTGGGACCTCCAGTGGCCATGGCTCATGGTTTGTATTAAGTGAAGGAGCAGAAAGAGATGTCACAGCTGTTGTAGAAAATGAGATGTATATTTTGAGGATATCAATGAGTTATAATAATTTTTCCTTCTCTTTCAAGGCAGGTGTGTGGCTCCAAGGTGGGGTATCTGAAATGTTTCTCATGTAAGCTGAATACCTACACCACGGGGAGAGCTGCAGGTCTAGCTGCATATTTGGAGGTTTGGAAAGTTCCTCTGGCACTCCAGAAAAATTGCTTTGCTAAGGCTCAGTAAATTAAAGTCTAATGCAAACAGCAGCTCCCAATACCTGACCACAAGGTAATGCAGGCTGGAAGGGACCTCAGGAGTCTTCTGGTCCTGCCTCCTGCTCACAGCAGGGGTGGCTGCTAGGTCAGGCCAGGTTACTCAGGGCCAATTCTGATCATCTGCAATGAAGCCTGGCAGAGGGTTGGATGGCTGAATGCCTTCAGCCTATGTCATACAGGATTCTCCCTGTCAGAGAGTATAAATATATCTCCATAATGCTAACAGGTTGGGAAAGCCTTAAAATCAATCTGTCCCTGTTACCTGTATATTGAGTTAAAAGGGCTGAAAGATATAAAATGTTTAAGAATGAACAGGATTAAAAGAATAAGCAGATTAAAAAAACCACAATGGGTCTTGTGTAAAATGTTTTGATTCTTCAATTGTCATCTAAAATCAAATGGTTATTTAGTCTAGTGTCCCTTGAGAGGATTTGTCCCAGATTGGTGGGAAAGCATCTCCTTATGTTACAAACAGGATGCCAAGAACACAGACTGTATTCATAACTGAACTGAATGTTTATATGCATTTGAATTGTAAAAATTTGAACACATTAAAAAAAATTAAATTATCCATACTGTATAATTAATTGGTAATATTGTTCTACAAACAGGGTATTCAGCAGGCTTAAGATAGCTCATTCTCTTTGCCAGGTAGCAAATAGCAGTTTTGCTTTAATTGTCCATAAAATCAAGTGAATACATGCTGGAACTGTGAGCTTCACGTCCATGTTACTCCACAAGCAGAGCTCAGTAAATCTGACCTGTCTGGACATCGTGTCTCACAATAGACAATGCTCTCCAGTTTGGTTTTGGTTATTTTTTTTTCTTTATACTTTTAGAAGGATTTATATGCTCTTTTTTAAAGGGACATTCTGGAAAAGGCTGGATACAATAATGAAGATAGGTGAAATTTATAAAATAGCTGTTGAGGAGAGTGAGGACGCTTGACGATATAGAAATAACACAATTCAGAGATTTTTCCCATTGAAATTAGCAGTAATAATAATAGATGGTGTATACCTTAAAGCAAATATAAGAGGAAAGTTGAAAAATCTGACAATGGCTTTTATGTGTGTGGTGCTGATTGAAAGTACTGAGCTGTATTCTTTTCTTTGGAAAATGAAGTCTTTTTTAGTAAGTATCCTTTAAAAGTAAAAGGTGATACCATAGAATCAGTACACAGCCTGACTCCAGAAGAGACATTGCTAGGGCTGAAATTTAATTTTGCTATTTTGAGTCACTCAAACCTTGGACTTTCTGCCAATCAGCAAAGTAATCAGGCTAGAAAATCTTACGATAGAGACACCTGCTGCTAGGAAACCCAGATTAATATTACCAGCACATATTGAGTAGGCTACTGAACAGCCAACACATACTAATGATGCCTGGGCTGCAAAGTCAGCTGGCAGCCTCGAGACACCCCATTGTTGGTCCCCTGAGCTCTGCAGCTCTGCAGCTTCCCAGTAGCAGCACAGACACTTCTTGACAGAGCAACTTTACCCTTTCTTTTTCAATTCATTTATTCCAAAGTAGGTCATGCCATGCCATCTGTTGACACTTAAAACCCACAGAGGTTTCCAAATTCCCTGTGGTCTCCTGCAGTTTAACATATATTTTTAACACCTTGTTGCTCTACCTAGCTGCTGGATGTACTGAGACTACTAATCACAACAGCTTGTTCAATCTCATAATGCAAAGGAGTGCAGGTCTTGAAGTAATATACCAGAAGTGAGTATGGCTGAGAGGGGAGGGAACACAACAAGAAGGGCCTGATTTTTTTTTTTTGCTGATGGTGAATAGTGCTTTCAACAAAGAGGTGCTCATGTCCACCTGCTGTCTGCTTCTCCAGCAGCCTTGTTGAAAGCTTAGGAAAACAATCAGTCCCCAGATAGGTACATAGTGGGTTTTTTTCAGGCTGCAGTTAAATTTGCTTCTCTTGTTCTTTAACTGTGGATATGTGAATTGAAGAGTATTTCACATCCACAGCTGTCTTTAAGTTCCTTGCACAGCATTCTCTCTGCCATGTGCCTGTTCATTGTGAATTACCCACTGTGAGGATGATTTAAAAAATCCCCAAAAAACTAGTGCTCCTGATTTCAAGTAATGCCATTCAATTTATCCACAGGAAGATTTCTGGAAAGGCACATGTCCACATGGGTGCAACATTGGCACGACACACAATTCCTAACAAATATCCTTGGTATGTGGTACAGTGAGCAGCATTGGTAAGAAGAAGGGAGCTCACATACATGTCATATAAAACATACATAAAACATTGAACAGTGTACACAGACATTGGTACATAAACATTGTGCCTGAGAATTTAGGAGATGGGCTTTTAATTACAGGAACTGGTCCTGACCACCTTGCTACTAACTGGATGTTAGTAAAGCACACCAACAAACTGCAGCTCAGGGTCTCTAAAATGTGCTTTAAAAACAAACAGCCTAAGTCTAGGCAACAACAAACCGGCTGAGGTAGCTAAAGATCAAGCCCTCTTGGGCTAGAAACAACAAGAACACATTACCTAAGTTTGCCAGATGTCACTGGGCAATGTATGACTTCACCTCAAAATCATCTTAACCATTAGTGGAAACCAAAACAGATTGGACTAACTTGTTCAGTAATACAGTTTGGCCTCCACTGTTTGTGATTGGTAGTTCTTGTTCACAGGTTTCTGGATATACTGGATGCCTTTGTTTCCTTGAATTTTAAAAATACAAAACCATATTGGTTTCATTTCACAGTGGTGATTGCACAAGTTCAAAATGACCCTGAAATTCTGGCAAAGTTCTGCACGTGTGTTACATTGATTTGAAGAAATCCAACTGCACTCTCTGAGTTATCTGTACAAAATTAGCAAAGTTCATAGTATTGTAAATTAGAAATATGATTATTTCAAGTAGCCCTGTAGACAAATATATTTTTCTCCTTTTTTACTTATCTGTTTATTTTTTTTCCCAGAAAACTGGTATCAATTTCAACAAACCTGCAAAGTCACTATACCCGTAAAACTCTTTTTGTCAGCAGTAAACCCAGAAGTATACATGATGAGTGCAAACATACTCTGTGTTTACTTATATTTATGATACTTCAAATTATATTTTTAAAAAGTCTTAAAAAATCATTGTGTGCTATAGTAGTTTTGCTTTGTATATTCCCACTGTGACTAGATAAAGTATGGGTTTGAACGTATTTTTTGAAATTAATATCTTAAGCAAATAATTATTAATGAACACCCTTAAGGCTTGTTGAGTTGGTATTTGCATAATTGGTACGAATCAAGAACTAAAATAATTACTCTTTTTAATGTAATTTCCCAGGGTATTATGGAAAATTTCAACACTTAATACAAGTGTTTTTATTATTATACAATATATCATACTTCTAATTTTTAAAAAATAATAACATAAAAGCTTTGAGGGTAAAGAGATTTTCAATTAGACACAGTAAGCTGCTGGTTTTCTGTCCTAATAGCTCCTCTGTACCACTAAATCCACAACAAAGTATTTAATAGTAATTTGTGATGTCTAACAGACATAATCCATTTAAGATTCCTGTGGATTGCAAATATTTAATAAATTTGCTGTCTATCTGCAAAATAGTATACTCATATGAAACAAACTAGACACTTTTACATACATTTTTTGAGAAGAAAATGTCCATTTGTATTTAAATAGAAATTTAAAACCAGAAAATTGTACATTGAATTGTTTGAGTTGTCATCTTCTGTCTATTTAACCCAGAAATACATACTCTCTGTGAACAAACAGCTGTAATACTTCAAAGGCTCACTGTATTAAAAATAAAGAACTTCAAGAGCTGCAAAGTACATTCTTCCTCCAAGGGAATAAAAGAGCTAGGACCTAACTGTGGTTCTGTTTGAATCAATAGCAAAATTAAACTTTTTCTAGCAGCATAGAATGTAAATAACTAGTGGCATAACTAAATGGTCATTTTAACATCAAGAAAGGTAAGATTTTTTTCATTACTTTGAAAAGTTTAACACAGTCTAGATTTCATTTTTCACTTACATTGCAAATACGAAAAATGTTATTAACTATTTTTAAACTGGGAGCTGAGAAAGCAAATAAATGTGTGGAGATTTCTGTAACAATTTTTGACTTTGTTTCAGCTCTATCAGGATTTAACAGGGAAAACATTTGGTCTTGTGTGTACAGGGATGGATTAAGTCTCTTTTAGAGATAGTGGGGGGGCAGTTAACACAGATGGACAGAGTGGCTGCAGTTTGTGCCATAACACACCTACCTGTTTTCTGTGTGTTCATTTTCTGTGCTGTGGTCTCTGAGTCAGCCAGCACATGTACAGTGGGAAAGCTGCAGTCCCTGCTCACTGCTGTGCTCCTCTCCTCCCAAAGGTGAGGTACCTCAGGCTTTCAAGAGGAGCTGGCAGCCATAGAGACCTAAGCTTTTCTTTCCACTCTGGGCTGTTAGTGTTTTTTGCCCAGTTAGTAAGTCATGCTGATGCCAGAATGATTTTGGCTTTTATATTTCTTATATATACATTCATAGCTCTGCAGACCATTGTTGTATATAGTTCCTAGCTAGCTCCAGTACTTTTACCTCCCCTGACAGGCAGAAAGACAAAACACATTCCAGAAGCTCCAAGCCCTGAGGGGTCCAAGGCCCCTATCCTATCTTGGTTCTTCCAGGGAGCCAAGGTTGAAACTAGCTCTTCGAAACACATTTTCACAAATAAAGTTTAGTTCCTATCTAAAGGAGGCTACAGAAGAGGTGGAACCAAAAGGGGGCTATTATTTCATCACTTGTGCTTCTAATTGGGGATTCTTGTCAATTATGCTAATCTGCTAAACTTATAAAACTGTATTCACCCTGTGCAGGGTGGGCATTTTTCCATATCTGTCCCTTGGAGACCTCCAATAAAGACCAGCCTTTATATATTACCTCCTATACTAATATTGTCTTCAAAGTATGTTGTTTTATTTCTAGGTCTTTAAGGCATCAATGCTATGAAATGAAGCACTGGATTTATCTGACATTAAATAAGAAAAATCTGCCTCTTAGAGGAAGAAAGGAACTAAGCATCTAAGCTACAACCAAATATAATATTTAAAATAATATAATACTTAAATAAATAAAACAAAAAAAAAGGCTTATATTGTCAGTAAAGGAGCTGATTTAGCATCAAGTGTCTTGAAGAAACACATATGTGATCTGGCTGCTTTCATCACAAATCTTCTCAAAATGGGACAGCAATATGACTGTAATGATGCTGCTACTACAGAAATTATACAAATATAACAATTGACCTATAGTATAATGTGAAATAATTACCATATCACAGATTAAAATACATATGAAAATGTAACAGTGTAAGAAACAACAGAGCATAGTTGAGGCAGGATTTTTTATTGGAGGAGTGGGGATTCAAAGGCATTTTCTGCTGAGGTAAGATCTCTGATATTTGACACTTTTCTTGCTGTTAAAAAGTAAAATTTGAGTATGAAAGAGAAATCAAGCAGTCAGTAAGTTTGTGTATTAAGAGTCTTGGATATCAGTAATTTAATTCCCTGTTTACATTATGCTGTGCATACTTCTAAGAGCCTCATAGTAGCTGATAAGTTTTATGTAAGTCTTTAGAGAGACAAACCAAAGAAAGAAATCTAAGTTAATCTAGCTCTACTTTTTTTTTTTTTTTTTTTTTTTTTTTTTTTTTTACTAGAACTATCTGCTCTAATTGGCAATGTTTAAGTCAGGCAATTTTTGAACATTTTTTTGGAGTTAACTGATGTTCCTTGTTAAAACAATCTCACCCCAGCTGGGAAAAAAAAAAAAAACAACAAACATAAAAATAGCTACAGCTAAGCCCTTGCTGCATTCTTTTGGCTTTCAGAGTGCAAATGAAAATCTGCATCACATAGAAAAGTACTATTTGTTAAACCAGTCTAAAGCTGGCAAAGCTTATACCAGCCTCTGTGGCTAATGGTGCATGAAAGTGATTGTTTTGAAAATAACTGTGTCGGTTTAAAATATTATTGCCTGTCTCCCAGAGGATACCACCCACATAGTGGAGTCAGCAGACTGAGAACACAGATAACTCCAGGCTGCTTCAGGATGAAATCCAGTGTTTAAAGCATAAAATGCCAAGGGGGGTGGGGGCAGCTTGAACTCAGCTTTTGGACTTAGCACTGAAACAACTCGGAGGCAATTGTGTCTCATTCTGCCACCAGAGCTGGGGCAGGCGTCTTTGGCAGGCACAGAGAGCTGGGGGCAGCAGCAAACAGCCACGGCTGCCTCCTCAGAGAGGGTGTCTGAGCTCTAAGCACACCTCTTACCTGTCTGGTACAGGTTCACAGCATTTGGGCAAATGGTGAGGCCTTACCCACTAAGTCAAATAGCTAATAAAACACCCCGTGTGAGGGGCTTCAGATTTAATTCTGAGTATTGTACACAATCTAACCGGACATTAAGAGAGAACAATAAGCTCATGTTTTCTGTCTCAGTCTGCTCTGAATTTTTGACTTCACTGTTATTAACTCTTAAGTGGTAGCAATGATATATCTACAGGGAGAAGATTTCACTTTTCTGAACCACCTACCCTGCATTTTTTTCCCCTTAATAAGATGTGTATTGGCATCCCTGATCCAGTAATGGTTAAAAGAAACAGTATGCTTCAGTGACTCAAGCCGTTTCTCTTCCCGAGTTCCTAAAAATTCTCCTGCTCTGTGTTGATATTGATACTGTGATCTAACCAAGGAAGCCCTTACCATGCTTTCTTTTTGAACACAGGATTCACTGTTGTAGCATTGTGTGTCTTGATAAGTACTGCCTAATATAAAGCTATTTGTAGACCAGGCTGGAATGTTATCTTAGGCCGGTCAGTGTATAGCTCCTACACACAGCAGCAGCCTATTTTTGTTTTTAATACTCACTGTGCTCTTGTTTTTAAAGCTCTGGAGTTTGGCTTGAAATCCAGGCCACCCGGAATTTAACAGCAAAACTTTCACCGAGTTCAGTGTGATCAGGATTTCGACCTCAATGCCTAATGTTGCTAATGTGGGATGTGGTAAACTTGATCATCCAGTTTTTTATGGCCACAACAGATGTTCCTTCTTTTAGACCAATGGAAAGCTACTGAACTTCATCCACCCTCCAAAACAAAAATACAAGCATTCGTTTACAGCCTGATTCCAGGAATATGAATTGAATTAGCAGCTGTGAGGTTTGTTCTTGTTTATTTATGAACAAATGTATGCACAATTCTTGCTTTTCCCAAAGAAATGTTTCCCAGATTGTATTTCCTCTATATAGTAACAGTATTTTAAACAGTCTAATGCTCCATTATAATTTGTTTAGCACAATCAAAATATCATTGTAGTATTTTTTACCTTGCTTTTTAAAAATGGACCAGTCTTTTTCCTCTCTCTTAGAAAACAACATGTTATGGTCATTTTGTAGACTTATAATTTAGATTGACTATAATACAACATGTCTGTAATCATGACCCAAGGCACAACCTATAGAAAACAAAGGTACTGAATACAAATGTTTTCTTCCTCTTGAAGATATTCAACGAATTTTCAAATCAGCATAAAAGGTTAAAAGACTGATGCCTTCTGTAAATTAGAAGAAAAAACATGATAATGTAATAATTGAGACCTGAAATTTTCTAATACAAGGAGCAAGAAAATTATTGCTAATTTGAAAGGTACCATCCCATTTCTGGGGTAAATATCCCGTGGTTCTTCCACACAAACAACATAATAGGAACAAGAACAGGAGTGCAAAGGCTCTTTATTAAAGGAATGGAAGCCTCATTAATATGCATCTGTTTCTTATGAATAAAAGAACTTTACACTTTTTCCTTCCTCCTTCCTGAATTGGACTGATTTCAGAAGTCACAGCACTGTTTTTATTGTGCCAGATTAAAATTTCTTGTAGCCTTGCTTATTCTTATGTGAAGATGTTTCTTTGCTTTGCTCACAACCAAGCCCCCCACTTTGCTTTAATACATGCTGCAGCTCTGTTTATTTTTAGTTCTGTGGGCTGTCCTTGACAGTGATGCTCCCAGCAGCTCTGTCAGGGTGGGGTTTGTCAGAGTGGCTGAGTTGGCTGAGCATTTCATGCTTCCACACATCCAGTCTCACTACAACTTCCCTGTCCTGGCTCTTCGTGGACCTTTGCCCAATGTACCTCACTAAACCAACAGGAAATCACCTAACTTTTTGAATAAGCCTTTTTTGTGCCATTTTAGTGAATTGCATCAGGTCAGGTAAAAGTCCCACAAACACCAAAGGCAGCCTACTAAGTGGCACAAATTCCTGGATGGAGGGATAAGGGAAAATCATGATGGAACTGTGAACTTTTGGAAGCAGAGACCTATTGTGTGTCTTACAATACTGTTTCCAGATGAAAAATATCCATTTTTCTTTTCTAAGCAGATTTTTACTGACTGAATTAGCTCATTGAAGACAACATGGTTGCTGGACCCACACAGGAGAAGTAGCAGCAGGAGCACATTCCAAGAGGTATGGAAGGAAACTCTCTGGTCAGCAAGTCCCTCTCAAGGAACCACACTTGCAGGCTGTACACAGAGTGTGCAAACTATCCGGGGTTGTGAAGTGGAACATACCAAAATAAAATACCCATTATTATGTTAACTGATGTTAACACTCATTATGATACATATTACCCCTTTTCAAACATGCAAATTGGAACTCTCAAGCTGGTGTAAACTCTGTAATGCATAAATTTATAAAATTATTGGCTATCTTAGTGCTGCAAATCCTCACAGCAGACAAAGAGGATTCCAACTGTATTCTAAAGGTTACTTTCAAGCAAATGAGACAGCGGTCACATTAGTAATTCAACCTTCTGATTATCTGAGATCTCAGTTGGAAAGGAAAACCTCAAGCTGTGAGCAGATAACATAATCCCTAAAAGTAATTTAGCTGTTCCCCATGAGCAGTAAATTTTCCTGGAGGAGCCAGTGCTAACTTTGTCCCACTTTCAGATGCTGGCATTCGTGTGCACTCTCCACTCCTCCTTCAGCCCTCCAAACAAGCAGCCAGCTTGTTTGGAGGCAGCTGCCACAGTGCAATTTGCTCCATGGCCAAGCCCCACCATTCCTGTTAGCTGTGGCTCTGAGGCTTGGCATCCTCAGCTGTTCCATCCTCATCCACACTACTGATCAGGTATGTAAAGCTCTGGAGTGTCCTGAATGAATCTGTGCAGGTTCAATAGGACCCTGGGTTTTTATTGAAGTGAATAGTAGTGCCTCAAGGAATCAGGTACTTGGGAAGAAAAAATATATGAGGTTTTTTTTCCCCCCTCCTCACTAAAACTTTAAGTGGGAGCCAGCTTTTTCCATGAGTGCAAAAGTGACTGAGTTTCATGTATGCCTAGAGTGATTGTTCCTAAAGAATGCTGGCCTGGCACTATCCTCAGGAACATTCTGCCTGCTCCAAAGGGCTTCCAGCCCTAAAAATCCCTTGGCAAACAGATCTGAATTATGTGACCCTTTGCTGAGTATGTGCCCCCTCAGCTGCTGAAAATACTTACTGCATGTATCCATAAGGATAGTTCAACATGTGTCCAGAGTGCAAACTAAGTTCAGCACGTTTTGGGATTGATGGCTTTATTCCACTTGGAAGAATTTGGGGGTGGAGGAAAGAACCAACCATAATCATAATACTTGTCAACATACTTGTAGTATGTTTCAAGGGTAAAAATAGCTCATGACAAATATAAGGCATGGGAGCCTGAGCTCTTCTTGGAGTGACTGAGAGTCCTCTAGGGTTTGGGTGGCACTAGGAAAAGAACCTCCCCCATCTTCTGTGGAGAGGGGAAACCTGTAGTTCAGCACACCAAAGCACCTCTCCAGTTGACAGAAAAGTTGTGGAGAAAGAATACAGTGGATAAATTAATAAAAAGGGAATTTATGGTAATTAAATTAATTAAAAAAAAAAAAACAACAAAACAACCAGAATTTGTCATTTTGATCCTGTTGACTTCAATTTTTGTCAGGTATGGGTTGGTTCAATAGGCAGGTTCCTTGCTATGTAGCTTGTATCTAAAAATTCCCAACCAGCTGGCTCTCACAGGTAAAGATGTAACCCGAATCCAGACAGATGGGGCTCCTGGTTGGAAAAAAATGAAGATGTCAAAGAAGACAGGGTGTTTCCAAGCCCAGAAGAGGCACAGCACACCTCGCACTTGAATGCAATCTCTGAGCATTGTGAGGGTAACACGTGTATGTAACGAGGCATGTGCTCCATCAGCATGTTGTGCCAAATTAGGTTCCTACACCCAGTGTGCAAGAGGCCAATCCACACTCAGAGTCAGGTATTTGATTTATTTACAGTTCTGCAAAAGAAAGGCGTGCTGGGTGGCACATTCACTATCAAAACATTTCACTACTTGCACATTTTAGCAAAGGCATGATTGTTCCTTGGCTACGAGTTACATAGTTCTCCTACTACTTACTGTTCTATTTTTTATTGGTTGAGTGCCTCTCTTCTTGTGCTAATTAGTCCACATAATCAGTCTTTCCCTTCTTTTGAGTCAGGGGGCCATGAGTTGGTGGTTACAATCTCCCTCTGCCAGAATTACATTTCACCCAGTTGGAGCTGATTTCAGCACAGTTACTGAATTGGCTTTGTTAGTTTCTTCCTTATCGTGGGAGCTCTGCCAAATGTTCTTGTGGTCTGTAAATTCTGCATTCTTTTTACCCACTATCAGTGGGACATCCTTCTTCCCAAGCTTTTTTTACACCACCCTCTCCCCACAACATCTGAGATCACTGAAGCACACCAAGCCCTAAAGTTTAACAAAGCAGTTCTTCAAACACATAATTTATCTTTCTAATATTTTATGCTGGTTTTGGCGGGTGTGGAGTTAATTTTCTTCACAATGGCTGGCATGGGACTGTGTTTTGGATTTGTTCTGAACACAGGGTTGATGTTTTTGTTATTGCTGGGCAGGGCTTACACTGAGCCAATTTTCTGAATTTTGTACTGCCATGCTGGTGGGGAGGCTGGGGGAGCTTGGGAGGAGACACAGGCCGGACAGGTGACCCCAACTGACCAGGGGACATTCCAGACTATGGAACATCATGCTCGGTATATAAGGCAGGGGAAGGAGGAAGAAGGGGAGGAGGTTTGCAGTGATGGCGTTGGCGGTGACCAAGTCACTGCTAGGTGTGATGGGGCCCTGCTCTCCTGGGGATGGCTGAGCACCCGCCTGCCCACGGGAAACAGGGAATGCATTCCTTGCTTTGCTTGTGTGTGCGGCTTTTGCTTTCCCTATGGTACTGTCTTCACTTCAACCCGTGAGTTTCCTACCTTTACCCTTCCGAGTCCCTCCGCGATCCCGCGTGTGGGGGAGTCAGCGAGCGGCGCCCGGCGGCACAGCCGGCACGGGCTACGGGCGGGCCCCCGAATCTCCGCAGGCAGGCGGGGGCCGCGCCAGGCACGCTGGGGCGGGCAGTTCCGGCTGGGCGCCGCCTGGAGCTCAGGCCGTGATTACGAACTACATTTCCCACCGTGGCTGGCGGGGCAGAGAGGCGATAACAGGGAGAGCGGCGCAGGTGTCGCGCCGGAGGGCAGGTGCGGGCGGCAGGGTCGGGTCAGCTGGGGACCCGTGCTTCCGAGGCCTCATGAAGCCGCAGGAGCCGCCGGAGAGCGGCCCCGCCACCGCCGCCGCGCTGGAGGCGCTGAAGCAGCGGGCGTGCGAGAGCGTGGATCTGAACGCTGCGCGTCTGGGCGCGCTGAGCCGCCACATCTGGAGCCGTCCCGAGCTGGCGTACGCGGAGCACCAGGCGCACGACGCCCTGACCCGCTTCTTCTCCGGCGGGGACCTGCCCGGCGCCGCCTGGGCCGTGCAGCCGCGCTACAAGCTGGGCACAGCTTTCCGCGCCGACTGGGGCACGGCGGCCCCGCGGGACCCGCTCCGCCTCGCCTTCCTCTGCGAGTACGACGCGCTGCCCGGGCTCGGGCACGCCTGCGGCCACAACCTCATCGCCGAGGTGGGAGCCGCCGCCGCGCTGGCGCTGAAGGCCGCCCTGGAGAGCCTGGCGGAGCCCGTGGCCGTGCAGGTGGGAGCCCTCCCGGGGGAGCGGTGGTGAGCGCTCCCTGGCAGCCCCTGACGCTCTCTGTGCCTTTGTGCCGCAGATCACGGTGCTGGGGACCCCCGCGGAAGAGCAAGGAGGAGGCAAAATAGACCTCATCAAGGCTGGAGCGTTCGATGGCCTGGATGTGGTTTTCATGGCGCACCCCTCGCAAGAAAACGCTGCTTACCTGCCCGACGTGGCCGAGCATGAGTGAGTGGGTGGGTTCAGGTGGAAAGAGATGGTTTGTTTTTAGACTTTTATCCCCTTCCTGAGAAGGGGACCTGCTTTAGCAGTGGCTGAACCCGGAGCCTTGCAGGTGCCCTTCTGACAAAGGTCTTTGCACTGAGCTAAGAAGCCAGGTTAGTGTTCGGGAGCGGCACTCTGAGCCGTTCTTCAAAAGTGCTGTGTTCAGCCTAGTGCTCAAATCCCTGACTGATCCGAGATAATCTTCCATGTATCCCAGAAATCCATCTTTTGTTCTGATGTTTCTAGGCGTTTCTTTTAAACGTTCATTATGCCATCTGTTGAAGTAGAATTTAAAGTTACAACTGCAGGGTCTCAAGGGTTATCATTCTGTGCTTTCCTGGATGCCAGTCATGTGGTCCTCGATGTATTTTTAATCAGTTTGGAGGGTGTTTCAGGTTTGCCTTCTTCCTTTTGGAAAGAACTGGCCAGCTAAGCCTGGCTGAAGTTTGGACCTGTAGTAACTTATGCACTAAATTATTCACGGCCATGTTGTGTGTATTAACTCTCGCATCAAGTTTTTGGTTTTGATCCATCATAGTACCTGTCTTTCCTTCATGTTTGCCCCCAGTCTAAGGATGGACAACAGTCCTGCCCTCACACTGCTGCCTTTTCTGCCAGCCATATCACCCTTTGAAAATTATACCTTGTCTTCTGATTAGCCCTGATGTTTAGAGATAGCACTGGCTCACTTGTGTTTTGAGTCACTTGACTTCTCTTAAAGTACACCTTGCAGGATGTGCATCCCCAGAATTGTACACACTACATGAGGTGCAATTGCCTTAGATCTTAACTCAGCTGCTGCATGGACCATACTGTTTCCTTATAATTTTGGAGACAGCTGGCATGTTTGAGACTTCCTCTTCAGTCATTTTCAAGCAATCAACTCTTAGGCAAATGCTTGGTCTTTAAGTACATGATTTTTAAAAAGCGCTTTGGAGCTTCATTCTTTTCTTGCTCTGCCAGTCTGCAAGGCTCTTCTTCCTTTGGTGTTGTAAACGTCAGTTTCCACAGTGTCCCAGCAGTAGTCTGCCAGCAGGTTTCGTTCCTACATTTTATGTCACATTCTTCTATGTGTTATGTGATTCCTGATCCCAGAGGGTCTTACCTTGCAGAGACTCCACTAGTAAACTCCCTCCAGTGCAACAGTTTTTACAGGTATTACTTTTGACTGTCTCAGACTAAATTCTGAATTATTTAAATAAGTAATTTTCCAGTCATTTATGACTTGTACTGGGAACTGTTTTCTGATTGCTCTACTGTCCAGCTCTGATATGCTTGATTTTACTGACCATTTTGCTTTTACCAGCACTGTTTCCAGTGGATAATTTGCTTCTGTAAATGCCAAGTTACGTGGTAAAACAGACAGGGCTAGTCTTCATCACCTGGCCAATTCTCTGCTACATTCCTTCCTCGTGTTTCTAAAGAGTCTTAACTGGTTGTTGTACCCTCCTTCAAGACTTAGCCCAACTTGACTTTGCTTTACCTTAAGACTATATTTATAATCTTCAAGATGTAGTTTTCAATGATAGCTTTGTCTTTCTGCTTGCAATAACCTTTTGAGTTTGATACAGTAAGATCTGGAACTCTCTCTTCAGAGGTCAAGATCTGCAGTAGGTTGCAAGTCCTAGATAGCCTTTAAACCTTTGAACATGGAGTAGGCATGGAATTGAAGTGCTGAGTGAAACAACTTATTACCTCCAAAAGCTTGAAATACTGAGTTTGTCATATTTTATGTAATTATGAGGTTTCAAGGGTAGAAAGACAGTTTTTCTAATTTTAATTGATCTTTGGTTGTTTGCAGGGAGTTTAAGGAGTGGTGATCACTAAGTTGCTAGTATTTCTGTGTCTGCAGTTTGGAAAGCTGGCTTGTGCCTGAAATAAGATTAACATATTGAGATAACTGGTGAATACATGCCAAGTTTGCTGATTCTTATTCACTTACCCTTCACTTAATCAGCCTATTTATTGTTGGACAAACAGGATCCACATTCTTCTGCAGGTATTCTTGAACTGGCTTAGGGTGTTATTATTCTGCAAAATCTTTTGGGTTTTTCTGAGTGTCTGTGACATTTGTGTAGCAAAAGAAGTACAAGTAAAGGAATGCTGAAAGAACTCTTTAAAATAAGAAACACATGTTCCTTTTGGGAGAGGATACTGAAGCATGTCTTTTTGCTGTACTTTGCTTTCTTTCTGTTTTTTTGAGAATGTCCAGAGATCTTTGTGAGTTGATTTGAGGGGTTGCAGTCTAACACTTGGGATATTAATGGACAAGTTTCTTACATTTCTTAATGATAATAAATTTTAAATAAAATTCCTAGTCTAGAGAATGGGTTCTGTGATTGTCTTGGAAGATTAGTGGGGATAGAAAAAGGCAAGCTTAATTTGGATTGCAGCAGTAGTAAGAGGTGTTTCCTGTTGCAACAGTACACTGCATTGTGTCCCTCTTTGCCATCCAGAATTGAAATGCTGGTTTTAACTTGCAGCTGTGGCATGGTTCTGAGCACAAGGGGTCACTTCAGGATAACTGGTTAAGTTGGCATTTGTGCAAGACAGAGGGACAGGCAAGTTAGGCTGGTCATGGCTGGATAAGAGACAGGTTGTGTGTCTTGGGAGGGGGAGGAACGCTTGAAGATTGAGGTTTTTCTATAAAGGAGTGGGTATGGACTACGGATTGTTTTGAGTGTTTTATAAATAGTGAGACCTTATATGCAGATGTCAGTATTTAATATTTTCCTCTTTTGTAAACAGTTCTCATATAGTCTGAAATACTAAGTTATTTTGTAAGGCTAGTATTAATGACCCACAGATGAAGCAAAGCATGAATTTTTACTGGATATCTTAAGGTGGAGGATAGCCTTTGCATTAGATTTCCTCCTTGTTGCAAGCCTTTCTACCACCTTCTTTGAAGGGTGCAAGAAGAGAACATCCTTGCTGTAGCATAATAATGTGTATTTTACAATAGGCTGTGATTTTCTATACTTGTAAAATTTGACTTTTGTTATTTAGAAATGGGTCATATGTGATCTTACATGCTTTTGCTATCTTACATACTGTACACAGTTTATTTGACAAGAATTAGGACACTCAACTTCCAATTTTGAATTAGAGAAAAGGGTTTGTTATGCTCTGAGAAGAGTGCTTTTAACTTTAAGTCTCAGAAGAGTCAGACAGTATAAAAAAAGTGGTGGAGAATTGTAATTAATTCTGTCAAATGTGTACTCTTCAGGAAAAGGCTATATAATGATGTTACCAGTAACAGTTACCCTTGCCTGACTGGCTCTTGGTATCATTCGATTTTACTGGTTTTCTAGAAGTCTTTCAGTGTTTTTTTGCACTCAGAGATAGCTTATCTATGCAACAGTCTAGTTGCCAGGTAAATTGTTTGGTGTTATGCTGCACAGAATTTAAATAACATATATTTGTGGGAACAAAAGGAAGTTTTTAATTTCGAAGATTTTTTTTCAGTGAATGAGAAACAAATAAGCAATGCCTTTTATTTCCTAGTGTGACTGTGAAATACTATGGAAAAGCTTCTCATGCTGCTGCTTATCCTTGGGAAGGAGTTAATGCATTAGATGCTGCTGTTCTTGCGTACAACAATCTGTCTGTCTTAAGACAGCAGATGAAACCGACCTGGAGAGTTCATGGTGAGATCTTTCTTAAACCTAATGTCCAGCAAGTTAGAGTTTAGGCTGCTGAAGTACTAACATAGAATATCACACATTCCAAAGTATTGCACTAAAGTACTAAATTAGTATAGTAACTTCAAATATTATGAAATGGCACCATTTCATTTAAATGGTGTGTCTGCAATTTTTACAGTCATGTCAGCGTCGAGAACTAACTGCTCAAAATAGGCTCAGAGGTCAGATTTGAAAGGGGACTCCAATGCCCAGGTAAAGTCTAGACCAATTTTAAGTCTTGAAGTTGCAGTTCAGAAAAAAAAAAAAAAGAAAAAAAAAAAGTTTATTTTGGTACATGGCCTTGAACTCCTTAATATATGTGGATTTGCAAAGATATAAGATTAAATGCTTCCAAAAAGTGAAGTATTACTTATGGCATCACTTTTTGAGTAGACATTCCATTAATTAGATGGCATTTATTGGAAGGGTCTAGTAGTCTGGAATGAAATTTATTTAGTAAAGTACAAAAAACAAGTGATGGCAGAAGATTATAGTCCTGGTTAGTAGCCCAATCAACTAGATGTTCACTGTATTCTAATATTTAATATCTAGTAGGTTTTGGATTAGAAAGGCCATTTTGCAGTAAGACACGTTAACCATTGAGCTTGATTTGTCCTCCTTCAACATCATGCATTTCTACCTGTCCAGTGAGAAAGGTTCAAAAGGGGAGGTGAAACTGCCCTGTAGCTATAAACCCATGATTCCTTATTGCACCCAGCACAACTTTTTCCAAGTTGAAATTAAGAAACTTTGCCAGTTCTACAGGACTTTTGAATGTAGAGCTGTTTATTTGGAATATTTGTTATGAGCTAAAAATCCTTCCAGAAGTTCTGAGCTGATCATTATGTGTCTTGGCTGCTTATGCTGTATATAGTACAAGTGTGCATTTCTCTCCAGGAGATCTGGATGGAGTCCTAATCCTTTTGGCTGTAGATGAAGCTATTTGCAGTTCTGCTGTGCAGAATGCCCAAATGAATTTCAGACAGCAGGCACAGCCTCTCTATCCTATTTCTCTGTAGAAAACAAGGCACGTAATTAAGAGTTTTGGTGTCTGCAACCCATGTGTTGCAGGTTTAAGGCTGAAGATGCCTAAGTTTTCTGTTGTATCTAAGTCTAAACCCATAAATACTGCTTTCTTTGTGGTTTCTAAAGGTTACATTGGTAATGTTGGCAAAAAATCTAAGTACCTAAACAAGCCTTCTAGAGGTAATGCTTCCTGAATGGCAGCAAAACTGGAATTACTGTGTTGATACAACTGCTGTCATAAACCTGGTTTTTCAAAGTGGAAATATTTAAATTACTTCTGGAAAGGACAAGCAGCCAGAGTGAGATTGAATTTTAGGAATGCTTTCTTTACAACATTGTAGGCAACCTCATGTTGTAGACTTTTTGTATAATCAGTGGCTGAATTAAGTGATCCTAAAAATAGTAGTGGTAGCCCACTTACAAAAGCTGAAATAATTTCCATTGCTTGAAGTCTAGAATTTCTAACCAATGTTTCATGTAGTGAAACATTGTTGTCTTCTCAGTTCTTCTGAGTTCATCTGAGATTTTGATGTTACCTTTCTTCCCTGCTTATGAGTGAAGTATATGTTGCCCCCTTAACAGTAGACTTTTTTTTTCCTGCTCAAGAAGTTGAATTTAACAGGTTGCAAAAAAAGTTTCCATCCAGAAGGGCAGATTGGATGCTACTAATAAGGTGCAGGCAGCCTACTTGTAATTCAAGTCTGCTGTCCAGTCCATATTGCAGTTGTATTGAAATTTAACTGTAGACCTATTCAGACTCTCTCCAGTTCCATTTACAATTGTGCTGGACAAGACAAGTGAAAACTGTTTACTCATGAACTTGCTTGTTCTGAGACAGCTTGTTGTGAGTATGTGTCATGCAAATTTGCATGAATACTTACTGCTTCCTTTCCTGTGATGTCTGTCCCTCTCATCTGAGCTGTTCCTATTGTTATGGACAAATACTGATACTGGATTAATTCAACACTGTTTATTATTTTGACTGTATTTGATACTGAAGGGGATGAAGTTCATAATCTTAATGGGTTTTCTGCAGCAAAAGAAATGTTTTGTTGTCTATTTGCAACAAATTAGTGCTGTCTCTTCAGGCCTCAGTGACACACATCAGTAACTTCTGCAATATTTTCGTTTAAGTTTCTCAGAAAAGTTCTGAAGTTCTACAGAAAACAAATCTAATTCCACATAAAAGAAATTGAGGGTAGAAGGCCAGGGAAACACCCTGTTGGAAGTAACTAGCTGTTAGTGCAGTGACATCTAATGTGGAACTGGGATCTATGATGTGTTCTTGTCAAAATATCTAAATATTTCTGTATTTTATGGAAATGCCTTTGATGCCATAATGGTAAAAGATGTAGTCACACATTTCCTTGAGGCAGCACTTTCAGCTCAAACTGCACTTGTGACTAAAACTACATGTGTTATACATTCCGATATTTCTGAAGAATTAATATGAGCAATCTAAATGAACTTTCTGTGCACTGCAATACATACATTATTACAGTATTGCTGAGAAACTTACTCAGATTTTCTTCAAGCTCACAAAATAAGTTGGAAACATTCTAATTGAGGAAATGTTTAAAAGTTGGAATCCAAGTTATCACTTATAGCAATTTTTTTTCTTGTTGGCAGACAGATTGCTTTATGACTCCAATGCATTGAATTTTAGGGGGTTAATTAGAAATGCTAGTTTGGCTTGACTCTGGGATGTAAAACAGATGTCTAACCAAAGAATGCTGTGAAATTGTGCTGAAAGACATGTACATGTTCCACGACACAATGAAGAAACTTTGTCCACATACTGCATTTTTTACATTCTTTGTATTTCATGCTCAGCTGATGTTTTGTTGTTTTTGTTTATATGTTTATAGTTCTTGACCCAGGAATTTCATGACAGGGCTGAAGATCAAACAATTGCATTTAATACTGACAACAGAACTTTTCCCTTTCTGCAGGTGTAATAAAAAATGGTGGTGTGAAACCTAACATCATTCCTTCTTACACTGAACTAGAGTTTTACTTGCGTGCTCCTTCAAGGAAAGAGCTTTCTGTTCTGACAGAGAAGGTTGAAAACTGCTTCAAATCTGCAGCAGTGGCCACAGGATGCAAGGTAAGAATGTATTCATTGTCACGTGTTTCTTTTACATAGACCAGAGCAGGAAATCAGTGTTTACTTTGTCTGCATAGTGTTTAGCTGAAGTAAATCTAAATGACTGTTACACTTTTTGCTGTTCTGTTGCTTTGTGTCCTGAAAGAAAGCTTTGGTTTATAAATAGAATGCCACAGAATCCTAGAGAAATCTGTGTTGGGGGAGACCTCTGGAGGTCATCTAGTCTAATTCTCCATTCAGAGCAGGACCAATTAGAGCAGGTTGCTGAGTGCCATGTGAACTTTTGAATACTTCCAAGGATGAAATTCTACCACCTCTCAAAAAGTGCTCTACACACCTCGTGGTGAGCAAGGGTTTTCCCAATGTTTATGCGGCAATGACTTGAGCGCTGGCACAGGTTTCCTGCAGAGATTGCAGTGTTTCTATCTTTGGAGATAGTCAAAATCTGCCTCAGTATGCTTTTGGGAAACCAGCTCTAGGTGACCCTGATTGAACAGGGGAACTGGACAAGATGACCTCCACAGGTACTTTCCCACATCAACCCTCTGTGATTTTGTTGTATCCAGTGGGAATTTCCTTTGTTGCTTCTTGTTGCATCACTGACATCTGAGACGTCTGGTACTGCCTTCTCTGTACCCTTCCCATCTGGTAACTCTAGACAGCAGTAAGATGCCCCACTAACCTTCTGTTCTGTGAAGGCTCAGCAGATCAAGTTCTTTCAGCCTGTCCTTGTACATCGTGTTCTCCACCTAATCATCTTGGTGGCCTTCCCCTGGCCTAGCTCCAGTCTTGATTTGAGGAGAAACCAAACAAACACAGCACCAGATGTGGTCTCACAGGGGTTGTCTGCATCAGTGATAAAAATACTAAAACACTAATGGCACCAGTCTCAGTTGCAGATGAACACTACAAGTAACAGGCAGCAATGTGGTATTTTGTGCCACTGATTATAAAACACTTGGTGCTGGCATGTCTTGTGTCATCTGAGCCAGACACGTTGCCATGCAAAGCTAGGCATGGTCATGCACTATCTGCTCTTAAATGAGTTCCATCTTGTATGCTGGATGTTCACAATCACCTTGTGATTCATGAGCCTGGTCATGAGTTCTAGGAGGATTTATTTGCTCTCTAATCCCTCTGGGAACTTGAGGCTAGGATAGTCTGAGGAGTTTGTAGTTTTCAAGGACCTCCTGTTGGCCCTTCAAGAGGATGTGACCTTTAGCTGTTGTTCAGTGAGCTGGAATATCCCTCTGTTTCAGTGACACTTAAAAAAATAATAGCTCCCAGACTGCATTTCTGCTTCACTTACTCTGCATCCTTCGATGCATTCTACCTGATCCATGTACATTCAATTTCTTTAAGTGTCCTGTAATTTCTTTTTGTTTTGCTGTGGGTGATGCTTCTATCCTACAGATAGTGCTGCTAGGCTCAGAGACCTGGGAGGCTTGATGGCAAACCTCACCTGTAGAAACAAGCAAAACAGGTATTGGGTCTTCTGTCTGTTTTTTTCCCATATTCTCGGTCATTAGGTCCATTGCCCCATTAAACAGCAGGCTCATGTAGCAACAGTGATTTTTCAATTAGCATTCTCATTTCTTTTGCTTTTAGTAAATGGAAGGGTGTTTCAACTAGTTGGTTCAAGCAATATGAATACCTTTTTTGTGTTGCTGAGATAGATGGTTCTACTTGCTCTGTAATTACAAGCTTATGAGTAATTCAGCTATAAAAAGAATGTATGTGATCATCCAAACAAATAGGTATGGGATATGTGAATGTTAGTCTGTCACTTTTATAGTCTTTTGAGACGTTAGATGTTGTTTTCCTACCGTGTCCCCTTCACTATATTTAGAAAAGAGTTTCAGAAAGTGCACTTTATGCAGAATGAAAGCTAAGACCTCTTTTGAAATTTAACATTGATAGATTTTTTTTCATTTGTTTTCAAATTTCTTACCTGTATGAAGCCATTTCATGAATGGGGCTGTAGTTACTGGAAGCATTCTAAAAAAAGGTAACATACAGTTTGATAAAAGCCTATGTTTATTTCTATGTAGTTTAGTAGTACCTGCAGGTGAAATCATTAGACACTGTTACAGGAAATACTTGTTTCCTATTTTTGGAGAAAATTTTGAAATACTTTCTTCTGGAATTTGGCTGTGTAGTGCAAACTGAACAGAAAACCAGCTGTGTTTTGATGGAGGGTAATATTTGGCAAAATGTTGTATTTTTGGAAGAAACTTAGCACTTCTGTTTTGCCTTGAGCTTGAAGTCTGGATATGTAGGGATTTTTTTTGGCCTTTAGATTGTTTACATTGCATTGGCTTATACTGTAGAAAAACTTAAAATAATTTGCGGTTTTTGTCTAGGTGGAAATAAAAGGTGGTGAAAATGATTACTACAATGTGCTTCCAAATAAGAGCCTGCAGAAAATTTACAAGGAGAATGGAAAGAAGCTTGGAATAGATTTTATATCAGAAGATGCTGTCTTGAATGGTTTGTCAGGTAACTCCAGCTGCATTTTTCATTGTGTCTTAAGCTTAGGTTGATCAAACTTCAAGTGTATAAAATAACAAATTAGAGCTAAGTTAAACACAGTTTGGTCAGAAGAAAAAGCCAAATTACAAAGCTAAAGCTCTGTAGAAGGTTAATATCTCTGGCCTGTATTTCTGTATTTGTTATAGAGGTTAAGAACAGGTAAGAAAAGCAGTAAACACCTTCTTATAATAGTTCTGAGAATATTTCAAGTAATAAACAGTTTGGTTGGGGGAAGGGGTGGAAAGCTAAGAGCAGTCTTTCTGAGTACATGAGGATGTGTAATGAATTGTCTCTCATTCTGTGGCTTTAAAATACAGAAATCTGGTTTGCTATAAATGGGGATAAGACTTTGTTTTTAGGAACTTTGTTTAATAATATTTTCCAAGCTTACATATAAACAAATCTACTAGAATCTAACAATTATTTCAGAGGGAGTTTTTGGAGAGATTTATAACTTGAAGTTTAAGTATCTCAGTAACTGTGATTTAATCTTTTCATTAACTAGTAATTACATGCCTCTAATTTTAGTTCATGAGTTCAACATATTAGTTTTCCAAAGGGTGCTCTTGAAATAGGTGTTCACTTTTGGGTCTTGACTATGTCTGAAACAATTTCACTTTTTTGGTCTCTGAGCTATAACTGAAATGGGAATTCTTGAATGCTTAGGTGGGTTTCTTGTTATCCTTAACACTTTTTTTTTCAGAATCTTCCTACAGGAGCTCTGTTCAAGTCTCAACTTCTGCTCATACTTTTAGCCTTCACTACTGGTCTTAACTGTATTTATGAACATTTTTAGTCCATTCATGCTAAAGGTTTTTCCTCTTAGAAGGAAGATACTGTTCTCAGTAAAAAGTTATTTTAATTTGATTGTGGTACTTGTCTTCTCTATATTAAATGCAGATTATCTTTGGAGTTTGGACAAATCTGGTGTTTGGGAACAGCTCTCCAAACTTCTTTTTTCGTGGGTAGGGGAGACATTGTATCTAATTATATTCTTGGTATCTAATGGTGATGGGATTTTTTCTGTTTCTTACTTCCCTTTCAAATTAAACAGTGGTTCATTGTTTTGTGTTTAAAAACAAATTATAACTTAAGGCAGATTTCTTCCTACTTTCTTCAGTGTAATACAAATAAGATTTACTGCTTTGCTTGTTTAGCCAAAGAAGGGGGCTGAGGTACCTTAAAATGTTTACTGTAATGCAACTTTCTGGAGCTCCACTAGTTGGTTCCTTCAAACCATTGTAGTAAGGATGATTATGAATATCAGTGATTTTGCTTTTGTTCAGAGGTCTTGAAGTGGACTTTTCACAGACACCCAGCTGCAATAGGGCTTTCATATGTAAGTTATATGATATGCTCAAAGTTAACCATTAACGTGCTTAAACCAAAACTCCCTGTATGGCTGTCCTGTCCTTGAATTGCATGTCAGATGTCAAAATGTGCCTGAGCAATTGCTTTTTTATCTCCTACTACAGTAGGGTTTACTGAATTTTCTTTCCGCAGCTTCTCCTCTGAATTTTTGCAGTGGGAATTCAGGAGAGATAACAAAGCACAGTCTCCAGAGCCGTAGGAGTGGAACTTTGTATGCTACCCTTTTCTGGGGTGGGGGGTTGAGTATTTTTTATCATCTTTTCAAGACCTCTATTTCTGTTTAGTTTTCATGTGGTTTTCAATGTTTTCTTTTAGGATGTCAGTTTCTTCTGTTGAAAGGGAAGGAAGATAGCTCAGTTGCTTCTCCATGTCTGTGCAGCAGAACAGTCGTTAAGAGCTGAGCGCACTGGCTGCCACCTCTGCATGGGTATTAGTGTCGCTCTGCTCCCAGGTATCGCTCTAGGCAGAAAAGCCTCACCAAGGCTTCCCCGAGTACTCAAATCACAGGCTCTGGGTGTCCCCCCTGCAGCTCTGCTCGCTGGGCACTCAGCCAGGGGGACGTGACATAATGTGAGATTGAGCTAGCTTGGATCAGGTGCCAGGACCTGTTTCTCCTCCTGCTGTTTGTAGGGTGGCTTTGCTACAGGATATCCATAACCTCCTAAAGCAGATGGCTTAGTTAAATGTGTCTTAGTTGAGACACCCATGCCTGTGATAACTTAATCTGGTCAAAATGTAGTATTCATGGGGTTCATTGGCTTCCTGTGCACAAAACTGATAAAGAAGATCTTAAGGTCTAGTATATTTGAAAATTCCACTTTTGAAGCTTGGGACTGTATATACATGTTTCATGGAATCTTTTTTTTTTGTCTTTTCCCCTCTTCATGTTTGTGGTAATACTGACTCCATTAAATATGCAGTGACTTGAAGAGGCTTCAGGATATATTTTTGAGGGGCTGAAACTCCAATATCTCTCTGTTGAAGATAGCACAGGATTATGTATATTGCATTGATAACTGCAATTACTTATGCTTCCAGAAAGAATCCCAATCTGTATGTGTCTAGCAAGCATACAATTTCAGATGTTGTTATGGAAACTATTGGAACACCTGATGTTCTAAACATACCGCTATGTTATTCCCATAAAGGATGTAACATTTTGTCTGATAGAGGGGAAGATTTAGCTGTCACTTTTTTATTGAAAGCTGCCTGGATTTTGCCTCTCCATATTACTAGAAAATACCCAGTTTAAATGGCTTCTACTCAGCAAAAATAACTTGTCAACTGGTAACATATTGAATTTGGGTGTAAATTTAGGAGGAATGACATGACTGAGAGCTGTGATGCAGTGAAATTTCTAATGTTTCATTTGCTAAGTGAGAGCAGGGAAAAGGTCAGCACAGTCGTTGCAGCAGTTTGTGTATTAGGACTTTCTAAGGCAGGTCTAGATCCCTTGCTTTATTCTGGAGTGTGCAGAACTTCTGGTTTGTCTGTAGAGATTGACCAAAGAATGAATCAGTAGTGCGAACTGCTGGAAATTAAAATAACTTATTGCTGTACCAAGAGTTGGATTTTCTTCAAATGCATCCTGAATTTTTGGGAAGAGGTGTTTTTGAACAAGCTTTGCTGTTTCCCTTACCTGTAAGCAGAGTAAATAGCAAACTCTTGTCCTTGTAATGTAGACTCTGTGGACTCACTTTCAATAACTATAGGCTTCCAAGTAAAATCTGTATTCTTCAATCATTTAATTACTAAATCTTAAGGCACTAGCAATATCTTCTCTTCATAAAGTATCAAAATATAGAGGCTGCCTGATGTGCTAAAATGAAATTTTATACACCATTGCTAAAGAAACAAATTCTTAAGTCTCTGGCCCCAGAAAGTTAATTGAGATCTTAGTGGGTCACCCTATTTTCCCCATTTTTTCACCCATTTTCCCTATTGGTTTTTTTTTTTTTTTTGATAAAAAAAACAATGCTTCCTCTGGTACCTGGATTTCACAATAACTGGTATGTTGATTTCTCCAACTTTAAATGTCATTTTAACGAATTATGAGTGGATTGCTTGTTTGGGGAAAAAAAAACCCAACAAAACAAAAAAAAAACCAACAAAAACAACAAACAAACAACAAAAAAAAAACCACCAAAGCCAAAACCACTTGGGATGTAGTTGTAGACTCTTGGATGATTTACCATGAGGTATCTTCTACTTTGGGATGGTACCATTCAGTAGATAAGGCTGTGAGATAGGTGCTAGATAACATACTGAAAGTGATAGGCATGAAAGAATCATCATTAAAATCTGCAGCATTGCTATCAGGTGTTTGTCTACAAAGCCCTAGCATTTTGTCTGGAGTTTAATTCTGAATTTATTTCAAGGGTGCTTGTGCCATTAAGATTTCCATAACTGAGAATAATCAAAATGCATGGGGGTAAAAACAGTTGCCCTCAATCTGTTTTTGTTTAAAGATAAATAGTTTCTAGTTTAGTCCCCTACAGAATGCTGAATGTTTGTATATTGGTGAGAAGCAGGAATTGTTTGGCCTAGTTCTAAAGGGTTCTAACAGGGAAATAGCTGAAATGCCTGACACTCACAAGGTTTGCTGCTTTCCTGTTTCTCAATTGACAGCTTACTATTAGGAGATGCTTGATAAAAATGAGTAGCAAAAGGAATAGGAACATGCTGATACATCTTCCTTGCAGTCCAGTAACTGATCACTGATCAGAAGTGCACTGGAGAGCAGCACCTGAAGATGGCTAGTTAGGGGAAACACCTTGGTGGCAGGAGATATTTGTATGGATAATGGCTCATTAGAAATGTTCCTATGTTAGTATTTGGGGCAAAGGATACTCTGTTTTAGATATGGGCTGGAGAGAATGTCTATCATGCATTTTCTTACAGCATTCAAAACTGCCCAACACTTTTTCATTAAGAAAATCTCTCTGCTGCTTCTAGGTTCCACGGACTTTGGAAATGTTACATTTGTGGTCCCTGGGATTCATCCTTATTTTTATATTGGCTCTGATGCATTGAATCATACTGAGCAGTACACAGAAGCTGCAGGTGAGTGCAAGTGAAAACCATTAACGTTAATAATAGAGTTGCAGAAAAAGCTGACAAATGTAGAATTTCTTGGTTTGTGTTTGAGGTTATATGTATATGGGTAGGATAGCCACTCCTCATACTAAAAGATAATATCATCTAGACAAAAGAAATTAGAAGGATAATCCATAACAGCATATTCAGAAGAATTTCTAAACGTGAGCCAAAAGATAAAAGTCATTTTTACTCCTAAAATACAGTACTTTTGAAATATAACAGTGTTAGCTTATAAAACTCCACACTTTCTAAAGATCATAATGTGAGCACTCAACTTCCCTGTTCTCAGTTGTTTATATCAGTAGCAGAAAATTAAGTACTTGCAAAAGAAAAAAATGTTTTGAGGCATGGGAAAATAGGTTTACTTCATGCAAGTAGATTTTCAAGAAAATCTTCTTGCAGCTGAAACTTATAATCTTACTTTGTAGGATATCCCTCATGCAGTAAACAAGTGGTTTAGTATTGGTAATCTAACCTGAAATTCTTCTTACTTTTTTTTCTGCAGGGTCACAGACTGCTCAGTTCTACGCCTTGCGCACAGCAAAAGCTTTGGCAATGACAGCACTGGATGTCATTTTCAAGCCAGGTCTGTTAGAAGAAGTCAGGGAAGACTTTAGAGAAGTGAAGCTGAAAGAAGAGGAACAAGCAAATCCAGTAGAACCTAAAAAAGAATCTGCTGTTGGTGAAGGAGCATGTGCATCACACTAAACTTGATTAAGGCATTCTCAGTAGCACTGACTTAATGGAGATGCTGTATTTAAATCCCAGTAGGGGCTGGATAAATACATAGCTGAAGAAATTATGATTTTATTTAATTTGGACTTCAGGAGAAGTAGATAGTATAATTGCTTTCAAAAAATGTGAAATTTCATCTAGCTGTAATGTTTGTGTTCACTATGGTGATGATTTTCATACAGAGATTTCGAATATGTTCTCTTTAATTTGCAGTGTTGAATAAATTATAGTGTTCAGATCGGTTTTCAGTGATTTTCTATGTATTAATATTCTTTTAGAGGAAGTATGGCAGTTTTCTGCCAATTCTTCTAAAATAAGCACTTTTCATTCAGTGATCATATGCTGAATCTGATCTGTGAAACTTTTGTGAAATTTCTGGTCAGTCACTTTTCTTGGGGCAAGATGGAGACCTAAAAAATGAGCTGGTTTTACTGGAGAGAAGGGGCTATGTTTGGAAATATACTTGGCTTTGATAGTAGTAGCTTCTAGCAATGGAAGAGAACTGTTTGTATAGGAATGCAATCTGTAAAGCTTGATTGCCTGAAACGCATTGATTTTCCTCCTAATAAATTTTGGAGGTGTTGTGGAGAAGTCATGGATCACAAAATTGGAAAGCAGCTAAATGTTTATTTGATTAAATCAACACATTTAAACTAGTGCAGGAAAAATTCTGCTCTGAGGCAATACAGGCATCCACACAAGGTGTTACATCTCCTTCAGTTAAGCTAATGCATAAATTTAGCTAAACCACTGGAAATCTTTGTCACAAAGCTGCAAGTGTGGTGCCATGAAGCAATAAATTGTTGTGTGCAAGTCCCTCTAGTAAGCTCAGAGGAGCTTGCAGTGAGGACTGCTGGCTTTTTTAACCTGTTTGTTCCCGTGTCTTAAGCAGCAGATCTGTTAAGTCTTGCCAGTTGTCCTTTCTATGTGTTGTGTGGTTAGTCCATTTAATCTTTGTCATTTTGCTTCCCAAGGGTATTGATACTGCAGTTTTATTTAGGTGGTGTTTTGTGTGCCCAAACATGTTAGGATGTCTTTTAATTGACTGGTTAAAGGATCTCATGAGTACACAGAAAAGAAGCCAGTGGTCAGATGGAGTGAGAAAGGAACTTACTGATTAATGTTTTCCTAAGCACAGGTATGACTGTAAGCTTCTGAAAGGAAGGCAGGCAGGCAAGCCAGAATAACTGACTTTCAGAATATATTTCTTTTTAACAGTGTCTAAATGGTAAACTCTAAAATTCTGTTCAGCGTTTATAGTTTATTGATTTCCATATTCACTTTAATGTTATGCCAGTATCCTTGCTTTCATTAGCAAACGGTTTTCACAGATGGATGTGAGAAACAGATGAAGATGGGACTCTGAGCTATAGATATGTCCAGGATAGTAAGTTGTATACTAAATCCAACTGAAATTTGTTCTAAGATTTGTCAGAGGAACTTTGTCCTTAACTTTTAATTTACAGTCTGCCTTGCCCGTTCTCAGACACAATTGCAATTCTTTAAGATCTACTGGGTTAACAGGCTAGTGCATTGATTTCCTTAGCACATTTGACTTCTAGTTCCTCCTGCAATAACTGCTTAACTCATTGCTTTGCTGTTTTTAAGATGGAGTGTTTGGATCCCACGTAGATAGCACATGCTGTGTTGTTGTGTTTCCTACAAGCTGATATGCATTAAAGCCTTCTCAATTCTCTTTGTCCAGACTTCTTACCTGCATCATATCCAAGATCAGTTAATTAAACTTCTCTGAACTAAAAGCGTGTCTTCATTTTGTTGTAATCATTGCTGGAATTAAAATGGAATTGAAGTACTGATTAAAGATGAGTTGATATTAATAAAGGAATTTAATTGTGATTGAATTTTCTTGTCCTTTGTTTAATATTGGGATACTGTATGACTTTGAGTAGCATGTTTGATTCCCCCCTGCCAAGTTTGTTACAATTGTGTAAGATTGAGGGTGGTTTAAGCTTTCCATTTTGGTCTGTGTTTGTGAGTGTTAATGCTTTTCAAATACAGTATTTAATGTTAGTTTTTATAATCTTATGGCTGTTTTAACTGTTAAAACATGCTGGAATTGATAGAATAAGTCAGAATGTGAGCTTGTGAATGATCAGTGAAGGATCTCTGTTAGGCTAAAGCTGGTCTAGCCTCCAGTTTGGAGTGGGATTATCACCATCACTAGGTCAGGTGATCTTGGATTAATTTGCCAAGTCCTTGAATCCTTGTTCAGCCTCCTTTCTCAATGCCTCATGTGAGCTAATTCCAATTTGTCTCAGAATGTTCATTCTTGAGGTCCAGACCTAAAGCAATTTGGGATTTAACCTTGCAATTTTACTATCACAGTGATACTATGTATGGGAAAATTTTAGTTTCTGTGGGAATAAAACTTTGATTTTCAGTCATTTATGCTCATAAATCACACATACATGAAAATGTTTAAGTTACCTTAACTGCAGTCTTCCCCAACCTGTTTGTAATTTAAGAATATTGGAATATTTGTCAGGAATAGTATTCTCAGTAATTAATCAAAATGTGTAGGTAATGAACTGTAATGGCTGGAATTATTCTGAACTGCTGATGGCAAATCACTGTGAAAGGATGAGGTGATGATGCCCAGACATTGTGAAGAACTTAAAGCCCCTGCCAGCTTACCAAACTACTGTATTTCCTTATTTAGTGTCTGTCTTAGAACCTGAGTAAAAGATACACCTCGTTTAAAGCAAAACAAAAAATAAACCATGAAATGTAATAGGTTTATTTTTTACGAAAAGATTTGAAGAAGAGAACTTGCAACCTGCTATGTTCCTGGTGCAGAAGAGCCCAGCAGTCTTTCTTCAAACCATAAATGGGATGCAGTTTTATGTTCTTGTGAATCTTATTTCTGTAATCACTTCCACCACTGTGAGTGCTCTGCACCTGCTTCCATTGCAGTCACAAGGAGCAGGATTGTGTTCCTTTGAAGAAGAGTCACAGTACATTAGCTATTGGAGTCTCTCTAGTATTCATTGAGTGATCTCATAACTTGCTAATAGCATTCCTGAAAACAGACTTGAATTTAGAGCAAAATGTTTAAGAATAACTAATTTTGAAATAACAAAGAAAAAGCCATCCTACATTATTTCCTTTTTACCCCTAAGGTTTGCAATTTTCTTGTCCTGCAGGTAGCAGCCCCCCACTGAGCCTTTGTCCACCAGACTGTTTCATTGGCTGCTGCCACCCACATTTTGTTCTTACTAGGGAGCAAAAGTGCATCCTGCATAAGTGCTCATACCCAAACTATACTACACTGAAGATGGATAAGTTTGCTGCTGGTTTAGATTCCTCTAGGCACTAATGGAAGCCAAAAGTATCTGACAAACTCACTGAAGATTTTTCTCAAGCTATGATTGCATCTAATGTCCTTATTTAAAAATAAAGTGAGAAGCCAAATACTTCAGTCCTAATGAAGCTTACATGGTTGTGGATAGTGTAAGAATATGGTGCTCTTGTTTGTGTTGCATACAGGTAAAACCTTATAAAAGAAAGGCCTTATAAAATCAGGCCTTGCTCAGCTGAATTAGCAGCTAGCCTGTCAAGGTCCCATGAGAAAGAATTCTAGGAATGAAAATCAGTTTGCATAACAATCAATTCTTGTGAGAAAAACGGGTTGCATCTGTGAGAAATAAAAAGTCTATCCCATGAGAATCCATGAAGAAAATATGTAAACACCTGTGTAAAGAGAGAGTCTTAGTATGCACAAGCACCTTCTAACCAATTGAGTGGCAAGAATGTTACTAATTCTCATGTTACTAATGAGAATTAAACACAATGCCTTTGAAAACTACAAAAATAGGCTGTAACATTCAAGTGGGGCTTTTTGCCTCTGAAACTTTGAAGTGCTGTGCCCATCATTATTCGCTGGCTATTGTTGTAGTAGCTCTAGAGTTTCAGAGAATCACAGAATGGTTTGGGTTGGAAGGGAGTTTAAAAGACTATCTAGCTCTTCCTGCCTTCTCACTACTCCTACAATCATACCATTTCTTTTCCTACTTCAGCGTGGCCTCGAACATTCCCAGGGATGGGAGCTTCTCGGTTGCAGACTGAAGTTTGCCTCCTTGCTGCTTCACCCTATCAGTAATTATCATCATCCTTAAAGACTACCAAAGCTAGAATCAAGCTAGATGTGCTCACAGGCAGAACCTGTGTCTGTCCACAATACACACAGACCTGCCTTCTGTACATAGCCTCATTGCTGGCTGGGCTTTGGGTTAATCTCAAAGAAATTGCAGGGTATCACCCAAAGCAAGAAGGGCAAGGACTGTAACGCACACAGTTACTGTGTGAGGTGGAAAGCTGAGTGTCATCATCATGGTGATCTGGAGTTTGCATCCAGGCTTCTTATCAGAGCCCTACTTGTGAAACTTGGGACTCCCCAGCCCTACTAGCATAACTGGATTTAAGGATGCATTTGGTATTCATCTGAATCAGGTCCTGAGCTCTCCAGGTATAAACTTATGGAGATCATGCTTTTGAAGGTAGAAAACACACAATGCTGTACAAATGTGAAGTTTTATTGTGATTTTGAGTGTTTCTAGAAATAAACAAAAGCAAACAAACTTCTCTGATTTATTGTAGAAGTGGAAAGGAGCAGAGTGTTAATGATTGGATACAAAACCTATACAGTGAAAGGTTAAAAGCCAAAAAAGTGCATATGTAAATATGTTTAATGAGTACTTGCTGATAGCAAACACTGACTGTATATGACATATCCTGGAGTTATAGAATACATGTATATACACATTTATATAAGACTGAAAAGGCACTAGAGTTTCCCAAATAAAACACAGGTAAATTAATAGTGTAAATCCAAACACTGAGGTTGGGGAATCACTTTAGGGAGTTGTGCTGGAAGGGAAATTTTGAAAAATCACATGGGAAGTTGGAAACTAGGTTCCCACTGAAAGCCAGGGAATTCAAAAGTCCAGCTCCCATTTGTATCTTCAAAATCTCCTTTAATATACTGATCAGATGCCAAATAATGTATGTAGAATGAGATTAATGAGTCTATAAAGGAATGTACCGTACTGCAGAAAACTACAGACCATTAAGCTTCTTATGGAGCTGAAGAGCTTACTGTAAAATCTGGCACTCCTGTTTGTGCTATTCTGAAACTGTAGAAATAAATGGGTTCTTGCAATACTGAGAATCTAAATACATTCCTGTGCAAGTTTGCCCAAGAAATCTATTTGTGGGGAAAGTTGTCATCAGAATAAGGTATAAAGAATAAGGTAGGGTGGGCAAACCTGGTAGTTAACCTTTTATCTGCTTTTGCAAAAGTGACCTTTCTACTTTCATTTGACTGAAATGTTTACAGGTTTAAAAAAAAAAAAAAAAGGCATTTATTTAATCTCTTGTAAAAACTTACAGGAGAATAATATTCTATGAAGAGGACTTGATAAAACAAGATATGATAGTACATGTGCATGTAAAAAAATCTCTGTAGAAATAAGTAGTAGAACTATCTTATGGGTGGGTGTGTTTTTCAATGATTTTTAGCTTTTGTGATTTTACTGCATTACCTATGGAGTGTAGGCTGTGTGAGATGAGCGTAGGGAGTTTTTCAGGTCACAATTTCAGCAGTTGTAAGAAATGCTGAGTATGTTTATGTAACATTTATTTACATAGGAAATAAAAACAACAAGCATCAGTGTTCAAACAACTGCAGTGACTCTGTCATACACCTGATGGTAGAGTGACAGAACAGGCAGGCCAGGGCAGGTGTCATGTAAGAAGATTCACTCTCCTTTTGGAGTCACAACTGCTTTGGTCTGATGCTCAGAGCAGCTCCACCTGTAAAACACAAGAGTATCTGCTGTGCAGGCAGTAAAGAATTCAGCAATGTGTTCAAAAGTGTGTGTGTGTGTTTGAAGTCCTGTGAATGCAAACCCTCAGGTAGCTTTGTGAACACAGGTGTATATCATGTAGCAGCAGAAAAACTGAATGATCACAATTCTGAGACACCTTTGGTGCTGCTGGTGTTGTAAAGGCCCCTGATTCCATTCAAATGATTCTTGTTTTTCTGAACTGTTTTATCACTTCTGTATTACAGATTCTGTTTTTTCTGTATGGAGTGTATTCACACTGATTGGCTGCTCTGCAGACACTGTTGGAGAGTTGGAACTTAAGTCAGTGCCAACTGCCCCCAGCTCCAGCTGTGTCCCCTTGCTCTGCTTTGGAAGGTGCTGAGCCTTCTCTGAGGGCAGGGTGGGCTGCAGGATGCTGGGGGACCATGCAGCATAAAAGCAGATTCTGTCAGTTGTACCTGTGTCTGCAGTGGAGCTGCTGTCTTATGGTGGAAGCTGTTTTCTTACTTAATTCCGAAGGTTTTGGCATGGTATCTCTTGTAAAGTCCTTACTACTGCTTGGTCAGCTGTTGAGCACCTTTCTGTTATGCTTTTACTACAAACAGGTGAACCTGCATTTTCCTGAAAGCGAGTACAACTACTGCTGGCATTGCAGGCTGCAACAGGTTTTCCGGCTTATACAGGCTGGCAATGCCCAGACTACATCAGAGGAAAGAGGCTTCTCCTGAAGTAGTTTGGGTTTTTTTCCATAGACAACAGATTGTCTTCACTGGATCATTCTGTAGAGAAACCCATTCCCAGGAAACTGAAAAGCAAAGCTACCAGTGACCCAAATAAGCAGGTCCAAGGAGAGCTCCTGTGTTTCCCAGAGGATTTGGTTAGCGTTACAGGTAGTCTGGCTTTCGTTCATTCCTTGTTAAATGTACATTGCAACTCATATTTTAGTCAAGACAGTTTGGAAATATTTCCGTGTTTTAAATACTATGAAGACAAAGCACAAGTCTGAAAGCATTGCTACACGGACCTGCCAGTGCAGTACTGCTCATGAGTTATGTATTAAGCTGTAAAAGTTGTAGCCATCGATAACCTTGCCAAAGAGTTTCCCAGTACTGGATATTTTGTGTTTGTAATTATCATTTCTGACCTCATCCTGCAAGCATGCAAGTATTTGCATATTCTTGTATTTATTGGTATTGAATGTGGTCAGTCTGCTGAGCTGAGAGATGCATGCATTCAGGTACTCAGAGAATTAGGATTTCAGGGGCACAAAATGGAGGATGCACCATATATAAGCAACTGGCAATTATAGTCACTTGTTAAAATAGTTTACAGTGGCCTGTGAGGCACAAGAAGGAACATAGCACATCTTTAAATAAATATAAAATTTTAGATTGCATATCCTATATTTTGCTGACATGTGAAACTTCCACAATTATTTATGCCACAGGTGAGTTGCCTCTAATAAAAAAAAAAAAAAATCCTGGAAAAAAATCAATCTTCCTTCCAAATAAAACAATTCTCTATTTTCTTTCTCTTAGCCTATGAGACTGTACTTTCATTTCATGTGACAATGCTCTGTGACTACAGATTACAAATCTTTATGAAAAAATGGACCAATATATCAAATTAAATAGAATGTATGCCCCAGGGAATATTATCCTGGAGTACTTGTCGATGGCATGGGTGTCGATGCGCATGCTGACGTATCTCTGGTTTTTCCTCCTGGCCGAGCCTCTCTCCGAGCCCAGTGCCAGCTGCACCATCATCCGCTCCTGCTTGTCCCCATCCTCGGACATGAAGTGCCCCAGCTCGTTCACGTCCCCGTCGTTGTAGCTGCCGTCCACCATCATGGGCCGGGGCTGAGGTAGGCTGCATGCACAGGCAGGCTGTGGGCACAGACAAGGGCAGCAAGGGTTTGAGCTGTGTCCACACACTCACAGACATCCCTTTCCTCCTTCCATCCTGTAGAGGTGAGGAAAGGCCCGGGAGATTCAGGGTCATGGGGCGCAAAAGGGATAAAAAAATGGTGGAACTGAAAAAGAGCTTTTTCCATCTCCACTTCCATGTCTCTGAGGCACAGGTACAGTCAGGGAGAGAGCAGGGCTGTCTGTGGAAAAGCTCCTTTGGTTTAGGCACAGGTACCAGGGTGCAAATAAAGCTTGGACCTGTGCCTTGTAGCTGAGAAAATCAGAGGAAGACAGAGGGAAACCACAAGAAGGAATGCACCCTGCCCCATTTGGAGAGAAACCCCTTAGGCTGAAATTTTATTTAAAATTCAATGTAACAAGAGAAGAATGGGAAAATTTGGACTACTACATAAGTTTAGACTGTGCATAGACAAAAGTGGGGGATATCTGTCATGTCATCTGAAACCCAAACCACAGAATCCAACTGATTTTATCCACAGGTTTTAAACTACAGTATTAAAAAGAAAAAAAATTAAAGGTAAAATCCTAAGACCCATCCCATCTATACAGGCAGTGGAGGACTATACCTAAGTTAGCCCATGCAGACTCCAAAGAAAGAGGAGTGAGCTTGGGCGTGGTTTGTGTGTGGCAAATCTTTATAACCCTCAATGCCTCACTGCTGGTGTCTTTTTGTAAACATTGCATTTCCCCCAGGCAGCTGAGAGCTGCAGCTGCAAAGCTTTGAACATTTCCAGACTTTCGCTGCACCTTTTCCCAGGGGCAATGAAATGACATTGGAGATAGAAAACCTCACCTTGTCCCGCAGTTTCCTCTCCTTCCGCTCTTGCACGGTTGTCAGGTAATTCACAGCCGCGTATTCCAGCACCGAGAGGAAGACAAACACAAAACTGACCCACAGGTAAATGTCCACTGCTTTGATGTAGGAAACACGAGGCATGGAGGCATTCACCCCAGTGATGATCGTGGACATGGTCAGCACCGTGGTTATCCCTGGGAATACACCAGCAGAAGAGACCATAAGATGCTTTCAAACCAGACTCTTCATCACAAATACAGCAGCTGTTACAATTTCCTGACATCTGAATTTACTTCACAATATTTTTTTTCACTTTTGGCTAATGAGTATCACTGCCTCAAATCAGGCAGCCCTGATTTGTAATTGGACAAATCTATCTTGTCCAGTTTTCTTGTCTATTTGGTGAGCACAGCTCTAATACTGGTCTCAGAAACCCAGTCTGGCTCCTCACCACACCATCAGCCTCCCACCCTACTGCCAGGCAGCAGCACTTTGACCCTGTCCCCATTCTAGGCTCAGGACAGTCCCTGGAGGGGTACAAGTACATGGATTTGAACTCAGTGATCCTTATGGGTCCCTTCCAACTCAAGATATTCTATGACTCTATGATTCTGAGTATCTCAACTTCTAGTTCAACCCCTCCACATCATGGACACAAGTGAAGCTGCTGCTTTTACCTGCTTCCCCTGTGTTTTCTGTATGCTGGACTTCTCCTGGGAAGTCCTGCGTCATGGAAGTTACAGAGTCCCCGTCTGACTCTCCCACTTGGTCTGTGCCTTCACTGGAGCAAAAGCAGGGAATAATGGTGCCCCACAAGGTAGTGCTGTCCCACATTACACCCTGGGCAAGCACAATGAGCACAAGAGCAAGGGCAGGAGCCCCTGTAGTTCAGCATTACCCTGGCTCTGAGAGAGCCTCTCCATGGCCCTCTCATTTCAGGGGCTAATTATGTCACATTAGTGATTACTTTGGAAGTTGAAGTTATGTATATAAGCACAAAGGACTGAATTCACAGGAGTATCTAGGTGCTAAAAATACTGCTAAGGCAGTGCCTACATCTTCTGAAAAGCCATGGCCCATACCCTTATGCTTCTTTTAATGATGTCTTGAGGCAATGAGTGATGTTTCTAAATTCAGACTTGAAAAACTGCTCTATTGCCATCTCTATTTTGTCTCTCTGTATTCTCTCCACTGAGGAATATGATTTTAAGAATAAATAAAATCCTGAGGCGTGTTGCCTGGAATAAGAGGAAGAAAGCCCGAGCTCAGAATCTGCAAAAAAACAAACAGCACTTTGCTGAGGGCAAAGCATCCACTTTAGAAGAAGATTTATGTCCATATGACAATTCTGCTCCTATGGTGACTCCTGTGACATATGGCTTCCTCTCTGAAAAAGATGCTGCAAAAGGGGAAGCTGAATCCCTCACACTGCAGTATAAACTCATTTAAAAAGTTAAACTGCACGGCACAGTTCAGCTGTGTTACCTCCACCCTCCCTCCTCTAACAAAACTCAATAAACAGAAATGTTGTCAGGGCTGCTGATACTGATTTCCACCTTCTCACTCACTGAAGTCTCTGAAGGATACTGACACCTTGGCTGCACATATGCCCTGTCTCTGTTTAGAGCAATAAAAACAGAGTAGGACATTCGCTCTCTGATTCATTCCAGGTGCATCTTGTGCAAACAGGGAGAGCAATTCTCTTGGCACAAGGAGAGTTTGCACCATGGGGGGACACATGCCCTGTCCCTGGGGCACACGTGTGTGGCATAGCTGATTTCTGTGCCTCAGGGTAACACGGTGCATGGCACCGGGGCTTTCACCTTGATGGTCAAGGCTGTGGTTGCAAACCTCTTAGGTCTGCTGACTATGAGATCGTTTTTACCTAACGGGACTCTGGCAGGAACCGCTCGCCGGTCGATCCAGAAGGACACCCAGGACAGCATGACCATGAGAGTGGCAGGGAAGTAGGTCTGGAGCAGGAAGAAGAAGATGTGTCGGCGCAACGTGAAGTTTATATAGAGGCGATTGTACCACCCTGTGAAACAGAGAGAGTGAAAAAGAGGAGTTACACCAACACCAGACTGCTTTCAGATAGGGTGATGCTGCACCAGGGGAAAGTGACTAATTTTCTTTTCTGAAAACTCAGTTAATGGCTGCAGATCATTGCAATTTACAGAAAAAACTCCTTACTGAACCAACTATCAAATCAAACCATCTCTCGGGCTGATGAATTCCAGAATATATAACCTATACAATCAGAGAGTTTAATTCAAGTGAAGACTTGGTGTGACCTTGAAGAGGGATTATCTTTCCAGACTACATGACCTTTAAGGTGGAAGTGTGTGGCAGAGACAGCCAACTTGGTATAGCAGAGTGGCAGGTCTGATGGGATACAGAGACCCCCCAGTGGACAATTCTCCATGGCCAAGGTCAAGAGAGACAGTTTTCACCCCTTCTTCCCCCAGCTCTGGCAGGTGCTCTGGTTGCCCACCTGTGCTGCTGTAAAAGGCAAGCTTTGTGGTGGTGTGAAACTCCTGAATCAGGAACTGGGACAGTGATATCCTCTCATCTGTTTTTAGGGAATCATTCCCATTCTTCCAGTAGAGCATAAGGTCATCTTCAGTGTAGGCATCTAGGGAAGCAGAGCAAATTTAGGATAGTGCACTAAGACAACTGCTGCCATCCTCACAGCCCAAGGCATGTCCACACAGCCCTCCTGGCTCCCTCAAAGCTCCCAGCTGAAAAGGTCAAGTTTCCAAATGCCACCCACCTAGGTGGTGGGTATGGCTGTGGCAAGGAGTGGACTAGCTCATGGTCACAGCCCTCAGGCCTGATGCCTGGCATGTTTTGTTAACCCTCCTGTTTCTCTAATCATAGTTTCACACACATAATATGTATGTCAAGTAACCCACTGCATCAGAACTTGAAAAATTCTTTCTTGTAAAATCCTAAAATCAAAAGCAAAGAAAGGGAGCCTTAGCAGAAAGAACCTGCTTGGGGTGATGAGAGGAGCAATCTGAGAGGAACAATCTGAACAAACAATGGTCTGAGGCATGTAGGAGAAAAAACTCTTGGAGAAAAGAGTTTCTGCCTGTGATATACACATGAACACACTTTCTGCCTATGATATACACATGAACATTATGTTTTTAATACATGTGGAAGTAACACATGTATTAAAGTGGATGTTAATCCTTTCAGATGGGTTTAGTAGCAGCTCTTTCCACACAGGGAGAAAAAAATCGCATATAAATGTATTAAAACAGAATTAAGATTTTAATTTCTTATTGCAAGCTTAAGAAGGAGAAGAGAACAAGTCAAAAAAGCCAAAAGTTTAAAATGTTGCTATGTGAAGCCTGGCCAATTCATATGTACATCATACTTGGGACAAAGGGCATAAGCTGGCTTTTATCAAATAGGACTAAGAAGCATGAGAGGAAGGCATACAGAGACCCCCCCCCATCGTGGTTTCTACACCATGGATGAGCAGATGGTGCCTGTGAAGGGCATACAGCCATTGATCCCTGTGTTTGAGGGCACCTGGGCAAACAGGCGCTGTTGGAGACTGCTGACCTGCAGGCAAGTGGCCCAGGGGCTTGGGGGTGGGGTGGCAGTGGGGCAGCCTGGCTGGCATTCAGGGCCACTGGCAAGACTGTACTCACAGCTGGTTTTTAAAAACACTTGTTGCAAATACCATCTAATTCCAGTGAAAAAATTACAAGCAGGGAGCTTTTCTTAGTGTAGAAGTCTGATGACTTTTGTTAGAGCTCCCATTAATGTAGCAGCAGTTTAATTATTGGTATAATTAATTACTGATATAATTAATTATTGGTATAACACAGTTTGGGTGCCCATGGGGTGTCCTTGGCTCCCCTACACCTCCACTTTACTTACAGCTTTCAATCTCCAGGGAGCATGTCTGCGTGTCCAGGGGAAAGCGACTAAAATCCATGTTGCACATTGCTGTTACTGTAACTCTAGGAATAATAAAAATCAGTCCATTAAATCTTGTCTTCTTATGTGACTGAAAAATAATAAAGCTGTGAGTTTGGTCTTTTGTTAAACAACTACAGCCAGTACCACTCAACTGAAAATAAATTCCTCCCATTCAGCTGAAGCCATTCCACTTTAGTTAAAGCCATTTCTTCCTCTCAGCAAGCTACTGTTAAAAAAGGTGACTAGAAAATTAGGCCATCACTAATTACAACTAGATGACAGAAGTGTTGGAGAAGAAAATGAGAAAGGGCAAAAAGGACACTCCCCCCTGACAATCAGCAAACATATCTCTGCAGACATCTGTCCTTTGAACAGATGCTTTGTACGATAAAATAATTTGCATTTATCAAAGCCATCGTAGTTGCAAACCATGAGGGATGCAGGTAATTTCCTTGCACGCCGTGAATTTCCAGCTGCTCAGTGGGAACCCGGATCAGCCACCAGAGGGCATAGGGCTGGAGCTGGAATGCAACAGTGACCACCGAAATGCTTTGGCCCATCCGTCAAAATCTCTGGCCTTGCTATAGTCTGATTATCACATTTTTAATAGCATAATTTGGTGTCTGAACTGGAAACAACCATAAATCTTGACTCGACTGGTTTGGACTCCAGAGCAGTAAATGAAAATAAAAGTATAAATCATATTGGGGAAAGAATTAATAAGTTATAGAAGGGTTACTGGTAGAGAGACATCACACATTGATAAAAACACAATGTAATCCCTTATATTAGCAGTCCTTCTACACAAGTGTGTCTGATGTTGCACATCTGTCTGATGTTGCTTTCCTGTCTGGATTTAGCCTTTGAGTGAAAGTGCTTGGTTCAGCTGGAAGTTTGGGTGCTAGTGAGGTCTGTGGTGGTTTCCAAGATGGGGAAACAATGTCTGGCAAAGAACCCTAAAAAGGCAGACACCAAGGAAAAATACAATCTGCAGGCAAAGGCATTCAGCAGGGCAGACAGGCAGTAACAACCTGCTTGTTCTCACGGGGAGCCTTTGTCCTTCCCCAGCACTCACGAAGCTTTGCAACCTGCACTCGCTGCTGAATAAAACACTGAAACTCAGCCAATTTGCTATTGAAGTCTTTCACCACCACTTTGTACCAGGCAATTGTTTAAGCACAAGGCTGTTCAGGAGTAGTTTGATGTCCTCCTGTTCCCATCTTCTTTAGATAACCATAAATGCTTGCATTGCAGGTGACTGGCAGCTAAATGAGTGTGTAGGCATTCATGCTATAGGTGAACAATATGCCACATTCTTGTCCTTTTTTATTGTACTCAGGACCTGACCAAACTTTGCAAAGGCCTAAAGAATACCTGAACCTTGTCTAATCTGCTGAGTGAAGAAAAAGCTTTGATAATGAGAAGGTAATGTTCAGGCTATGAATTCAAATGAACTGTAAGATAAAAATATCAAAGAACAAAAGAATTCTTGTCAAACTGATGCCCCCTAGGGAATCAAGAATTTTTTTGCTTGACTTTTTTTGTAGAATCACAAAACACCTTGGCAGGCTGAGAAGTTACCCCCTCACCTTGTGGCAGGCTCAGCTTTACCTCTGCTGCTACCAACATTCCCTAAAGACCTCCACAGCCTTCAAAAGCAATGTATTCTGCAACTTTCTCACTAGTTAAATCTATGAGTCTTGCTGATGCTGACCTCCTATTAGTCAGGTTTTCCTTCTTTTTGCCCTTCAGAATATATTATCTATCATCTGATGCTTTGTTTATTTATCAGGTATTTTGTTTTTTCGTTGCTGTGGAGGTGATGTTGACATTCTTGCATCAGAATATTGTACAGAAATTTTCTTTCTAATAGGTTTTTATGAGTCCTTTGGCAGTACTTGTTTTCTAACTGGATGGAGCTGCAGCCAAGTAAAACAGAAGCACAGATTTATTTTTTTTTTTTTCACAGTAGCTAGTGTGGGAATAAGTCTTGGATTTGTCAAGAAAACAGTGTTAATAACTCAGGGATATTTTCATCATGATGAGCAGGGCTTCCACAGCATCAAGGCCTTTTCTGCTTCTCACACCACCCTAAAAGGGAGGAGGCTGAGGGTGCACAGGGAGTTTGGAGGGGACAACTGATCCCAGCTGACCAAAAAGACTTTCCACAGCATATGGGATCATGCTTAGCATATGAAGTGGGGGAAGAAAAAAGTAGGGGTGGAAGTTTGGAATAAAGGCATTCGTGTTCCCAAGTGACTGTTACATGTGATGGAGCCCTGCTTTTCTGGGGCTGGCTGAACACCTGCCTGCCCTTGGGAAGTGCTGAATGAATTTCTCAATTTGCTTTGCCTGTGCATGGGGCTTTTGCTTTACCTAATTATCTGCCTTTAGCTCAGCCCACGAGATTTCTTTGTCTTTTACTGTTCCAATTCTCCCTCCCACCAGGATGGAGTAAGCCAGCAGCTACATGGGGCTTAGTTGCCAGCTGGGGTTAAATCATGTCACAGATGCTCCTCACTTAGCATCTCCAAGCATGAAAGTGTTACTTATCAGAAATTTTAAAATCCCAGTTTAATAACATTCAGACTAATGTCAACCAATTAACTATTTGGAAAATAAGGGAGAAAGCCAGGGCTGGGATCACCCGTCAAGCCAGAGGACACAGCAATGGTTACCAAAAATGTCTCCTGCAAGGAGCTCTCATGGATTTCACATGAAAAGTGAGCAAAAAGCAGGAAGAGCCAAACCAAGTGTTTGGGTTGCTCTAACAATACATGGGAGTCACCAAGAGCTATATACCCTTGCTCTGAAGCTTGTCACTTCACGTGCTGAAGGATGTTCCCTCTATTTTTTTTGCTTATCATAAAATGGCACTCAGTATAATTTATACTTCTTCATTATTGCTTTCAAGAATAGAAACTGCACGTTTTGTTAAGCCCAGAGGTTTTGCTGTGTAATGAAGTGGATAACTATAGCTGCCCTGGACTTCTTTGTTACCAGACACTGCCCTTTTATTTAGAATGTGCCCTGCCTCTTCAGCAGTGCCCCATGGGGATTGCAGCCTGCTAGCCCCTGCTGAGCTGCTCCTAGGGACAGCCACCTCTGACTGCAGCTTCCCAACAGGGACAGGGGCTAGCCATGCTCACAAGGTGAAGAGACAGTGGTGGAACCAACAATGCTGGCACAGAGACTGGCTTTCTGCAACAGGCACTTAAATGTACTCATACAGGCACTCAGATGTCTGTGGATAGCCAGCACGTTCATTCTTTTTTACACCTTTTTTTTTGTATGAAGTCATGCAAAACACAATACAGGAATCAATTAAACCACTTTCTCTTTCCACTAATAGCTTGCATTGACCAAATGCAGTTTTACCTGAGGCTATAAAGCACCTTCCCATCTGGCTGGACCCGCAGCATGACATTGTCCGTGGTGGTGTCGTGGATGAAGGAACGCTTGGAGTGGACGAAGAACATGTCGGGGACCCAGATCTTCTTCACCAGCCTGCCATCAAAGGTCATGCTCTGGTTGTTGGTGCTGGGGAAGGACAGCCTCTCGTCTTTCCAGTAGTGCCTCAGGTAAAGCGTCATGGTGAAGTCCTGCAGCAAACAGGCTTCTGTCACAACTCACACCTTATCAGCATAGTAGTGATTGCTCCTCTCTGGGACAAGCCATGAACTGTAAAGCACCTCTCCTGAGCATACATCCACTCCCCAGGCTGCAAGGGGCATCACCAGCTGCAGCTTGTTTATTCATCAGGTCAGATAGATTTACTGGGTTCAGACACTACTCACTTCTCAAGCTTAAACTTAGTACAGAATGCATAACTCTGTCACTGATGTGTCTTCATTTAAAAAGCAAGTAATGATCTTGCTAAGCACCATGGCATTTTATATAAAGCTGCACGAGTTAAATGGCATTGATTCTGAAAATATAAAATCTTCTCCATTATTATTTTGCTAACAGCCAGAATCGACCCTGAAATTCTTTTTCTAACCCAAGGCCATCTAGTGGTTTTCCCATGTTGATGAGTGTTGAAACATGACATTAGAGGAGGAACAGGGGCAGTATTCAAAAGCCATGGGAACTAATTCAAAATCATAATGTTTGATTTAAAAAAAAAGAATGGTTTTGTTGTTTAGGTTTTGTTTGGTTTGGGATTTGTTTTGGGGTTTGGGTTTTTTCTTTAACTTATAAGTCCTCGATGTTAGTTCTTCCACTTTGCTTTCAAGTCCCAAAGCTTTTTAGGGGCCCTCTGGCCACCTTCACAAGCTTTCTCCTCAACCAGAACAGGTGAAAGCTCAGGATACCCATGGCTAGCTGTCGGGGTTCCAAGAGCACTGGAGTCAGGGAGTCATCTGGAAGGGTCCCCAGTTCAGGGGAAAACGCTCACCCCTGAGGTCAGATGACTGCAGATATCCCAGCCCACACAAGAGCTGAAATGGCTGCAGTGAGAGGAGCCTTACATGCCCCCAGTGTGTCTGCCAAGCACCAGCTGTGCTGCCACACAGCCCTGTTCCTGGCTCAGGCATAGGAGGAGGTCCAGTGCAGGCTCTTTATCCCTCTGTCTGTTAATTAGGAGCACAGAGAATCTGGGGCTTCCTGTGAAACCTTCAGAGCTGTTTGATAATTTTGTTGAAAAGTCAAAACATTTTGAAAAATGTTCTGTATTGGAGAGTGATTCTTTAATCTTCCAAAGCAAAACCTGAGTTACTGAGAGATTCTGTGGGTCATATAATGTTTGGATTGGGACAGTGCCCTTAAAGACCATCTTGTTTCACCCCCCATGACATTGGCAGGCTATCTTCCACTAAACCAAGTTGTTCAAAGCCCTCTCCAGCCTGACCTTGAATGGGATGGGGCATCCACAACTTCTCTGGGCAGTCTGTTCCAGTGCCTCACCACACTCTGGGTAAAGAATTTCTTCCTTATATCTGACCAAAACCTACCCTCTTTCAGTTTAAAGCCATTGCCCCTTTTCCTTGGGAGCTCTCTGGCCCCTGACTACCTCAGAACTTGTCCAAAGTGACTATGTCTGCAGCATGTAAGTACCTTAAAACAAACACATTTATTCGTCTCCTCAGAGCTTTTAAGTGTGTTATCACTATTTAAGAAAATATAGAAACCCAAATCCTTTGAGACAGTCTTGGCAATGTTTTATCATTTTGTCCCAGAGAAAAGAAAATGACAGATTTCTTCCTTCTGCTTCAAGGGCCATGAAATGGTAGCATGAGGTCAATAGAAGTAATTGTTGGCAGATTCAGATCGAACCTGAATCTGCCTTTGGAGGCTGTGGAGTGTTTGTTCTTGGCAGTATTCAAACCCCATGGACACAAACCCAGGTAGCCTGCAGAGTTTTGGTGTCCAGAGGTCCCATCTGTGACTCTTACCATGTCCACCTCAGAAATGCTGTCCAGACTTTCAACTTGGACATCTACCCCAACAGGAATTGCAGGGCCTAGGGGAAAAAAAATTAGGAGTTGACAAAGCACAAACCTAATGAGACAAAGCAATCCTCTGACTTTACTATCTTACAGATAGAAATAGATGCTCAGTCTGAATTAAAAAAAAAAAAAAACAAAACAAAACAGTAAACCAGTAGAAAGTATAAATTATTGGAATTCACAACAAAAATCTCCTAATAACAATTAAAGTCAGCAATAAGACTGACCCACTAATAATTTTCCCTTTTTATTGTGTCATCCTACGTGTGTCCCTTCAAGATTTAAAAGCAACTTTAATTGTTTTTAGCTCTAGTGCTTGGGTCCAGGACTGTGGAGACAGATTACTGGAAGAGGATCCATTCACTGAGAGACCAGTGATGGCACAGCTAAGGGAATGTGGGAGATTTTCCCTCACTTTTGCTCCCCTTGCAGGCTAATAACATCCATGAAAGCTACTATGTGTATTTGACTTCCACAAGACTCAGTGCTCAGCTGTGGAAAAGGGTGACAGGAGGGGATACATTGTGGGACACTCAGTGGTATGTGCCACTGAGCCTGAGGCTCCTGAGGGGAAGGATCCAACTGTGACCCCATGCAATAGGGATTCTGAACTTTTTTCCCTGATCCAGGCTTTGCCTAGTACCTCATATACCTCTGGCAATTACAGTCCAGGAGAGCTGTCAAGTAAAATAATGCTCACATTTGTGAACTGCTGTGAAACTGAAATGTTTTTAAATTAATTGAACATGCTGGTATTTGGCATATTGAGCATTTAGCGATGAAATCTTCTTTCATCAGAGTATATAATGGTATCCTGGATTTGAATGACCATCTGTCAGCCAGAAAGGGTAGATAAATTACAACATTCTCTAATCCGATGGGCCGAAAGAAAGCATGTTCTCCTTCATCCATTTCCCTGAAAGCTTTGGTTGCTCTAGCACACAGCCACAAAACTGTGAGCAAGCATTAACACAGTCAAAAGATTTTATTTTGGGTTATAAATGAAGTAAATGTGGTACATAATTTGATTATGCACACGTATGGCCATACTAAAACAAAAACTTAGAATTTCCCATATCATCCAGGAATAAACATAAGGTGTATTTGCAGATTTTTATCAGAGGAAAGTATTACTGAGCACCAGGATTAATATATTGCCTGTTAATCACATTTCCATGCCTTTTACTATGCTTTTTTTGCTCATCCAGAAGGCTATTTTGCTGAACCTCCATTCCCCCGAGAGTGCCATGAATTCACAACTCAAAAGAATAGAAATTAGAGACAGAAGAGCCAATCTGCTTCTCCACTGCTGTACATGTTACAGTATAAGGAAGTGACAGTGCAAAACAGGAACAGTGACAAATGTGCATGTTTCATACCTCCAAAACCTGGTCTCATGCTGAAGTCATGGTCATCTATTCGCAGCAGCTGCTCTGACTTCGTCAGGGGAGATTTGGTGATGTCAGGGCTTCGTTTTAAGATTGGGCTACCAGGAGGAGAGAAGCACAGCTGTGAGCCCTGAGTAGTGCCTGTGAGAAGTACGTGCTTGTTTCACTCCATTTACTCCTCAGAACATCCACCCCTTAGAGCATGAGCCTGTGATTGTGGCAGTGGTTGGCAGAATTAAAACTGATTAAATAATTAAATCATTAAAAACAGATTCCTGCACTCAGCACGCAGTTTAGGCACCTGTTTTAATTTTAGCACTGAGAAAACGTTTGTTCAGTGGCTTTTTGTCCCTGCAAAATTCTCTCTGCATACAGCAGTTTGGATATAGTCATTAAAATGTGTGGGCTGGAGGAACAATATGTGTGGATAAGTGGAGAGGGGGAGGCATTCCTGACATTGAGTTATGATGGAGTGTGAGGCCAGGAATTAGGGAAACAATATATCAAATAAGCTACTGGCTGGTGCCCAGGAACAAAATGGAGACAGTCTGGGAAGCAGGCCAAGAGGCAGGCCATTCCCTAACTTGGGATAAAATGATTAGCTTCTGCCCCAGATTTCCATCAAGGATAAAAAGGAGTATTACAGACCTGGGAGGTCTCTGAGCATTAAAGAGCCTGGGAGGGTAATTCCAGAAGCTGTTGGAGCTGCACTGAATGCTGGACAGAGAAGGCTCTGATCCCCTTCCACATCCAAAATGCAAACTGCTGTTCAGTGCCCCAGTGCTGTGGCTGGGATGGTGATGGCAGCAGCTCCTTGGTTGCTCCCTTGTGTAGGGGAAGCCTTTGCTGCCCTCAGAGCCAGCTGCATGCCAGCCACTTGAGTGGAAGGAGGGCTCAAAAAAAGAGGAAAGGTTTTACTGGTTCTTGATTTTAGAAAAGATGGCACACTCAGGGAGGCACTCATCTGAATATACATGAGACAAGTGAAAAGCGGATTAAAGGAAAACAGGCTGACAAAGAAACTTAATGAGGGAAAAGTTCCTGAGATTAAATTTTTCATAAATGAGACCGATTAGCCATGCTGTACTTCTCAAAGACTTGTTGAAAGTTGTACAAGAAGCCAATACAACAATCTCCTAACAGAGGCCAGTGGTGGTGTCAGAGACTCCTCTCTCAAATCCTTTATCTGGGCTTCAAAGTATCTTAGAAAGATGCTTAGTCTAAGCTCAATAATTGCTAAGAGGTTTGAGTTGTCTACTTCCATCAGTGAATTCTAGTCATGAATTATCCCTCAGGCACTTTAAAAGCTGGCCCCTGCTTCTGCTTGAGGTTCAGTTCAGCCTCTGAAAGACCTGTGAGTGTACATTAGGGAAGGTTTATGCCTGTCCAAGGCAGAGGCGCCATATTAGCAGGCCAGTGGCAAAGCAAACATTTGGGAGCAGGTTTGACCATGCTCAGAAAGGTGCTTTCTCCCTGCCAGTGGCAGTGGGAAGAACAAGTGGCATGATGGAGAGCCCATGGAAGGGTCTCAGCTCTGCAGAAGGGATTCTTGGAGGGAAGGCACCCACTGACACAGCACGGCGACACAAACTGCGCATCAGCACCACACGAGGCCTGAGGGGATGTGGCGAATGGCCGCGGCCCCACCCCTCAGCCCCGTGAGGGCGTCAGGCAGGGGGGCTTCCTCTGGGACCCGATGGATCCCACTAGTGGCGTGGCTAAGACCTAAAAACAGCGGGCTTGTCTGAGTGGTGCCCCCTTCCCGGGCCAGCAGCAGCCTCCTGAGGGTTTTGCTTACCTGCCCTGCTTGTGCACCTCGCCGTGGGCTTCCCGTCGCTGCCGCTGCGGCCGGCTGCGTGGAAACAATGGGAAAAGGGAGAGCTGAGACAGATGGACTCGGGCAGGAGGGAGAGGATGTCAGGAGGGAGGCACCGGATCCCTGCAGCTTTACCTTCTGGCACATGTGAGAAATAGTGCTTACTTTTTTCACCCTTTCACCAAAGGCTGGTGTCAAGCTGGGCATGGCAGAGGGTGGGGAGGGTAGGGATGCTCAGGCTCACAGCAGGGACAGAGCCATGATTTCTGTAAAGTGGGATGCCTCTGTTCTTGACTGTCTGGCAAAGTACCCAGGCAGGAAGCTCAGGTCCCACCTGCCCAGCTTTGGCTGGCAACACCAGGGGCTTTGGAGAAGGAGCTGCCATGGGGCCTCTGGTGGTGGGGGCACAGCCATCACACCTGCAGACCAGAGTCAGCCAGGTATGTTCATGAGAAGAAAATATTTTCAAATTATTTCAGGGCTGGGGGGGGAAGAAAAGGAAAAAAACCTGTGCAAATTATTTCTGGCTTCATACCATCTCCCAGCTGGCTGTCAAGAAAGGTCTTCTCAAGTCTTCGGCCAATATTTTATTTCATCATTAAAGGCAAGAATATTGCTTTTGGCCACGTAAGTGCTAGCTTGAGCAAAAGTAACAACTTAAACATTTAACAGTTCTAAGTCATCTTTAACTAAAAGTAAAAAAAATTAGCTTCTCTCTGTAATAAACACTAACTCAAATCAACGCTACTAATGAGGCTTTTTGCCCATTAACATACATTTCAAATCCCTCTGTAGAGACTTACAGTGGCAAAACTCTTTTTGCAGTAATGGTTGACAACACCTGAGCACCATCGTCCCTTTGGTGTGTGGTGGAGGAACCCCAGGCATTGTGTTACAGTTCCTTTCTGGGCTGGGAACATTCCAAAAGCCAATAGTATGGGAGGGAAATTCATCCTGCTGCTGCCATAGAGAAGCAGACAACCAGATCAGGAATGGGCACATGGGGCTGTAGCATTGACTCACCCTGAAGTGAAGTACTGGATGAGTAGGATTTTTTTTTTTCCCAGAATCTGCTCTGTGCTTCCCAGGGGAATTCTAGGAATAAGTGCACAGGCAGATGAGTGTCTGGGGGAGTCTGGGCCATGCAGCACCATTGCCATTTAAAGAAGCAGCTTCTGTGGCACTGCTCGAACCTGGACATCACAAAGCCAAACACTTGCAAATGCAAAATGCACTTTCTGGAGTCTTCTGCCTTGTTGTACACCCTTTCTGATATGTCTCACTGCTGCCTGCTTCTCATCTGCTGGCTGTCAGGAAGTAATTTCTTGTGTTTTGGGGATAAGCAGATTCTGGCAACAAGCTGACCGATTTACATGACTTTAAGTGCCCTAGTAAACTCTTGGCTGTTCAGGAATAATGCTGGCATTTGAACAGGGATGAAGCAGGCCATGTTCTTGCAATTTCTAATTTTCATTTCCCTTCTAGGTCTTATCTAATGCTTCACAGTGGCTCTGTCCCTATTCTGCTTGTCAAGGGAGACTTCAAGGCATGGCCATCAAGGATTCGTGGCCAACTCATCCCCATCCTCTGCACTCAGCACCCCTGGGTGCTTCCTTTTATTTCCTCCAGGTGTTTATCTCTTTCCTCTAAATTTAACTTTATCTCCCTGTTACAGACAAGCATAAAATGTCCCCTATGCTCCGTCCACTGCAGGGTACTGTGTTCATTTGAGCTTTGGTTCAGGTATTTTGCTTCTTTTGCCAGTCCTGTTCCCCTTATCACAGCTCTGTGGCAGCAAAACATTTTTACCTGTTACCCAGTTACTCAAATTTGTAGCCCCATTTCTTTTTACTCAATAAATATTTTTTCTGCTCTGGTTCCTGGGGAGTCCTCTGGTGGCTCAATAATCAATGGCAACTCCATCATGGGAGCCCATTACCCTGCCTGTCTGGGCTGTGAATCGATGGGAAGCTGCTGTAGCTTCTGCTGTTTCTGGGTGTTTGTGGTCAACAGCCTCAGCCAGGAAATTCAGCCCAGACATTGTGCACAGCTTGCTCAGCACAACTGGCTGTGAGTGTCCCTCCTGCCTTCACTGGGGTGACAGGCTCCTTAAAACTAAGCATTCATTCCTGAGGTAAAATATACTGAATAATGAACAACTCTTTTTCTCTCCCTACACAATCTTTTATCTCCTAGCAGTTACAATGCCAAAAGGCATTTCATGTCTCATGAAGCTCACAGAGAAGATTTGTGAAAAAGCAACAACTGGAGCAGAGTGGCATTTATTCACAGTGCTGCTTGTGCATTTGCTAGAGTAGCTCTTGGGCCTCTGATGGCAGCTGGGGAGATGCAAGCTCTTCAAAGTCATTGTTGTTGCCCCAGATCTACCCACTGCTTCAAGGGGTCTTGAGATGCCTTTGCCTCAAATCTGAGGCTTGCTGGGGCTGGGAGGCAATGATGTGGCTGAAGCATAGGATAGCTGGGGAAGAAAATCAGCCAACCCAGATTTTGACCACTACTGCTACAGACACACGGCAAAAGGCAGTTACCCTTTTTGGATTTTAAAGCATGATGTTTCCTATTGCTCTAATAGTCACTCCAACACAGCAAAAAGGGTTGCATGGTTAGGGTTAACAGTGTCTGATTTTCAAAAGAAACAGTCCAACCATGATATCTGGAGGTTCCAGCAGGCATTTCCAAATGCCCAACTTCATAGGACAGGTGCCAGAGGAATGTCAGGTGCATACTTACGGTGTGCACCAGAAACTGCACAGTATTGTTCATCTTGGAAATAAGAGCTTTTGGAAGCACCCAAAGCAAATGTGCGAGAGGTCATCACCCATCGTAGCATTTTAGTTTGCAATTATTTCTGCAATGTACATTTCCCACCTTTAATCTCACAGATCAGCTGATCCATAGACTTCCTTACTGATGCAAGGCAATGGGGGATATGGAGCTTGTTGAGCCAGTTTTCAGCAGGACTTCTAATTGGAAAGTAGAGAAAGTGATGCAAGTCCCTCATGCTCACCAGCCATGCCATGGCACTCAGCTCTGGGCCCCCCATCCCTGTGTGAGCAGGGGTGGACAGTTTGTGCTGTGCCTCCCATCCTGCACCTGCTGTGCTGCACACACCTCATGCCATGATGGGTAGGGGAATGCCAGCACCCACATTCTGCTTGGTCTTCCCATCAAATTACATCTGGGCAAGGCAGGAGAGGGCAGTGGAGGCAGCACAAGTCCCTGTGGGGAACAAAGTCTTGGCAGGATGGACATGAGATTGACAAAGGTGCAATGCAACAGTGTATTGATACTGTAGAGATCTGTGAGAACAGTAAAAATCGTATAAAATACCTATTAAATGCCTACATATTTGACTAGGCTTTGATCTCCCTGTTTTATGACTGGTTAGTGACTGGGGTTCATATGACATCAGCATCCTGTTAAAGGCCAAAACCAGACAGGAGAATGCTGATTTAGGGAATGGGGGAGAAGCAAAAAGGAACTGGGGATTTTATGCACAAACATAGAGGAGGTTCCTGTAGGGAAAAAGCAGGGCAGAGACAAAAGGAGCTGGGATCTGCAACAGTGCCTGTGCTTTGCGAGAGACTCTCACCTGGGCAGAGGTAGGGAGGGAAGGGAAACATTGGGTAATGCCAGAAGGTATCAAAAGGAGCAAAGAAGAGAGGAGGCATCAGTCTCAAACAGTGCCTCATCATTTTGTGGGATGACTCCTGGGGCACAGAGAGCCTGGACAGTCCTTCATGAGTAGTGGTGTCCCCTCACCACAGAGTAGTACTGGACAGAGATAATGTCCAGCTCCTGGAGACATGAGAGCCTTGCTGGGCTAAAGAACTTCCCAGCCTGTGTCCCAAAGGAAGAAAAGAGTGTTTGGAAGGGGGAGCTCACAGAAAGTTCCTCCATAGAATGCCTTATGACTTGCAAATGAATTGGGAAGGCTTCTCAGCAAGCAGGAGATGCTGGTGGATAGGTAGTGCGGCAGGTCCAGGTGAAGACAGAGAAATCGTCCAGAGCCCAGGCAAGAGCTTTGCAGGAGAAAAAAAGTGAGGTAGCTGGGAATGAAATGAGAAGAAAACCCACCCTCTGAGGGAGGAAAGAGCAAACTTGAAATGGGAGGAGGCTGCTTTTACCTGGTGACGTGCACTTCACCAGACATGATCCACTGTGTAACACATTAATTCCCCAGGGATAATGTAGGATAGAAACCCACTAATTTGTACTCAAATTGAGAGTTTTGCAAAGCCATGAGCTGTAAACAAGACTCTAAGAACTGAGGAAAATTTATCATGTTTTTTTTTTTTTGCATTTATCAAGCCGTTATTTGTAATTATTTTGGACCATGTGTCCTTATGATTAGTAGTTTTAAAGATTGTGAAGAAAGGTGATACATTGCTATTATAATGTATATTGCTAAATATATGAAAAGAAAGGGGGAAATAGCACTATTTTTGATGTTTACAAAGTCTGAGAAACTGTGGGATTCAGTGTTCTTCTACAATTTTTTTTTTGAGTGATACAGAAAATTGAATGAGAACCCCATTTTAATCCATTATTACTTGAATACAGGTCAGTCTCAGAATCCAAAATGTGCAGGAGAAATACATATACCCTTTAAAAGTTGCACTTCTTTTGTTCTTTGCCTGGACATAAACACTGACTAAAAGAAAAAAGGGAGCATATGTACACATATTGATAACTCACAGAAAAGTTGAGCCACCTGAGGTCTTGACACTGTACCTGAAATTGCAAAAGTGGAAGTGCCCCTATGTGGCAGCAATTGCATCCAGTGCATGGGTGTTTGTTGAGTTTTGTGTTACATATGTTGAAAGGAAGAGTTGGAGGAAGCAGAAGGTCCATCCTGCCAGCTAGGAGGAAGCAGGCATGGTGCCAGGACTCAGCCAAGTAAAAAAGAGAAACAGATGAAGGGAAGGGGAAAACTAATGGGGCAATGCAGAACATGCTGAAAGGTTTCATGTCTGACCCAGTCTCAGAAGAAAAGTTGACTTGCAAGCACAGTGTAGATCAGGGAAGGGCATTTTAAGGAGTACTTAGATGGTTGGAGGTATTTAAGTCAGCAGAGGCTGATGGCATTTCTGTAAGCCATCACCTCCAAGGACTCCTCAGAGGTGGGTGATGCCCCTGGGAGAGTGTGAGGGTGAAAACAATACCTGGTTCTAAGAAGGGTACAAAAGAAGGAAGTTGGAGCTTTGAGATCCGAAAATAAATTGTGACAAACTCAAGTGATCCATTGGTTTGCCCTTCCCCCAGGGAATAATGAGATTATAAAGATCATTCAATGTGAATCTTTGCAATAATTGACGTCAAACCAGTCTAATGTGCTGTCTGATGGTGTAACTGGCTGCCTTAGTGTAAGCAGAAGGAAAAGTAGATTTGAGTGAGGTTTTTAATATTTCATTACTAAACAAGGGAAATAGAGTTGAGATGAAACTGTGACTTTGAACACGTCTGAAGTACCATGGTTAATGTGATGTCATTAATTTGCTGCTGAGAGACACTAAACAACATTTCACAGATTTCATCCTGGAAATAGTTGGTCAATATTTTCAATTATAAGACAGATGACAGAACTATAAAACTCAGGCATGAGGGCATGCTTGAAAGAGAAACAGGCATTTGGGCATCTAGGGTCATAATTCAAAGCAGCCAATTCAAAACATGTTGGAGAAAAGGTCTGATGTCAATATGACAAATTGCAATAAAAGATAATTCTAAGAACAGCATGGAATATGGAGAAATAAATGTATAAATGATGAATGGGGAATAATTAGGCAAAAAAGAATAGAATTGTAATGGAATAGAACAGAAAAAGCTGTTGCGGCAACGTTAAGAAATATTCATATTGGCACAGGACCAGAGATAGATTTAAAGTAAATGGATTGAACAGTAACAAGTCAACAGGCTTTTACCCAGAAGAAAGCCAAGTAAGAAACTGTTGAATCAACTGTCATCGGTGACACAGGACTGGAAGGCAACAGCTTTCCACTTCTTTGGAACTCTAAAAAGCTACTAACTGTTCCACTGGACTAATTAGCTACAAAAATAGCAAAAACCACCAAAAGTAGACACCAGATAAATATAGTATATATTGAAGAAGAGTTTTCTTGAAGGATATTATGCCCTTTAGAATTATGGAAACATTATCTTTGGAAAAGACCTTTAAAATCATCAAATCCAACCATCAACCTGGGACCACCACTGCGTTCACCATTAAACCATGTCCTCAAAAGCCATATCCACATTTTTTGAACATATCCAGAGATGATGACTCCACCACTTCCCTGGGAAGCCTGTTTCAATGCTTCACAACCCTCCCCACAAAAATATTTTTCCTAATATGTAATCTAAACCTCTCCTGGTACAACTTGAGGCCATTTCCTCTTGTCCTGTCACTCGTTACCTAAGAGAAGAGAATGGTGCCCACCTCACTATGACCTCCTTTCAGGCAGTTGTTGTAAAATAATGGCCTTCTCTAAAAAGTTAGGGGCCTTGTAGGCAAGAGTGATCAAGATCACACATTGTACCTCAAATTCCAAAAGAGTGTTGACAGGTTCTTCTCATAAAGAAATCAGAAGTCAGAAAGAATCTCCCCACATGTGAATGGTTACAAAACAAGAAACAGCAGAATTATGGAGAGTTTTTACCATGAAGAAAGTTTCCCAGTGTAGTCCCATGACACCTATGATAGGATCACTCTTGTTCAATAGCTTTATGAATTATTTTGGATAAAAGAGTAATTACTGGAAACAATATTTACTGAAGATATGTAATTATTCAAGGTAGTTAAAATCAGAACTATGGGTGGAGAATTGCAGCAGACTCTCATGACTTCAGAAAAATTCAGTGCTAGCAAATTCAGAAAAGTGTACATTAATTTCTACTTTGTATTTTTAATTTTTTCCATTTTGCTTTCAGAAACGATGTTAAAATAGTGGTGGCCTCCAAACCAACTGTTACTGCTAAGGAAGTGTCATTGTGGTATTTCTTGGTAAACATCAGCCTAATGATGCACAGTGCTCAAGAGGTCAAACAATGCTCAGCATTATTGGAAACAGAGCAGCAAACCAGACAGAAGGCATTTCAAAGCTGTTAGCAGCACCAAGGCATGTCCACATCTCACATATCCAATGCCCATAGCTAGAAAAAGTAGCAGAGTAAGAGGAGAGATCTTGGTGGTGGAGAAGCCTTCCAGGCAGGCTGAGCAGGGCTCTCAGAGTGGGAAAGGAAAATTTGGACAAGTGATAATGGTGCAAGCATATGAATTCAGGAGTAACTTGGTGCAGGTGGGCAGGAATCTGTCACTCAAGACTTTCTGCAATGCATAGCAAGGAAAGGAAATTTGAAAGAAAGTACATAAGCATGGTATCACACTGTGAAATTCACTCTGAAATCTGCAAGTGCTTTCACTGAAGTGAGTTTGGAAGGTGACTGAGCACATTTTAGAAGAAAAACCACCACCATTTCAGATGTGAACTCAACCCTGCAATAAGAAAATCAATTTATATGCACTCAGGAGGGAAGAAATCACCTTGCAGCATCTTTTAATTGGTTTGGGGTTGGTTATTTTTTTGGCTAGGCTGCACACAGCCTGTTATGCCTCCTCACACCAGCTCATAAAACACATTGCAGTAATGGTGGGTCAGAAGAAAACATGAAGCTGCTGATCCTGAGCAAGTTGCAATGTTGCCTGGAGCTTTTATCATTAGGGGCCAAGTAAGGCTGCAGAGTACTTGGGTGTATGAACATAGCTACAGAAGTGGCAGTAGAGACTGTTCTGCCACAAAAGAAACGAATAAAGTTAGGAAGCTGTGTTGTGCATAGACCCAAGGTAAATTCTAGAAGGGATGAAAGGAGGCTGGTGATAATGATGAAAGTAGAAAATAGAGTTTTCAAAGCATCATCACTTGCTATGAGAAGCAGAGTGGGGACACTTCTGGCTGGTCCAAGAAAAGATGCCATGCACAATTGAAATTTCTTGAAAGAATGACAGGGGTGAAAAGGCAAATGAGAGAAATGGCAAAGCACTAATGAAAAATAAGCTAATGTATAACAAGATAAAGAAGAGGAGCACGGTTGGAGGGAAGAAAAGGGTTTGGAGTAAGCCACAAAGTAATATGAAGTTAAAAGCAGCAGGGTAAATCTTGGCAGATCTGTGTGACAAGGGCAAGGGATGTGGCTAGGGAAAAAAAAGGAGGTAGGTGAAGCAGAGGGCAGAGAAAGGGACCAAAAAAAAAAAAAAAAAGAGAGAAACAGCTTATTGAAGAAGAGGAGAAACCTTGAATGTAGAAAAGAAAATGAGTGAAGGAGATGAAGAAAAAAGGAGGAAAGGGAAAGGCAGGTTACTCACTGGGGAGATGGATACTTGCACTGGCCTGAAGTCCTCTTGCTCTCCTGAGACCCTGCATTGCACTGGCCTGAAGTCCTCTTGCTCTCCTGAGACCCTGCACTGGCCTCTTGCTCTCCTGAGACCCTGCATTGCTGGAGCAAATGGTGTCCATACACAACTCAAACTGATCCCAGAAAGCAATGCCTTGGGAGCTGCGGGCTCGCTGGATCTGGCTGACCACTGATAATGTGGCAATGCCTTCAATAGGCATTTTACAGTCTTACCATGCACTCCACAAGTCTGATCTAAAGACAGCTTGCATTAGCAAGATTTGTTTATGCAAATGGGTTACTATTTGGAGATAAGAGTGAGGCAAAATATTTGATCAGGGAATGGTAGGGATATGATTAACAACATGAAGTGAGTCTCTCAGGTAAGGTTAAACAAACATGATCTCTAGCTCTTTTACAGTGAAATCTCTTCTGTTGAGAGCTGCTTGTCTGAAAGGTGGTTTTAATGCTGCCCAGAGAGATTTCTATGTTAAAAGATATTTTTTTCCCCCCAGCAGTTAGCTCTGGCAGAACAACGTGGCTCAGATCCAGGACAGTCCTTTTCCTATGCTCATCCTCTCTAGTAGATTCTGCAAGTCTAATTAGTAACACAGGCTTTGGCCCTTTTGTTGGCACAATGATGTTTTGACTTTTAGTGAGCCTTTGCATCATTCTAGTGACACCCCCCTCCCCTCCCTCCGAAGCCTGGTGGCTTTCCAAGAGCCTGAGCAGTTGGGAAAACAGCAGACAGCTCTCTTGCCAGTGTTCTGGAACTCAGCTCCTTTCTGCAGGAGTTTTGACACTCTGAACCCAACAGGCATAAAAAGCCTTGCAATCCCTGCAGGTTTTGCACACGGCTGACTGCAAACTGTGAACGGGTCTGCAAGGTGAGAAAGCTTTTATTTTTATATTGCTGCTCTTTGAAGTGAAATTCCTTTGAGGTGATTTGTCCTGGAGATTAGCAAAAATAAGTAGTTGAGTCTTTGACTGGCACACAGACATTTTTACAGTGAATTACAATTTTTGAGGGCTCTGTAGTAAGTCCCATGCAATAAAGCTATCTAATATGTTTCTTTCACTGTGACTGTCTGCATACTTTGACCTAGACTGATTTGCCATTTTCTTGTCACACTATGCCCTAAAGCCTCAGCAGCTTTATTTAAGGAATTAATTGGGACCTTTTTCAAAGTTCCTGTCATGCAAACCCAGTCCTCATAAGACTGTGGTGCATGCATGAACTCTCATGGGCAAAACCTCTCCTGTCTGCTCACTCTTCTTCACAGCTCTTGTGTCTCATGCTAGAATGAGAAATTGGGTACCTGCAGTGACAAAAATTGTGACAGAGAAGGTGTCTGACCCTGCAGCTCCCCATATACTCCATTCACCATATCTCTGGAATGTGAAGGCTGTGGATGTGAGCTCAGCTGGATCTGAGCAGGTGAAAAGAGAAGCCCTGGAGCTGAAAACTGCAGATCCAGTGGTGAGTTTTAATTTGAAAGCAGATTTCAGAGCAAGTGAGTCTCCTTGGAAGAAACTGATACACCGTCCAAAGAAACAAGCTAAAAGCCTATGTATTTCTCCATCAGCTGCACCATGACAATCAGGAGCAAAGCTGGACACATCTGTCAGGGACAGCAGGAAGCTGGCAACCCACCCAACGTGTCAGGTCTTTACAGCAGGTGCCTCTGCTGTGCACCAACACCGGTGGCTGGCACTGAGCCCTGGCACTAGGGCAAGAGGATGAGCTCGTTGTTCTGTAGGGATTCTGGGGGTTAGGGAGGTCATGGGTGCAAATCAAGGCATCCTGAGCATCTTGTGTTGGTGTGGAGACAGCCTTTTCCACATCAAATAGATTTTCCCATCAATCTACACTGAAGCCTTTGTCTTTCTTCAGAAGGAAAAGGTTACAGTGGTGGGATGGATTTCCATCCTGGTCCTTACCACAAGCCTTATGGAGCAAGAGATAAGCGTGTTCAAAGAGGAGTAAAGAGGTCAATTACACTATTTTTTCCTCCTGCATAAAGGCTGTTCAGAGCTGGTCGTTGAAAGGAGGGGGAAACAGTCAAATCCAAAATGTTCAGGAGCAATGTTCTCTGCAAGTTTTTCTGATGTAATATTAGCATCCTCAGTCGCTCTGTTCTGAACACAGGGTCTGACTCTGTGATGAAAAAAGGCATGGACTTTGATTGAAGTGCTAAGGAATCATGCCTACTTCAAAACTGTTTTATATAACCAGCATCTTAACATTTAAGAGACCACCCCATGAGAGCAAAGAGGCTTGGCTGGAGCTCTGAGATGAGTTGTTCTGCCATACACAGATGCCCGGTGGTGTCGGGCAGGCATGATCTCCCACTGGGAAGTCCTGACTGCAGTCCCAGGAGGTCAGGGGGATTACCTCTGCATACAGCATCTGCTGGAGGGCTGTACAAATACTGCACCTAGCCCTGATGTCAATCCTGAAAAAGCAGTGAAGGGACAGAGGAAAACAAGCAAATGGTTGGGTCAAGGCTTGGAAAACATTCCACACTGAGAAATGCAAGAAGCCTTATCTCCTGAATGTATGTAAGCAGAGATGAACAGAGGCTTGGTCCTCCTGCAAATACCTCGATGGAGAGGAGACAAGATAGAACAGAACAGGACCAAACTGATGGAAGCCAGAGTTAAAAAATACTTGCCATCCTGTTCTGAATTTGACATTGAAGGTTAGGGGTTTGGTAAGGAAGGGTTTGTTGTTTGTGCTTAGGAAGAAATCCTAAGGTCCTATGGTCATCCTATGGATGGCCATAATCATCTGTTTTTACCTTACATGAATGTCTCACAGGTTGTCCCATCACAGGGCAAAGTGGGCACTGTGCTGGGCACCACGCTGCTGATGGACAGCCCTACAGCCACAGGCCAGCTTTGTTCCTCTTTCCCCATCAGCTCTCCTCAACATCATTGTGCCCTACTGAGGAAAAAATAGGCCAGAAATTACCTCCCAGGCCAGTGTGGGCATGCTGGGAGGGCAATGGAGCCAATTCTCCAGAGCCACACCACCTAAGGGCTTTCTGATGGGCTCACCCTGGAACAATTACAGCTTATATGCAAAGTATAGGTGAAGAGGCAGCTCCTGCATTTACTGAATAGGTATTTCTTTTCCATTTTCACACTTTTATAACACTTTTCTGCTTTGATTGTTGTATCGCCACTTCATCACAGTGACGCTTTTAAGCATTTAGTGCAGTATAGAGCTTACCTTAAAGATGATAAGCAAGAAAATGGCTGTGTGTGCACATTCCTCTCCTCTGGATGCTTCCCAGCTCACACGATGGTACCTTGCTTTTCACCCCCTTCATTTGCTACAGCCAACATATCACCTCTGCTATCAGTGTCATGAAGCCTCAACAAAAAAAGGGATTTTGTGCCTGTCTTGTACCCATACTGCCTCTGGTAATGCATCCCCTGGGGGCTGGTGATGAAGAGAGCACTGCATCCATTTTGCCAGTTATACCTCCATGGAGGTGGTGTCACTGCTAAAGCCACTTCCTACATATAAAATGGTTCATGGATGCCCAAGTACTGACCGGGACACTGCAGTCACTCTGTAAGGTGCCCTTCACCTGCTACAAGGGGCTGTAGGAAAATAAGCACTTTCCATCCCTTCCACCTTTCAGCTGTTTTTTTCTGAAGGCTAGTAAGAGTGGTTTGAGTTCCTCAGGACTGTGACATTCCTGCATTTCCATCCCTATACATTCTACAGTACTGGTGATGATACGGAGACTTTACAGAAGAGCACTATAGTAAAGCAGAGACAACACAGGTTCAGTCTGTCACAAGTAGAAGTACACAGCACTTAAACAAAATTAAATGTGTCAGGTATATTCTTACATAAAAAAGAAAAAGTATCTTTTCCTCCAGGTGTAACTTGTTTTGTGCCTGAGCATAAAAATCTTCACACAAAGTTCCAAACATTTCCCAAATAGAATATAAATAATCAAAACTCAGTTGTAGCTGAAACCCTTCCTCAAGTCAAATCCTCCTAAAATGGCTGTCTACAAGATAGTGAGAGCAAAATATCACATAGTATTTTTGTAAGAGAGAGGTAGAGAGACAAAGAATAGACAATGCTTTAAATAATTTTAGCATATTAATAGTATATACTAAATGCTCTTTCTGTTTCTTGTGATAACTGACCATTGCCTTACTGCAAGACTTTATTTTTTCCTTTTAAAAGGTCTATAAAACAAATTACATGGGAACAAAAAATCAAATTCTGAATGTTTTCATCTGAGATCTCAAGTCCATTTAATCTTCAGTAAATGCAGCAATTCTCATGGACCTAAATTTCATTTTCACTTTCATGTAATATTCTATCACATTTTAACTACCATAAATATAAATACCTCTTTTTTTTTGTACCCTTTCAAACTTTTAGACACTTCAGAAACCTATTTTTTGCAAGAAGCAGTGATTTTCACTGTAGAAAATGCATTAAAACTTACTCATTGGCAAAAGAAACAACAGAAAATATTTTTGCCTGAGAGATCACAGTCTGCAAATGCAAGCTGAAATTATCTGTTAGTCATTTTATCATCACCCAAAACATTACATTTATCCAAACTGTAGCTACTTGAACATAAATACATGAGACTCACCTGCCTTTTTTGTATACCTCGTGTATTTCTTTTCCTTGTCGGTGGGTTCGGCATTCGGTGGATAAAATCCATCCCCACAGCAGGAGGAAGATGCTAAAATGCATTTTATGGACAGTCAACATGTTACCTGAAGGTCCTGTATCCAGAAATAGTCCATACAAGAAAAAGAAAACCTAAATGTAGATCCTGTTTCTCTTTTTAAGACATTATCGGTCTGATCGTTATTGGAAGGATGTTTACTCATACAAAAAATCATCCTGCAGTATTTAATCTGGACAGTGGGGAAAGCAATTTCCACTAAACCTATAAATCCTTCTACGTCAGATGGCAGGGATTTTCTAGCACTGTTGAATTCACGTATTCTCAGACAACAATTATTTTTAGTCCAAACAGGCTATTTTGTTAATTGGTTTAAATTGAACCCTGTTCAAATACCTGTGGCACATATATATATATATTTCTGCCTTGTTAAGTGAAGTAGTGCATTTTTTCAGGTAGATGTCATTGGTAATTCTTTAATCACCAAACTTATCTATGTAGCAGTAATGTTTGTTGCAAGCATTGCAATAAATTGAAAAGTATTAATAAACATACATCAATTTGCAGGAAAAAAAAAGAAAGTTATTTAGCTCTACAAGCAGCATTTGATCCTCTATGTTCTTCTACATTACTTTAGTATCCAGTGGTGCTGTGGCCAGAGTGGTCAGTGCTTTCACAACTTGTGCTCTGCTGAGCACCATGTCTGGAAAGTATCCAGTGCTCAGAGGAACAGGGAAGGACAGAGTGGGGGAGATGGCTCTGCCCTCTGCACAGGGATGTTTGGAGACATCCTGCTGAAATCGAGCAGCAAACACCCACCAGAGCTGCAGGAGAACTTGGGGGCCTGGTGTGTCAGGTCTCATGTGGCTGGCAAGGTCCTCATTTGTGGTAAAAAAAATAAAACAGCGTGGGCAGAAATAAGATTGGTTGAGCTAGCCACACTGCCCATCAGTTTGGAGCTCACACCCTCCCTGTACAACCCCCAGCTTCGTGTTCACCCTCCTTCTTCTCTGTGCCTCCCCACAGGGCCTCACAGCTCTGGTTCCTACTTGTGTCTTCTCATGGAGACCCCACCTGTGTCCTCCTGACACCACCAGCCTTGTCCCACCCCTTTGCTGACAAGGCTCTTCTTCCTCTGCCTGTTACCCATGGATTTCTATTTCAGAGCAGTTTGTCAGGTCACCTGTCTCTTTTTATAAACCCTGGGGAGCAGATCTCTGCCTGGCCTAAACTGCTGTGGTTTCACTGACTTTGGTGAACATTTACACTGCCTTGGGATCCATGGGAACGACACACTGAAAGGGCACTAACTGTTCATTCAATCAACAAAGATTCAACTTTATGATACGTGGGGATAAAACATTTTCTACACAAATTCACACAGGGTTCAAGAGCTGGGCAATCCGTCACCAGCAGTCTGTTGGGGTGATTGATCAATGCTACTGCTCAAAGAAGTTGTACCCATTTAACTTTGAAAATCACCTGCCTTCCATTTACACTGATTCACGTACTCTTCTCAAGGAGAATAAAAAGCACTTTAATAACTGGTATTTTCACCTGTGGGGATGTTAGATATACTCTTCTCAGTCTCAATAACCTATGTAAATGTATTTTTGATTTATACATATTTAAAAAATACTAGACCCTTTCTTTTGCACCAGAGGAGCAAAGGGGATTGACAAGCAATGGATAGCTATGAATTCACTTAGCTGCTCTAAAACAGCTGGAGGTGCCTTGGTACACATGAGAGGAGGGAAACAATTATTCTCTCACTAACAGATGGAATTTGCCAAAGGAATATATCAAAAAGGCCAAAAAATGTATTTAATTTCCCTTTTTTGGATTGTTGTTCATAGAAAAGTTCAAATATGAGCAATTCATAGAAAAATCCTGGAACAAATCATCAGACAACTTCTAAATTCCTTAAAGAAAATGTCTAGATGAAGAATAGACATGGGCTCCTGAAGAATGAACCTGTGGAAGAAACTTCTTTCCCTGACAGGCCAACAGGCTTCAGAGCTGGGCGAGAAGCAGTAGATTTAAATAAGCTTTCAACACCATCTCACACAGCACTCCCATAAACAAGACAGAGAAGCAAGGTCTTGCTGAAATGTCTGAAGGTCTGATGCAAAACATTTGCAAGCTTTAGTTCAGTTTATCTTGCTGCACCTCGAGAGCAGCTGTCCATGACTGCTCCTGGCCTGCAAGGTGTAACACCTTTTGCAAATGACCTGCAAGGAAGCTGCAAACCACCTAGGGGGTAACCCAAAGGGAGGGCTGGGAAGGGTAGGAATTACTGCCTCCAGGTGTGTAAAGTCACTTCAAACAGAAAAAAAAACTCTGCTCCAAATGGCCATGAGATACAGACCAAAAAGGTAACAGAGAGATTAGGAAGGGGAAAATGAGGTAAAAATGATGTTAGATACTAGATTAGATACTAGGAATATTTTATGACAATAGGGACAGGGCAGCATTGCAGCAGATTACATGGAAAGAGTTTGCAATTGCCATCATTAGAAATAATTAAGACAGCTATAGTGGATCTTGTCTTAGGACCAAAGGTTAGACTACATTACTTCCCAAGGTCACCTCCAGCACTATTTCTTTCTGGTTTTCCTAGAGGAAAAATGATGGAAAGTTTCCATATCAGAATTAGAAAAAATGTGAACATTCAAACATCCAGGACCAAGAAGAGAGATGGCCAGGTACCTTGTATATGAAAAATAAAACAGAAAAGTTGAACAAAAGAACTTTCAAAAATTTGTCCTCCAGTTTTGCGTAATATTGATCTTGAGCAGATGGACAATTAATTTGATCTTGAGCAGATGGACAATTAATTTTGCCTGCTTTCTCTATGAGAATGTCTAGAGATTAAAGATATAGCACTATTTTCATTCAGTAGGTAAACCCCTCTGGATACCAAATATGAAAAGAATGAATAATTTGCAGTGAACGGTATTTTTAACAAGTTCATCTGTTCATACATTTTGTGGGCTAGCTGTGAGCTGACTGCAGTCTTCTCAAATTACTTTATTTTATCAGCTGTTAGATTTGGCAGGAATATCCCGGATATATGTGTCAAAATATTTGCATTTTGATTTATTATTTAGTTTTATTTGATTTGGTAATCCCTTGGCTTTTTTTTTTTTTCTTGTTGACCCATCAAATGAGTGTTCAAAAATATAAAATTTAATGTGCACTCTGCTTTCCAGATACCCAACTAGTAATAAAATAAGTACTAACTTTCCACTTGCATCTGATGCTCGCCAGATCTCAGAGCAAATTTTAAAATGGAAAAGCTACAATACTGTTGACTTTCCTAAGTTTACCACCAGTTCTATGGATAAGAGACAACCATTTGAACGTAAAATGATTGTGTCAAATCCCTCCAAGCCAGACAGCAGCTGATCCAAGAATGGACCAAGAAGTGGGGATGGACTGTAGCCATCAAGTCAACTGAGCAATGTTGAGTTTTGCAGTAGGAAAGGCCAGCTATTTCCTTTTTATAGCAGAAGCCATCTTTCCTGGAATGCTTTTGTGCTTGATGCCAGACACCAGGCTTATTTGGCTTAGAGCAGGAGCTGAATGCAATTGACAGTCCACAACAAAAATATAAAAGCATCTCAGACAAATGAAACAAATTATCCTGAACAGGAATGGCAAAAGAAATCAGAGTTCTTGAGTAAGTAGCAATGAATAAGGTTTGAAGTTGTGTTGGAGGGCAGTCCCCAGCAGCTGTCCTCGCTTAGAGCAGCTTGATCTCCCCTCAGGAATGCCACCCGAGCTTCTGCTCAGCTCAGTCCTGCTCAGCTCCTGCCAGCTGGTGATGCTTTCCTGGCTCTCACTTTAATCACTATGTTCCTAAGAGGAGTTCAACAGGGTCTTGGGCTTTTGCTTACTGAGGCATAGAAAGGTTTCCCAGACTGTTCAGGATTTAATCCTGGATTTCCTGGATTTTCATTAACAAAACATGATAAAAAATGTCATAAAAATAAAATTTTCATTCAATTTGGTGCAACCAAATTATTATAATTTGTTAAATATACACTTTTTCCATTTGATTCCAGAAGAGTACACTATTTATCCAGTTCTATTTATAACCTATCCATCTCCAAAATGAGAACAGAAGTCAGAAGAATAAATTGAGACATATTTTTTTGCCTTTCAGACAACAATATACTGAGACTTTGAACTTGCCAGGAGCAGAAATCCAGTCTGGAGAACAGTTACACAAGCCACCAGACACCACAGGAACACAGGAGTACTTTCAGTGCCTTCAGGGCAAGGCACAATGCAGTGAAAGTGTCTTGACACAACAATAACTCCAGTCAAATCACAACCCAGCCTTCTCTTGTTTAACTGACTACCCAAAGCTTCCAAAAGTGCAGCAATACACAGCACACTCCATGTAAATACTCTTGGAGCTATAGTCAAGCTATAGCAGACACACAATAAAGGAGCATTTAGATGGTCTAACCTCTTCCCAGCAGGTGTCTGCCTTTAAGAGCTACTGATGCAAGCATGGACAACTGTGTCACTGTATCTCTGTTGTGATTTACGTTTGAGGGTGCTGGAGGAGCACAGGCATTTCTGTGTAACAGATCGGGTGCTGCTTGGCTTCTGGAAAGTTATTTTCCCTCTGAAGCTCTGTTTCTTTCAGAAATGGTTCTCTGTGCTCCAGGACACAATGGTCAGAGAATAGATTTTTACTTCTTTAGTGTCTTCTATTATGGGTGTTGTTAGATACTTTTAAAATCTGGTTTAATATGAAGTTAGTGGGGTTTCTGCATCCATTACTTGTGTCATTTTAAGAAGAATGCTTCCGTTCTTTGGGACATTCACAGGAGATCCATGTCACTTCGTGTAAGGTGAAATATGTCAGCTGGATCCCTCATGTTTGTTGGCTTACAGGACCATATCCTGAAGGAGGATGTTGGTACAGAGGAGGAATAGAATTTGATCAACCTAGGGATAAGTGGCATTTCCACTGAGTTTCACTGTGGTGGTGTCAGCAGAGCTGGTGGCTATTCCTAGCATTCCTAGCTCTCGTAGCTCTGCTCTTTGTATGACTCGAAATCAAACTCCCCAGGAAGCTAAGAGGATGAGAGAAGTGGGAAGATATGTATTTACACTGGACTGGTTAAAACTAAAGAAGCCCACACAAAAAGGGAAAGAAGACAGTATTTCCTCTGCAGGCACAAGAGGCAAATACATCCTTTTTCAGGCTGTAGCTAGATGTGCTGTGATTGTGGAGAGCAGAGGTCAGGAGCTACTGGCCAGAGTAGGGCAGAGAAAATGTCCAAACAGGAAGATTTTCATTTTCAGTGTTAAAGATCATTATATGATCTGGCATAAGTGTGTGCCAGGATGGGAATCACGTCACTTTATACTGGCCAAGGTTTTCACCACAAATAGCCTTTGCACTTTATTATCACATTTGTTTTCATGCCCCTGCTCCTCTCTGGTGTCTCTTGCACCCCTTGCTTATAACATCACATCAGAGCACATTCACATGCTTTTTGTGGCAAACCCTGGAACTTCTCCAAGCAGCGATGAGGACATCGGTGGACCTCAAGAAATCATAAACAGTAATGAATCATTAGATTTCTGTGCAACTTGAATGGCAAGGAGGAGCAAGTGCCAATGAACCCGTGACCCCAAGCCTTCTTATCACGGAATAAAAATCAGATAGAGACAAGGCAGTGTACATGGGCCTCTAAGCCGCTATAAATCCCTAAATGGATTGTGCACTGCATGAAAGAAAAGGGAAATAGGCCAAGCCCACACTGAGCAGAAACCTGAATGGCTACAGCAGACAATGTGCCTGAGTGAATTGCACTGCTTGGGGACTAATGCACCGAGCTGCTGTTCTGAGCTGCCGAAATGAACAGCAATGCCCCACCACCCCAACGAGGCGCGTCTTTAGTACCGCTCTCCTTTCGTTAGAGCTCTTCCCTCAGGGATGTCTTTCTCCACCAAATGTGTCTTTGCTCCCCACATGAAGTGTCTCTGTGCCTGTGGAGGCATATTTGAGTTTGCAAGTGCCTCTCCGTGGCCCTGCACTCTGGGAGATTATGCGCGTTGCGTGCTGAGCTGTGTCCTTTTGTTTCTGCCCCGGAGCTGCCTTAGCTGGATTAGGCGGCTTTGTGTGTTCTTGGCCGTGGGGAACCTGACCTTTTGCGTGGAGGTTCTGCTACTAAAACTAAGAAAAGATTCCAAAAAAAGAATAAAAGATAATTGAGAGATAAAAATATACTTTTTTTTAGAAGAACACTTTGCTGTTAGCAGTTTAACAGTGTTGAATTAAAATATTGAAACTATGTACATGTCTAGAGCAGCCTGGTGCAAAGGATTTCTGTCTGCTACTAGCAGATATACTAGGGGAGGCAGACTTGGGATACTACAGATGTCAAGGGTTCCCCTGATGCTCCTCAGTATGTCCTAATGTCCACAGTACACAGCACTCATTTACTAGGAGGGACTGCTCCCTTAAAGGAAATTCTGTTGGAAGATCCAGAACTAAAAGATTTGAAAGCATGGATCGAAGACTTCATCAAAGTTATACCCTGGACATTGTAGACAGGGACTAATTTCACTCCAGCTACTAGATCCTGGTCCTCAGTCCCTCTGTCCAGCCCATGCCATTCTGCTTTTTTTACAATAAGTACATTTCTTACAATAAAACCCTAGCTTTAAAAGGGTTTCCCAGTTTCCTCTACTGTTCTCACAGTTCATCTGCAGCGCTCCATGTGGAATTTCATCAGCAATATGCTAAGAGCCTCTGCCTATTGACCAAGAAATTGTTCCAAATGTTTTTCAAAAAACAGCAACAAAATGGAAGAAAAATGAAAGGTGATGAGTCTGAAATTCTTACACACAAACACTGAGATTCCAGCAGGGCCATCTCAAGGCAAAAGCTGACACGGGTATGAGTAACATCTACAGAGCTGTCAATAGCAATTCAGCAAAGGCAGCAGTGCTTAATAAGAGAGTTGTTCTGCCAATATTCAGAGGGGATTAAAGGAACAACTGGACTAATTACAGCCCTCAGCCTGACAAAATATTGGAAAGGCTGATATGGCACTCAATAAATGAAGAGTTAGTGAGTAATTTGATTAATGTCAATTAGCATGGCTTTAAAGAAAAATAGATCTTTCCAAGTTAATCCTTTTTTGATTAATTTAAAATGTGTTTGCCAGAGGAAATTGAGCTATGTGATGTGCTTCTGTAAGGCATTTAATGTTGCACCACATGGCATTTTTATTAAGGATCAGCTACAATACAACACCAAGATAAAACAAGGAAAATATTAAAATATTTTAAATCTGGATAAACTCCCCCATATTGAATATGACTGCAAATGGCAAGTCTTCATCAGGTAATGCAATTATGTCCCCAAAGAATCTGGTTCTTTTTATCGTATGTTGTTCTCAACAAAAAGCAGGAATTAAACTCAGACTGCTTCCTGAATAAACATGCAATGGCTTGAAGCAGACTAGAAAAACTGAAGGATCACTGACAAGGAGTAAATGGAATATCATAGGGAAAGGCCCAGGAACTACTAATGTCATTTGACCACAGCTTACTACAAAACTCTCCTCTTCATAGATTCTAGATCATATCTAACAGTCAAGAATGTCACTTAGAATTTCAGGGTAAGGAGGGGAAAACACCAATGGAGAGTTTTAAAAAAGAATATAAAATAAATAGCATGGACAAAATTTGCTAGCTTTAGTGCTTAAAAAATTAATATTTTAAGAGTATGAAGCATGAAGGTTGTATTTCCTCTTTATGTGTTGATGCAAACTGGGCAAATCTTGAAAGTGAGTTCTCCTCTATCCATCAAGCTAAAGATTTATTAAAATAGCTTTAATAATTTTGTCACATGATCCAGTGCCTGGAAGACCACAAAAAAAATTTGAAATAGATTTTTTTTTTTTACAACGGTAATGAAGTTTGTTTCACTATGCATGTATTTATTGACTGAAGATAATATGATTTTCTGAAGGATTCGGACTAGTTCTCAGAGAGGGATGAATCTGGAGAAGTCCAATACTAGGGCCATAACAAAGAGAAGATTAGATGATCAAATATTCAGTGAGCCAGGCTGAGAACCATCAAATATTGGCATCAGATAAGTGATAAATTTGAACAGTGCTTTTGAAACTCAAATATATTTGCATGTGACAACCTTTGCTGAATTTGGCAGTGAAGTAACTTCAGAGGGCAGGATGTTATAGCAGTTAAGTTTTACAAAATTATTTGCCATAAAGACTTTCCTAAACAAATAATAGGCTATAACAGTTTGTATTTTTTAAAATAAAGACAAAAAAGTCAAACATTCTGCCTCGATAGACGTAATCTGAGGCACATATTGGTTGTCTTTTAGCTCCTTCTTGGAGTCACCCCCTTTCGTGGGTGTCCATCTGGTGGACCTACCTGCCAGTCCCCAGTGGTGTCTGGCCATTGCACACAGGACTGACACAGTTCATCCATGGCTGCAGAGTCAATGATGTGATCAATGTCAGCAGGTCTCACCTTTCCAGTCTTGTTTCATTCTGATGGAGCCTTGTATGTGGAATGCTCATGGGCAACTCATCCCAGTGGCTTCCTACATATTTCCCCTCACTGGAGTCACTGCAACCTTTTTGTTTTGGCACAAAGAAACTCAGTAGCTTTTGTTTTCCTCTGTGAATATGCTGCAGAATCTCCAGCTCTGTCAATTCGGCTATATTTCAGTTTTGCACTAACATTGGATCATGACTGCAGACTGGGGCAACCCTAACAACAATATTCCTTGAATTTCTGTGTGGAAAAAAAAAACTAGCTAGCATTTGGATATACTGAAGCTCTGTGAATTATACATGGTCATTTGGAAAATTACTGGTTGGGTCCTTTTCTTCTGCTACTGGTCTTCATCACTGTCTCAAAGCAGCAGTAAAAACCAAACTGAACAGGTATTATGAGCTCCATTGAAACACACCAGGAAGAGAACAACAAACAGGAGCCACAAATCTGCCACATGAAATTCTGGCTTCAGCAGCAATCTCTAAAAGCTGCTTGGTGGTTATCACAAATAAACCTGCCTGACACAGCTTCACCAGCATGGCTGGTGCTGTTCACTGCCTCTGGATCTCGAGCTCCTGCAGTCCTTCCAAGTCTTCACATCTGTGATGAAACAGAAATGCCTCACAGACATTGCTCACAGTGAAATGTCTCACAGCCCTTTAGCCTGTTACCCAGAAGCATAATCCCACTAGTCCTTAGTTGCTCTATCCTCCATATTTACAGAGATGAACTGGAGTTATTTTAGACCATTTTCTCAACCAGTGAATTCCCTGTCAAAAATCTTAGTACAGAATATGGCTAGTATTTGCACATTTAAAAATTTTTACTATAATTGAGACAATTGACTTTTTTATTGTCTCCCAGGATCTCAATTTAGCAAAATATTGATTTGCTCAGTTTGTCATACTGCTGTTGTCAGTGTCTTTATAGAAACAGTGGGCTGAATACAGTGAAATGCTTTGTGTTTCTCCACCAGATTAGCTTCTGCCTCTTGTCTGCAGATACCATATGGTGTAATATGGGAAGAGACAAGACTATAATTAGTAGACCATTAGTCTGATTGCAATATTTAACTGAAATAAAATACTATTAAGAGGTCTTGTTCTGCAGACACTGACTGCAAGTGTACAGGAATCAACAGAAGATTGTGTAGCATAGAAATCACTGCCATTGGCAAATAACCAAGCATAGTATGTAAAGATTCTTTAGTGTCAGAGCATCCTGCTTATCCCTCTGCAGAATAAGGGAGTTCATGACTTTTAATCCTGCCATTTCTCAGGTTGCATGGTCAGTAACAACTATTATTTGTCAAGTCATAGCGGCATAATAGATTGATGTTTCCAAATAGAGCTTTTATTTATTTTGGTCCTCATATAATTTAAAATCTTTTATTGGAATCATTTTGATGTTCCTTTTGCAGCACAAATTATCATTGATCTCTTCAGATGTAATTGAAGGTTTTGATAGGTCTTTTTCACATCAAAGTCGTAAAGCAATTTTTGTTCATTGGATGTGAAACCATCAGCCTTGGTTTCTGGTTTCTTGCTGTAGCAAGATATTTGTCTGATCCAGACTTACTAACCACTGTCTGGAGACTATTTATCCCATGCCATGGGTTTAATTTTTCTTTCTGGTTTGCAAGAATATTTGAATTTAGTACTTATTTTTCAGTATGAACTGAGCCTTAAGACGAAGTCCTGATGTTCATGTTTCTTTTCTGATGACCATACACTAGTCAACAGGCCTATTTTCCTGTACAATCTGCTAAAAAGTTTTGGTGGTACTTTCTGATCTTCGTCCTGAGACATCCAATTAGACCAGGCTTCTCAGGATCCTGTACAATTGAATTTTTCATACCTCCAAGGGTGAAGTTTCCACAGCCTCCCTAAACAGCTTTCTCCCTGTATCTTGCTGCAGCTTGTCACTATTGCCACTTGCCCTCTGCCGAGCACTGCTGAGAACAGGTCTACACCTCACAGAAAGCAGATCAGCCAGATCAGCCCTCAGCCTGTACCCGTGCCCAGGGTTGGCCTTCCCTAGGTGCAGGACCCTGCATTTACCTTTGATGAATTTCTGAAGGTTCCTCTCTGCTCATCCCTCTAAACTGTCGAGGTCCTTCTGAAGGGCTGCATGTCCCTTTGGGGTTTCAGTCACTCCTCCAGCTTCATGTCATCGGTGAACTTGCTGAGGAGGCCTCTGCTCCTCCATCCAAGTCATCAATGAACAAGCTAACTCAGCAGGGGCAGAGATGCCTTGACCTGCTGTGAAGCAGAAGTTGCATAGGAAAAACAGAACCAGATTTTGAAAATGAAGATGTGCAGTGATGGACTTGTAACATGTTAGGTGAGCTGCGCTACAGAAGAAGCCAGGTCTTTTATTTTTTAACCTTTTCCACTTCATTTCACCATGGTTACTTCTTTTCCCTTCCAAACCAGGTCAAAGCCAATTATATGAATCCATGCATGTACCACTAAAGCCATCATGTGTGGAGGCCATTGAAAAGAGTCACTGAAATATATGAGCAAGCACAAGGCACATCACCAGGGGGACTGAGGCACAAAAGATCTGTCAGAAAGGTCTCAGCAACTCACTGAGGTGGAATAGATGGAAGAGGCAGTCTTTACCTTACATGGTTTATTTCCAGATAAAATAGAGAAAACTGGACGTACGCTTTGTTGCAAGTATGCTAGCAGATGGCAGACTTTAAAAAGTATTAGATAGACCATAGAAGAGGAAAGCCTTGTCAAAAAACCACACATAATTAATACAGGTTTTGCTATGACCATTTTGGTTTCTCACATCACTGATTTCTGCACATATTTCTTCTTCCACACATTTCTCCTCTTTAGCCTCTCACAGCCAGCACATTCCCTTTCTAGTTCAACCTCTTGCTCTCATTCCATGACACATCCAAGCTGGAGTAGGCAGAAGTGAACACACTGCAGCAGCGGCAGGACAGCACGACCCTGAGCAGCTGCCTGTCCCCAGGACTTGTGTCCACATCAGAACTGCCCCACTTCTGCTTGTGTCCCACCTGGGGACTGACCTCGGGGATGAGACAGGATGGGGGTGGGCCTTACACCCAGCACTGCACAGACAGATCAAGTCCTGGAATGGCAGTCAGGGGAACAGAATCACCTGCAATCTTGCTTTCCATCGGAGTAGAGAGACATGGAGGTTAAGGAAAAGAAAGGAAGAAATTTTGCTATCATTCACTCTATTTTTTCATGTGCTTTTCCAACTGGAACACCAATTTGGTATTTTTTCTTTGCCAGAGCCTCAAAACACTGCAATAGGCAGCTGCTTTAGGAAGCGACACCGACCAAGACTAGGTCTCTGCCTCTTGGATCGTAACGCGGGCAGTGGGACCGGCAGGGTCTTGGGAAGCCGTGGGGACAGGGCCACCGTCAGGTAGGCAGCTCCTGAGGCTGTGGTGATGAGTGCTGGAGGCAGCAGCACAAAACCAGGCAGCAGCAGTGCAGGCAGGCAGCAGTGCAGGCAGGCGGCAGCAGTGCAGGCAG